>VXBC01002306.1:634907-745651 GCA_013399945.1 Ploceus nigricollis
TCCTCCCGGCCCCGCGGCCCCCTCAGATCCACCGGCTGGGGCTCGCCTCAGCTCGGCTCCCCTCGGATCCGCGGGTTGGAGATTTTCTCAGCCCCTCTGCGCTCTCCAGCTCTGGCCCATCGCCACTGCCCCGGCGGTGTCCGGGAAAAAAATCCTCCATGGCCGCATTGTGGAAACTTCGCCTCATCTTCCCACAGGCGGCTGCGCCGGGGAAGGGGCGCCCCGGCTCCTGTGGCTCGTGCTGCGCTACATTAAAAATCAATCTCCTTGCAATTCGGCTGCGCCGGCATTAGGCGTCATTGTAAAGCTGTTTCTCCAGAAACCACCTAAAGAGTGATTCTTGGTGTTGGGGAAAACACGGTGACAGCAGAAAGAGGGAGAAATAGAGGGGTTTATTTGGACAAAATGCTAAATAATGCTCCATTTGGGCAAACATTCCCCGAATAGTGCAAACACGAGCTATGAAGCTATAAGCCCGCAGTGCTGTTGTCAGACCGCTCTTGTGGAAGGCGATGAGGGCCACGTGTGTCACTGTGCCCAGGTCCAGAGGCAAACCCTGCCATCGGCGCCCGCCGACAGCAGGGAATCCTGGCCGTGGAAGCGCACGCAGCGCACCTCGACCCCGGGGCCGCGCAGCACGGAGAGCTGGCCCACGGCCAGGGACAGCACCTTCACCGAGCCCTCGCTGCTGGCCAGAGCCACCAGGTCACCTGAAACACACGGCAAAGGCATCATCGAGGTTGGCAAAGGCTACCCAAGAGAGCGGCGTGGGAAGTTTTGAGATGTGGGCTTTAAAGAGACTCACGTGTACTCCTGTTTTCTGAGATAAATTAACAGAAAATTGGATGGATCAGTAACAATGAGATTGGATTTTAGAGCGATTAGGCCAGTCTGGAGACTTCATGTTCTCCTCACAAGGAGCCTGGCTACTTTGACAGAATCACAGAATCTGCTGAGTTGGAAGGGACCCACACAGATCATGGAGTCCAACTCCTGGCCCTGCACAGGACACTGCAAGGGTCGCACCATGTGCCCAAGAGTGCTGTCCAAACCTTTTTTGAACTCTGTCAGGTTTGGTGCTGTGCTCATTCCCTGGGGAGCCTGTGCCAGTGCCCAAACACCCTCTGGACAAAGAACCTTTTCCTAATATCCAACCTAAACCTCCGCTGACACAACTTCAGGCCATTCCCTCAGGTCCTGTCACTGGTCCCCACGGAGCAGAGATCAGTGTCTGCCCCCCCACTCCCCCTCACAAGGAAGTTTCAGACCCTGATGAGTCTCAGTCTCCTCCAGCTGAACAGACCAAGAGCCCTCAGTCACTCCTCACACAGCTTCTCCTCAAGGCCCTTCTCCATCTTTGTTGCCCTTTGGATGCTCTCTCATAGCTTAATAATTTTTTTATGTTACAGTGACCAAAACTGCACACAATACTCAAGGTGGGGCTTCACCCCAGTGCACACCAGAGCAGGACAATCATATCCATTATATTTGAATACAATTATTCAGGGACAGATTCTGAAACACAGACTGAGCACCAGAGGAGTAGATGCTCTCCTAATACCTGGAGGTATTGATATCAGACCATGCTTTTGACACTGCTTTTCTTGTACCGCTGAAGACATGAGGATTTGAGTTTTCAGCTGAATTTCCAGGTCAGACTTCTAACTGTACTGCTTGCTCCCTTATATCCTTATGGAAAAAATTACATTTAAATCCTTAGTATAGAATAGGGTTTAACAGTAGAAAAAATGAAACCTAAAAAAGGTTCTAAGGAGTTCTCAGTTTCCATGTGCTTTTTTGCAAATCAAATGGACTCAGTTTTCAACACTTTTAAGGAAGCAGAATGTGTTTATAAGTTTATTATCTTCCTGCTTAAATAAAAACAGAGGTAATAGCTGGTAAGTGATATGTTTGAAGCCCCTCTTACTTACCCAGTCTCCAGATAAAGAGATAAAGATTCTCCTTTAGAAATTAGCTATAATAATCATGAGTTTCACGTACCAAAAAAACCCCCCAAAAATCAATACATTCATTTCAAAGCTGATGTGGCCCTACCAACAATGGGATCACTGTACTGTCAGTCGTGATCTTGGTCAAACACCTTTTTCTATTTAGAGAAAGAGCAAGTTCAATACACCCTCCAAGTGATTACGGCTCTTATGTATTGAGATTTTCTCCCTGAAAGCAAAGACATCACCAGCAGAAGAATAATTAAAATTGACACTGACCAAGTCAATCTGGCACCAAGGTCATAATTTTTGGGAAGATTATGAAAAACAGGAGATATTTTTCTATTTTGAGTAACTCAGGTTATTCACCAAATAGCCAATGGGAACATACTGCCCAACAGATGTGAGCGTGGAGGAATTTATCCCAGTTTTAACACTTTAGGGCCCTGTGTATGCCTATGTGATGTACAGTTTATCCAGGGAATATATTGTCCCTCCGTTCAAACTAGGTCATAACAGTGATGCTGTCTGTTCTGCTCATGAAGATCTGATGGCTTCATTTCACCATTTATCAAAAGAAACACATAGCCTAAAACAGCTTACAAATGCACTGAGAGTATTTAACCACAACTTATGCTTAGTGTGGTCATGGATATTTGTGCACGAAAGGGAACTAGCAAGTAGAGCTAACCATGATAAATATGCCCTATTTGCAAACCTTTATAACTACTCGGCTTCTTCATCTAGAACAAGGCCTGACACAGCAAAGATCTGTAGAATGGATTAGAGTGTCCAAAGCAGCAGATGTGAATATTTATTATAAACTCTCCTCCAGCAAGTCTTTGCTGACAGAAGCATTGCATATGGATTGCACTTGCAGCGAGACTCTCCAGGCAATCGCTGGATGACTTCTCCAGGAGCCAAACAAATGCCATTTCGCCTGCAGCCCTGACACCACAACAGCTGGGCAGGGGGTTAATGTCACTTCCAGCTTCTCAAAACCACTAATGAACCCAGTTGTTACAGAGAGGGACAGGCAGGAGAAAAGGTCTGGACAGCTGCAGTCCACTTCCAGAAAGTAAGGGCAGGGCAGAATGACAACTGAGACAAAGCTTCAGTTCATTCACTCCTTGGGTTGAGCAGGGCAGGGGCAGGCCCCAACCCTGCATTTTTCTGCATGTTTTGCTAGGTAAGTCACATGCCTGAAGCAAAACCACAGCACTCATCCTGTCAGTCCATGCCAGTATTCCAACAGTCCTGGGAAATGACGAAGCCAAGAGGAAAATAGAGAGGGTCAGTAAAAACCAGCCAGCTAGGAGGTGCAGTGGTACCCTGCACTGCCTCCATCGCTAGCACTCACTGGGGAAAGGATGGAGGTGCACTTGGCAGCCCTGGTGAAGAATGATTCATTTCACAGGAATTTCTCCCTGCGTTAGGATGTGTTACTATCACTGACCATGATACAGCCACCTCCTGGCTCAGTAGCAGCAGGATGCACAGACAGATGCATGCGAGGGGGAATGCACAAAATGACATCTCATTTCCGTCACCCTTTATGTCAACACTGATCTATGGGCTCATAACAATTTGCTCATTATAATGTAAATTTACTCCCTCCTTCCTTCCGAAAGGAGATGTTTCATTTTGGGAAGAGGGAACAAATTGTGTTTTATTGCTCTTTCAAAATTTTTTCCAATTAGGAAAGCAAACAAAAACTACTATGTAATTGTGATGCAAAGCTGTATTTTAATGAAGGATACTTACTTGTCACTAACAAAGGCATTTTGATATAACACTGGAGGAAGATAAAAACCTGAAGAGAGGTTGTTCTTCATACCTTTGACCCAACTGTCAGGTGGGGCTGGTCGATGCAAACTCACTGAACTGAGCCGTTAGGCTGATTTGCATTGAAATTAATAGATTCTGCTTAGAAGATGCAAAGCCGCCAGGACTCTGACCTCTAGGTCTCACAGCCTCTAGATCTCCAGCTCACGAGGCTTCCAGAACCTGCTCTGGATCTGTTGGTGCACTTGGCAACATGGGGAGATAAAGTGAAGCTTTGCTCTGGCTGGCCCCACGCCAATCCTGAGCTCAGCCTTCTTCCTCAACCTGGCAGACAAGGAGTGATGACAAAGCACGTTGCCACCACGAAGAGACCCTACAGTAGCAGCCTTTGTACTCATCACAGCTGATTTGCTGTTGCCCATTGCTAAACACAAGTACTAATTTTTCTGATGTACCCCTATTATGTCCTTAGAATAACATAAGCTCTGACCATCTGGACACTTGCTTCAAGAAGGATGCAGTGAGTTGGAAAAGGTAAAGAAAGGTAGCAAAGCCAATTAAAGGTACAAACAGCTTCTGTACAAGGAATCCTTACGAGGGGATGACAGCTTAGCCAAGAAAAAACTCTTGTGCGTTAAAATGTACTTGGCTGATGGTGCTTACTCCACATGTAAACCTCAGGCTTCAGTCCTTCCTTGGGGTTCCACAGAGAAATGTGGAGACAAGCCAGATCCCAGATCACCCCCCAGGGGATGGTGAAACACAGGGTTTCCATGAAAACGCTCATCTGAATCCCACCTCACCAGGGAGCTGCGGGGTAGCCAGAATCTGGAATCTCTGGACAGTCACCTTTCTGCTTGGACCAGACTGAATTTACTCTGGGGAATCACTGCACTTTCAGCTCCCTTTTTCCCCCAGCACTGGAGTTCGGTACTGCTGTAGGTTTCCAGTCCCAGTGTCCTACAGAGAAAAGCTCTGTTCTTGTCTCCGGACTGGCAATGCTCTTCGTTTCAGGCATTGATTAATTACAATGCAGCGCTGTTGTTTGGGCTGGAAATACATTTGTACTTAAAACAATAAAAATCATCCATGCCCTTCTAGAAGAACTATTACTGCTAGTAAAACTGTATCTCTACATTGTTTTGAGACCAGAGCTGAACCCTAAAATCATTTAGTACCTCAGAGACAGTAATATTTTTTGGTAATTTTTTTTTTTACTTTTAGGATACATACCCCACTCTGGAAAAGGGGGTAGTTAAAATTAATTATGTTGTATGCAAATCTGTTCTTGTACATTTTCCAAATGTACATAAAGTTATGGGCTTGATAAAGACTGTAGCCATAAAGTGCCAAAAGCAGGAATCTGGCAAAAATCCCACCAAATTTACTGGAGTGTCCATACTGACCTAAACATGTGAACTTAAAAGCAAAGTTATTGCATTCAGTGAGGCTCAGTTGTGTTAGATATAAGTAACCAACCTGCTTTTTCTCATCTGCAAGGAACTTTGCATACCTATGGAAAGGAATCCTAAGGAACCAAAGCCCCTCCTGTGAAATCAGTATGAAATCCATCTCCTAATTTGAACTGGTGGATAAATTTAAAATAGTGCAGGCGTGTTGAAGCAATCTAATTTGTTACTGCATTTCTTCAGAAGACAGAACTAGACAAGATTAATTTGCTGGGTTGATGGTTCCAAATTACTTGGGGTAAAAGGAACAAAACCTGTACTTGTCAAAAGGCAATTTGACAATTTATATTTCATGAGAGCCTAACAGAAATCACAGCCATGATTACTGTCTTCCTTGTACAATGAATTTTGAGTGAAACCTTGCCAGGACCACACTACACTACATGTCCAAACAGCTGCAAACTGTGACAGTTTTGGAGCAAACCATCACCACTCCTCACTGGTGAGCCTTTTTATATGCCCATTAAAGCATTTAACTTTTCTTTGGGCAAATTAATTTACTAATTCTGTAACACCCCATTATCAGATACTCTGAAAAGTTCTGTTTTAGCCCGTCAGTACTTCATGTTTCTGGAGCAGTCTAGCAGCTTCAACGCTAATAAAACAGTGTTGTAACAAAAGTCACAAACTCCACATCTCCCCAGGCACATCAGGCTGAGACATTCCTCCTGATAACTGACACTGTTTGCTCGCTCCCAGTAACATTTTCCTTAGACTCAGCAGCTCAGGTGAACTCTTCTGCTCAAAAATTGGGCAGAACAAGGACAGTGACAGATCAAAACCTCTCCCTTCTGCCCCAGCAGCTCCTCCTCTCAGAGACAACAGAGTAGTCGAGGAGCAGGAATTGGGCAGTTGTTTCTATAAAAGTACAGCGGTTACTTCAGACTTGCAAATAATTCTGATGTGATAACTTCCCCAGTTTAAAAATTACTTGCACTGCCTAACTGTAAGCAAAGCATCCACCTTCAAAGACAAACCCAGCTGTTTCTGGGTTTAAATTAAAAAGAAAAAATCTCACGTGGATTGAAGAAATTCTGTTTATCATAACTGCACACAGAAGCCTGAGACCATTCCTGATGGCAGAGATGAAATAACATATCAAAGAAAGAAAGCAAGAAAAGCTTTGATCAATAGGGAAATGGTTTTTATACACATCAGAACCAATTTAAAGAATTCTCTAGGATCAATTTAGATAGACAGAAATGCTTCTCAGCATTTATTACCTGTGGAGGGAATATTGATCCCATCCATTGATTTCTCCTGTGCATGTAGAGAAGCATCTGGTTTTGTTGTGTGGGTTTTTTCCCAAAGAAAGATGACCGAAAGTGGAAGGTATCAAGAAACTACTTATATTTTAAGGACTTACATTAATGGTTCAACCAATGTTATTACTCAGAACTTTTAAACTCTGTTCAAGAATAGTCAGAATGTAATTTAGTTTAATTTTGGCACATGATTGTTAGTCAATGGAATATATTTTAAGATAAGTGGGTTTTTTTGAACCGTATTTACCAAAGGCTACCACTTCCTTACGTTACACATTGCACCAAACATATTTTCTTTCCCGTTCCCTTTTTAAAAGGAATGCCTCTTCACGGTAATGTTACAAATTGCACAGCCCTAATGGACTATATTCCCTCTGAATTTAGGTCTTTTGTCATTATTGGAGCTGCAACCATTTGCATCATCATCAGGATCCCTCAGCCTGGAGTCTTCTAGGAATTGGGCACCTCTCAAGTGAGGTGTGAAAGGTAAAAATACCCAGTCCCTCCCTTTAGTAATCTGGCTAACAGTTAATGTGCTTGCCTACGTAAAAGTACATGGAATATTTACAAGGGCTGCAAACTATGATTGCAGTGGCTGTAGATAAAATTCTTCATTACTGTCACACTAAGCAGAATGTTATTTACCAGGCAGCTGATTGCAACATATGATAGATGGTGGACAATTTTTTTTTGTTCTATAAACAGCTTTCAAAAAATATAACAACTATTTCTTGTACCCTATGTTTTGCTTAGGAATGCACTTTTTAGACATTATTATAAGTCCTCCTTTCTCAAATGTGAGTAAAACCTCCTAAATATTCTTGTGGAAATAATGAGGACCCCCTTCCTCCCTTTGTGTTCACATTCTATTTAGATCTTTCATGAACAGGGCATAGAAGAATAATCCTGAGCAGTTTGTAATTCACTTGCAGCAATTCACTAAATATCCTCAGTAAGGAAGACCAAAAGGAAAGCTGGGAAAGAGAGAAGACATCCAAGAATCTGCTGATACAGGTGTTTAATACACTGGTACCAAAATAAATTCCTTTTGTCATTCTCTCCAGAGACTTTTTTTTTGCCCCTTTCTCAGAAGTATTTAAATAGACATAGATTTGGCAAAGCATATTAGGGAAAGTTAGCTCATGTCAGAGTGCACTTAAGCTCGTGACTCACTGTATGTGTGTGAAGTCATTCAACTCAGTGCAATCACATTCTCAAATGAGGCAGGATCAGGACACCACAAACAGAGCCATTACTGCAACAAGGACTTACAGCACAAGGTCTTAGAGTGAGCAAACTCACTTCTTGTTTGGCTTTCAGCAGGACAGCAGTCAGGCCTCCTAAACAGAAAGGCAGCTTTTTATGCTGACTAGGGCCATATGGTGCAGGTGTCCTAGACCCAAGTATCATAAAAAGGTAATAACAGGAAAGTCAGTGCAGAGAAGTTTCTCAGACAAATTATTCAGTAGAAATTTACAAAGGTGGAAAGTGATTCCCCTGGAACACAGAAAAACCTCAAATTACCCAAGCGGTGCATTAGCAGAAATTCAATTCACATCTTTAAAAATCTGCAGGTAGAGATTTGGCCTGGCTGATAAACGAGTGTGGAGCGGGATGATGTGACCCGATGCATTTCCCTCCAAAGAGTAAAGGCGTGGAGTAATGTTTGGCTGATGGAAAAAGGGGACTTCTCTTAACTTCTTACTATGTGGAACTGTGACCTAGATAAAGGGGCATTATTCCTGGAGCTTAAACAGATCTCAGAACTTGACAAATCTTTTTCAAGCAAGAAATCACCAGAAAGTTACTCAGAGCAAAGAAAGCATTTATCTGATAGAAGAAAATCCTTTATATAAAAGAACTTAAAGCCTTTTTATAGGGATTTCTAGACCCAGACCATTACTGCAAAGCTCCCTTTCAGCTGGACTTGAGCTTGTTTATATTACATTTTAGTTGGCCTTTTTGGTAGCATTTTGGATTTTTTAAGTAGCTTCAAAACAAAGCAAAAAAGTATTAAAGCAGAAACTTTTGAAGCAGAGTCTTCAAGATGTCAAAACCTTTCTGGATGTGTTAATGAGGCATGTTGAAGATATTAAAAATAATATCTTGAGAATAAAAAGAAAATACCTTCTTGTCTAGGACTGGGTTTTTTAAATGAAAATGTCTGTCAGAGCAGAATATTTTTATGCATATAATAGAAAGGCACTTGTCTAGCTTTCAGTGTTACCTAGAATATCTGTATGTGGGCACATGTGTAGGTCTGTGTATCCAAGGGAATCTACCTTGAGGAAAAAAACGATGAGGAAGGACCAAGCCATCCTGGCAGAAATCCTCGGAACACTACCAAGTGCGGGACCTCAGGCTCACCAAGCTGTTCTGAAACCAAAAATCACAAAAGGCAGCATTTGGTTTTTAAGCCACCACTAAAGCAGAGGTGTTGAGTGATGCTGCATCCATGGGGAGCTGCAGTAACAGGTTGGCTGAGAAACTCCCGAGAAGGTGACATCAGTACTGGTGCTGCTGCAGTTGTGCTTGTGCTGCTCAGGGCAACAACATGACAAGAATGTCACATTTTAAGAAAGCAACAGAGGAAAAGAGGAAAGTTCAGTATCATCTGATGCTCTTCAAAAAGGAATAAATCACCATAAAATTATCTGCAGGAGTTGCCAAGCTGAACCTCTGCTTGCAAAGAAACTTTTTATGTAATGGCAAATGCTCCAGAGCATGGTTATGGTTCACATTCAGATCTTGTTCTGAAGAACAAGCTCTTCTCTTAAACTTATATATTGGAAGCAGCATGCCAAATACTGTACTGCAAGTAACACTATCTCCAGAACACATTAGCTGTTTTCTTGGTGTTTCAAAAGTTGCACTTACATTAACTAAAACTTTCATTAAGGAAAATAATACTTACTGATGGGCTAATTGAGAAAAATGAAGTCACAGCAAAATTTCTGTTACCACAAATTGAAAATTATTCTAGTTCCTGCTATGAGTGAGGTCTCTGAATACTGATTTGGGTGCACAAAACCATGCTTTCCTCTGAACTTCTTACTTGGTTGCAACTGTATGTGTTTTAGGCATTGGTAGGTCTCACTTTCAAGAATTCAGTGAAGTTGAGCTGTGTATAAAGAGAGATGAAAAATTCCAGGTGTGTAGGAACATAGCTCTGACTAATGGAAACACCAGTTTAAAAGCATTCAGAGAATAGAAGATAACCTTTGTGTTAATGCTCTGCTCCTTCTCCTTTCCCTACTTTGAGATGCCTGCAGTCTTTCAGTTAAAGCCTCCCTGATGCTCCTTCCCTTCTCAAGCAATAAGATGGATATGCTTGTGTTACAGAAGATGAGACTGGGATATGAACACTGATTTATTTTTCCCTTGGCCAGCATACGCATCATCCTTTCCATTAACTCTGAGGGAATGACCAGATGTGTAATTGCTTTCTGACACGGAGTGGGATTCATCTCATCTGACCTTGCCATTCACAGTGGGTTCCGTTCATCCAGGCTCCTTCTGCACCTAGCAGGGAGGAAAATTCCCTTTTCCCAGGAGGAATGCCTCTCTGGGACAGCAGGTGGCTGTGTCTGTGTGATGACTACAAAAGGACCTCCACAGCTCCTCCTCATACAGCTCAGGCAGGGTGACACTAAATCCCATGCAGGAGTTCCAAACAGGCACCTCAAAGACATTTTGGAAGAGAATTCCCTAACTTGCACTGCTGGCAGATGTGTAAATCAGAGAATCTGCAAATGTACCTGGACACCTGTATCCATCCAGGGGTTTAAATACCATTGAAAGCCAGACTTCCATAGGCAATGACCTCTATTAAACCCAAGTCTTAATCATTTGGTGTAACTCCCATGCTGTGGCAACAATCCATAATTTCAGGAGCATTTGATAGCAAAGCAGATCATGTGTATCGTCAACATTTTGTAACCCTATTAACTCTGAGCTAATGGACTTGTCTCTGCTGTATTTCTAAGCTTATTGGAATGGACTGTAATTAGCACTTCCTTTTTTTTATACAAATCTCTTGACCCCCAGAGCCAGTTCTTACACCACAGCTAATAACCACTGCAGGTGATCAAAGCCTGAGATGGAGGTGGGACACAGACCTAGAAGCCAAACTTCAGTTTACTTCCAGAGTTTAAGCAAGAGTCATGAAAACTTCTGCTTCAGGGAAAAAGCACTTTTAAGGGAAGGTAATATTTTGCTTTGCCTCAAAATGTTCTGCTAAGTGTTTTACCCCTGAATATGCTCCTTAAAGAGAGGTTCAGTGTCCTTATGAGTGCAGACCAGAGCAGCTCTGGCTAAACATAGTGGATTCCTAATGCTTTTTGCTCTCATCAGTCTTTCCCAGCAAATAGACAGGAAACACTTCTGTTTTGTCCTTAAAGCTAGCTTCTTGTTATCATTATTATTTCAAGCTTAGAGGATGATCTAATGTATGTGGATTCTGGTTTCTGTCAAGCCAAGTCCTTTGTTACACGATGCTCCTGGAGGCTCATGTGGGGAGGGTTAAAGCCCTGCTGAGGTGGCTGGGAAAGCCAGGCTTGGCTTGTGCCTCCAGCTTAGCCTGAGGTTCCCCTCCTGGCTGTGCTGTGTCCCATCTGTTGTAGCTGTCTGGGCATCTTCTCTGGTGACTGGAAAGAGATGAGTGGCATAAAATGTGCTCTGCACATCCGCACTCTCCGTTCACTCCATGGCTAGCTTGACCAAATTATCTCATTTTTAGGTGGTCAGATAGATGGGGCCCAATGCTACCCTTAATCTCAAACTTCAGCTCTCCCAACTCAAGTTGGGGTTTTTTGGTCTGTTTGTAAAACTTGCAGGAGAAAAAAAATTGGAGATTTTAAATCTTAATCAGTGCAGCCTTCAGATGTTGCCTACACTACCACGACGATACCAGTGAAGCAGCGTTGCAGAGCGGCTTTTATCTTTCTTCCACATTACAACTAAATAGTATTTCACCATGGTAGTAAAATCAGACAGACAGACACACAGGAAGACTCTGAAAACAAAACAAAAACCCCAAAGTAGAAAACTGGGCTTAATAATATCTTCTCCAAGTATAAGCTCCAAGAGTCTCCCTTTAACTTAAGCATGTTATTGTCAACAGAGGCATCTTTGTTCAGCTTAAAAACATTCCTATTACTGTCATTCTTGGTGTTGTCATATTCACTGCCTTGACAGCACAAGCACTGTGCTGTAAAATCTGTCAGAGAGGCCAGCTGATTTCCTACATCTTGTGACACTTGCAGGTCTTTAATATCAGGCTGTCAGAACACCTGAGAGAAAGGTGGGTGCTTCCCTGTTCAGGGCTGTCACTGTGACTACCATCACACATACTTTAATCATTAGCCTTACACTACTGTGAAATCCTGACTTTTATGCCCTCAGAGTCCCATGGCAGAAAATGCTGCTGGCATAAATCTATCGTAGAGGTTAGCTGGCTCACTAACCCATGGAGCTCTATACATAAAATGAAGCCTTTATGTCTTTATGTTTTACAAAGCTTATAGAGCATTTTCTTAAACTTTCTTCTGTGACTTTTTTTCTTTTTTTCAGAGGGGAGCTGTAGTAGGTGTAACAATTACTCAGTGACAGGCGTAGGTGAAAGTCATCTGCTTAAAATAAACCCCTCTGTGCCAGGACCCTTTTGTCTTTGGGTGTACTCATGGAGCAGATGAGCTTGGTGGGCAGTGAGTTTTCTGTAATGCAAAACTCCTTAGATTTAATATTAAAATGAAACTGAGAAGCAGAACAAGAGTAAATCAGACCAGAACAGTCCCTGCTCTTTGTTTATGGCACTATGGCACTCCCTTTACAGAGATGAGAGCATCTGTAATCCTGCTCCTGCTCAGCTGTTGTCCCACAAGTGACAGTGAACTAAGTGTTCCTGGGCAAGTAATTATCCCGGGATACTTGGATACAGAGAAAAATAAATGAAGAGCTGTTAAAAAAGATTTTATAGCCTCCCAGATCAGGGTGCTGCTGAGATGTAGCTGTCTCTGCTGCTACCAACAGCCCAGCTGATCTCACGGTGTGACACAGTCCCACAGAAGCCACTTGGGAGATGGACTTAGGAAATCCCATTCCAAGAACAAAGAGTGTGATAAGCAAAGCATGTACTTCCAGGTGGTATGAGTCAGGTAAGCCACCAGGAACGATGGATGAATGCTGTGTAGCTTTAAGTGACTGTATTGATGCTCCAAGAGTTTCTGCTCACAGAGAGGAGAACAAAAACTTAGGTCTTTAGTGCTTTAATTGCTAAAGAACACGTGCTGCAGGAACCTAATAACTTGTTTTTGCGTGAATCCACGAACACCCCGCAAGAGCATTACTGGAGAATCAACAGAGTTGTGGCTGAGGCAGAGGTAGGATAAGTTTGGAGATCAGTTCCAATAAGTGCCTTGCTGCCTGACAGCACAGTTCATTTAATTTCCCTGGGCCTCAGCTCTCCATCTACAACAGAAACCTGAATCACCACTTTGTTTAGCTCATCTCTTTAGGCTGACCAGGGTGGGAAGCTTGTCCAGTGGAGCCTCTGGCCATTCTTGAAAAAAAAATCATAAATCATCACAGAATGGGTTGGGTTGGAAGGGACTTTAGAAGTGGTGTAAGGCAGCAGCAGATCTGTGATTTCTGTGTGCACACAAGGCATTGAGTGAACCTCGGGGGTAACACACGGTATCACCCCTTTGGGCTGCCAAATGCCCCTCACCTGTCCTCAGGGCATGGCCAAGGCCAGGCAGGGAGCATGGGCTGGCTGCTCCTGCCTGGAATGGATGCTGCTGTGGGTAACAAACGCTGTCCATCATCACGGCATTTATGACACTAATGCTGAACCATGGACAGCATCCAATAAAAACCTGTGGTGAGGTAATGGGACGCAGCTAGAGAGTGCTGAAAAGGAATCCCCAGCTAATACAGCTCTGATGGTTTTGAGTCTACACAGAACGTCTTGTAATACTACAGCTAAGTGATAGTTAAATAAACAACAAAGGTAATTGTAGGGTACTTCAGTCACTTTGCAGATTTATAGTGCTTTGAAGGCAGCTCCTTGCAGTGCTCCCTGCCAAGGTTCTCAGTGGGGTTAATGCTTTTGACTCCTATGCTTTAAGTGTCTGAAAGATATGAATTGTGTTTCACTCACTGTCCTGGACTGACTGGGACATTGCTACTTTTATTCACAGCCAAAAAATATTTTTAATTCTTTATGGATTATTCATCCCTTGCTTGAGAAGCCAGCATAGGTCAAGTCTGAATGAGTTTGTCTCAGACCCTGCAGACCAGCTGCTCTTTCTAGCCTAAGTCCATGACGTGCAATGTTTCCAAAATTAAAATCTCCTACTAGACCCAAATAGTTTCTGATATATTAGATTAGGATACAAAATCTAACTGTGAACCTCTTGAACTGTGTTCCTTTTCCTTGAACTTGCCATTTGCAATCCTACTGATTGCTTGGAGACGTTAGTTGCTCTTTCCTGTGCTCACAGAGCCAGTTACACACAAAAATTGTGGTGGTGGGGCTTTGTAAGTCCAGTCCATCCCCTTCCTAGGACTGCATAAGCATGGGTAGTTTAAATTATTTTCATTTAAATCCAGGTTACCAAAGCAACCCTGTCAGATAGAGGCATTCACTTTTCTCATCTGCTGGATGGCTCTGGCTAATATTTAGGCTGTCATGGTCTCCAAAAGAAGGAAGACTGCAATTCTCCTCCACCACCACATTATCTTTTCTCATTGCTTTTATATTTTGGCAAACCTGCAATGATAGGAGGTAATTCTAGCTTGTAAGATCTGAGAAGAATTGAATGCAAATCCCAATGCATAGCTTTCATATCTAAATGTGTAATCTTCTGCAACCTCCCTGTCTCCTCCTGATTTACCCAAAAAGCCGGTGAATACTTGGCTATTTTCCCTTTCTTTTGAAACACAGGCTTTGCTCTAATAGCTCTTTTCCTTTTCCAGCAATAATTTTCCTTCCTCTTGTACTGAAGCTCAGCACCTACCTGCAGATGTTGTTCTCAGTCTGGCCTGGTTCTTGTGTGTCCTCTTCTACACCCGTCCAGTTCTTTACTCCACACTCCTTATTGTTCACTTTCTCACCAGTGCCTCAGGTGGTCCCATGGCCATCCATCCATCCATCTGGATAACACCTCCTTTCCCCACTGCCAGCTCCACACTAAACCTGCTCTTCTCCTGACACATTTCCAACTTGAAGCACTGGTTTGAACTTTTTTTTTTTTGTGATTTACATATTCTTTTGACAATTTCCAAATAAAATCTTTGTAATTTAGTTTTCTAACCAGCATATCAACACAGCCAGGCTCCTGTAACTCCTGGATTACTAAATCATCTACATGACTATCCTGGTGAGACAAAAAATGATGGTACAGAAAATCACTTAGAAATTCCATCCTCCACAAAATTTTAAATGCCACCTGTATTATTCTTAATTAGTAAGTTGCTTACTAATACTGTCCTAACATAGTCCTGTGAGGAATTATAGGATTTAACCTGAGCTGTTACTATGCACAATTTTCCTTGTCAGAACACAAGTCTTACTCTCACAGTGCCACGTGTTTTTTGGGCCAGCACAGACCCAGGCCCTGGCCAAGAAAAGCTTTGGCCCCATGGTGGGACAGAGTTATCAGTCATGTCTCACCAAAGAAACTTCAGCCTTTGTCTTTCTTCTTCATTTATACACAAAGAATTCAAACAATGATGTTAGGGCAGAATCCCAGATCTTATTTTGTGTATAGGGAAAGCTGTGGGTTACATTGTGTTCCTCCACATTGGGAAAGGTTTTGCTTTAAGTATGACCTTGTACTCCTGTGATTCTATCCCCATGGATATAAACCTCTTTCATCTGTACACTCAGGTGAATGGATGATTCCCTAATATTGCTAATGTTTGTTATTAACCTCCACAATTCAATTAATTTGAAATTTCCATTAGACAATTATGTCTGTTCTTTCTTTCCACTGTAAGTGAGTCCAAATCTTTGAGTTAAAGCTGCAAATGGATTCAGCTTCAATAAATGACATTTGTTTTAAAATGGGGCTCCCATCTGGTTCTAGAGTTTCTCAAAAGCTGGAAATGCTCAACTGGATTTCCGATTGCAGCAACTACTGAAGGGAAAAACCAGGCTCCACTTTCATATCCAACCTCTCTCTGATTCTCACTATCCATCTATCTGTCTGTCTGTCCATGTATATGTATCTCCACAGGTTTCATTCAGACTCAGTCCCTTATTTCTTTATGTAATACATTTGCCAGGGCGTTAATCTGGTTTCACAAGAGCTTTTCCAACATAACCAAAGCACCATGCCAGGCTGCATTAAATGGAATTTCAGCAAGTACTTCTGAACAAAACCTCTTCACCAAATTGTTTTTCTCTAATTGAAAAATATCTTTCAAATGGAACCACTTAGCATAGCTCTGAACTCCATCCAGGATGGTCATAAACTGCTGCTCACTGGCTAAGGCCCAACATTTTAACATCAGATACAAATGCAGGAGCAGATGCCAATACTGCCAACCCCGAAATCTGGCCTGATGAGCTCTATTTTAAAGGGTTTGTTTCTTTGTTCTCATTTCTGCTTGTACAATCAAGGAGTGCAATGAAAGCAGAGCTCAAATGAAATATTCTTTGGGAAAACCCAGCATGAAAACTCTCTCCAAGCCAGGCTTCTGGTCTGCCTCAATCTTATCACAAATCACCCAAAGAGCTTGTGATGGAGCCTTCTCCAGAATTCCATATTCTTTATGAGCAAAAAAAGAAATATATACTGAGGTCAGGATACTGAGGTCAAGAACCTCAGTATCTGCTTCAATTATTTTCATCAAAGCATCCCAGATAAACATAATTTCAGCATTTCTTCCCTGATGTCTGTAGTGAATCACCTTTAGCTTCTCACTGCTCCCCTTTTGATGGTCTCCATTCCCCAGCTACACCAATTCAAACTTCTTTCTCCAAAGACATCTTACTCCTTTAGGTATTTCATCCTGTCCACTTGTTTAGCTTTCAATGTCTCATTTCCTGATTCACCCAGCAGTTTTTACACCCAAAAGCTCTACAACCCAAATATTGATGCTTTCTGCAAAAACACAGAAGACTTGAATGAGATCAGCTGAAACCACTGATATCAAATATAATGTTTAATGTTCTTCATGCTCTTGGTAACGGCTGTTGAGAGAACAGCTCTTCACAGGACTTGCAAATTCAGACATTTGAACAGCACAGACACTGCAGTGGATTCACAGGAAGAGACGTGTCAGCAATGAGTCAAGAAGGCAAGAGAGGGGAAAAACACCTCTTGTATCAAACTGATTGTTCTTGTTTCAGCCCAACACCTCTGTAGGTACCTGCCATGCCACCACCTTTACCTTCACTCCATCCTCACTCCTGGAGTACAACTTAGGCTTTCAGAACTGGGGCACCAAAGTCCCAGCTTCTGCTGAAAGCTGTTTCCATTTGGCATCCAGCCCTCAATTATATTTCTAGCTAATACCCCTGGTGCACTAAGAACTGCCCCAGTCCCATTCCATGAGCAATGCTTCCTTGGAAAGATGAACCACTGGCCTGTCCTAGACAACAAACAAACAAAGAACTTTGGTGCCTTGCAGCTGGTAATCAAGTGGGAAATAAATGGAAGTTCCAAAAAGGGATCCAGCCTAAGGAAAATCCCAGTTCCTATATTTGCTGCAGCTGTTCTTGAGCTAGTATGTCTGGGATAACAAGGATGAGAATTCCAACAGACAGATGATAATGACTAGAAATAATTTTATATTATCTGTTTCTCTATCTCTACTGTTGGAGTAGTTCGTTTCTTACAGTTTTGGTTTTGCACCACAATAGATCATGGGAAAATTACTGATTAAATCTGAGGTCTTAAAGACATGAAGTATTTCTAATACCTAGTATGAGAAAATAATTTAACTCTTAGAGTCTACTGATTAACATATAATTCATGTGATTCCTTCTATTGTTAGAAATACAGTTTAATTTAAAGATAATCTTCTAATCCACTGTATTAAAAAGCAATTATGGCAAGAGTGCATTAACTAAGAATCAGTTGCCAGAGACAAAACAGCTCCAGGACTTTATTAAAACACACTCATGTGGAGGTGACTGAACAACTGGGGAGGGCATCACTTAATCCACTTAATTATTTAATGCAACAGGATTTAATTTGCTAATGAAATTAGTGAAATTGTTGGATACTGAACACAGGCTGGTTTATGCACGCCCACTATGACATCATGGATACTCCTCCCTCTGCAGACACTGGGGGTGAGGGGGCTGTGTGCAGCATCAACGCTGAGAAAGGCTTCCCAGAAACCTTTGAAATGGAATTGAGAAACTGAGATGCAGGAGGAAGAAGCATTTGTAATCAACCCATCCTGTGCACAACACCATAAAGCTTCTGCACACACCTCTGGCCTGTATGGGATGCACTGATACATTTAAGGAAAGGTGGAATCTTTAAGTGTCAAGTTTTAGAGAGAAGGGTAGAATCTCTTCTCAATTAAGGAAAACAGGGGGAAAAACCAAAAGAGAAGCCCACACAGACTGAACTCCATTGTTTTGGATGCTAAAGAGAGATTCTATTTAAAAATTAAAATCACATTTTCCCTTAGTACCCAAATATCAATAATTCAAATACTTAAGTCAGCAAGAACGGTAGAGTATTGGATCTGCATGAACAGAAGAAGTCAATGGCACATTCAGGATTAGAACTTGAATCTGTTTCTCAGAACATCTCCTTTTGAAATTCTCTTTGTGCTACGTGGATCAGTTCCCATCACTCCAGCTGCCTCAATAGGATGTGTAGAGTAAGACTTTAATTCCCCTGAAAGACCCAGGCATATTACAAATTATTAGCATCCTCCACTGCCTGTATATGAAATTCATTGTCTTTCAATCTTGATTTCATTGGTAACTTGTACTGTATTTGGATTAATTATTTAGTGAAAATGAGCATCACCACGTGTGGCAAAGATGGAAAGCTTACCAATGGAGAAGTAGAATTTCCTTGTAGAGGGAACTGTAGCCACTGCCTCTCTGACTGTTATGAATGCACACATGATTAATTGAAGTTCTTCACCTCTATCTGAAGTAAACCAATGTCCCCTTTTTTGCTGTCTTCGAGCTGCAATCTTTAGGTGCTCTGAAAACAGATTATGGCCCCTGAAGCTTTATATTATTTATTGATATTACCTGCATCTTGCTAATCTGCCCCACACAAAGAGAGAAGCTTCCTTGTTTCAAAGTCAGATTTACCTGGAGAGCTGATTCCAGATTGTTTAAAAGTCTGGCTAAGTTTGAAACACGACAATAATTAAACGTAATGCAGCCTCAGTAGAGATTTGTTCGTCTACAGTAACGACTGTTTCTTAAACTTCAGCTCACTGTGGAAACCTGAAACCATCTCATATGAACCTGGTTTTAATTGGGCTTGCTCTTCCACTAGTGAAAAAACAAAATACAGTCAATATTAAAAAAATAAACCATGATTAAGTGAGTTGAGGCTGCATGGGGGCTGAACAGGAAACAGCAAGAAGAAAGACAGGACTGCAATGGGAGAAATCCCGTACTGGATGGAACCAGCTATTTTTTTTCTTGGTGGATGCCCCACAACATTGTGGCTGTGAACACCTAGCACCGAAGGATGTAAAAAAAATTTAATCAATTAAACAGGAAAAAAGAGAAAGAGTAGTTGATGATAAGTGTTTGTAGGAGGAGGAACAACTGACTGGTTCAAACAACCAGGTGGGAAGTGGAAGGGGAACAGGGCAAGCTCTGTGTAGGAGGACCCAAAATGGACCCCAAATTCTTGGTACAATTTCTTTTGCTGCCTGTGGGACTCACTGGGTGGGGAGCAAATGAAAACAGGAATGTCATTGCTCACTGGTTTTGTAAGTTTAATGGTATAGCTGCTGTCCATGGTGTGATCACCTATTCCATCTCTTCCCTTTCTTCTCTCTTTTCTGCCCCCATCAGCTGTGTGAAAATCACCACCGTGGAAGAAGATTTGGAGTGAGCAGCAGCAGAAGAGGAATTATGGAATGTCCGAGCTATGGGGTGGTGTCAGACTGAAATGTTACTGGTTCATGGCTCATACAATCAGCCACTTGCAGAAGCAGAGAGTGCTCTGCTGGCCATGTGTCTGGGAACAGCCCAGAGAATGTGCCACAGAGAAAGGGAGAAGAAAGAGCCAGATGACAGTCCCTGGAATCCCCCAGAGACAATGGATAATGCCCACTGCCTTGCATTTCTGGAGTGGAATGAGAAACTGCATTTCTGCTGATAGGTACGAAGCATTAGAAAAGCAGCTAAGCAGAATTTCCAGAGTTAGGAAAAGCAGCTTCCCAAGTAAGCACAATGATACCCTGAGATGAACTGTGGATGGGTTTGCCATATGTTCTTGCCATCACTTCACATGTCAGCATTCCATTTCCCTGCCATCTCTGCTGTGATTTCGAGACAAAACAAAGCCAAGGCAATGTTGTGCAGACATCCAACTAGCTTAAAGAACAGAGATTTTCTCATCCTTTTTGTGTGTGACTGAATCTGAGCTGCATTTCTATTGCCTTGTTTGCACAGTCTGGGGCCAACCTGGGAAGAGTTACTAATACTTCTAAGGAAGAATTACTCATTTAGCAGAACAGGTAATTCACTGCCAAGCTGAACTGTTCAGGCAAATTCCCTGCACTAGCCAAGCTTTTGCTTCTCATATGCTTATGCAGCTTATCTGTTACTGTTTGAAATCCACACATGAATCTTTCCCTGCATTCTCACCTATGGCTGCATTCCAAAATTTTGACATCAGAGGCAAATACCAAAATCGAGTCCTCCAAGTCAGCTCTCTCTGTTCCCACTACTCCAGATTTTCGAACCTGAAGGGGAATAAATATATGGCTCATATTTGATTTATTTCTATGTTATTAAATCTTGCTTGTGCTTCACCCAGGTACAAGCAACAGTGTGAACTTATTTCATGCCACAATGGATCATGTCATCAAAAATCATCATTCCCACTGGAAATACTGCACTTGCTTGCAGGCTTGGGAGCATATGATACTTTTGACTCCAGATTCTGTGATGGGAATGAAATTCATTGTAAGCTGGTAATTACATCTGGTCCTATCTGTGAAGATACAGGTGTTCAGAGACAAGCATGTCAATACTCTGTGTTTATATTTTTGCAAGATAGGAGAAATTCAATTTTATTCAGCTGTTTCCCAGTGACTTTCTGCAGCTATGTATCAGCAGAACTTTTTTCACTTTTTATTTTAAAGATAAATTGCTTGGTGCACTATCAAGGATACTTATAATTTAAGAATAGAACCTATTAGGCTGTCACTCTTCCAGAGACACAGACCTTCAAGAGTCTGAAGAAGCAGTCTTTATGTGACAGTATAATAAGGATGTCAGGCCCCCTCCCTCCTCCCCCAGTCTTGAACGACACTTTCCCCAGCAGGGAAAATTAATACACTTCAAAAGTTACAACGGGCCGGAAAACACACATCAGCCAGCAGCATGGTTTGCTAAAATGAAGCAGTGTGGAAACCACATTCTTAATCAACTTTCATAAACCAGCTCTCTTCCTTCTGCTAAAAAAAAAAAAAAAAGTTAAAAAAAAATTGCTTCATAATGCTTTCAGTGTGTAGCATTAGATTTGCTAGTGAAGTGTGGAATATTTTTCTTCTTATGTTATTAAATTTCAAAGACACACTCCTTAGGGCTTGTCTTAAGTCTGTCATCTGTGCTGCAAGTTAAGACTCTTCACAGCTGGACAGCCCCATCCTCCTCTTGGATCCCACCAGCAAATCCATCCAAATGGCAGCCCTGTCCTGGATGCAGGCTTTCAGCAGCATGCCAGGAGTGCTCCCATCTCACCTCGCTCAGCTGGCCCCTGTCATCCCTGCAAGGTGTCAGGGTCACATGGGGGTCCCTCCATGGGGCTGGGTCACAGCCAGGAGCAGCTGGTGCCACACAAAGAGTGGAAAACAGAAGAAAATCCAGGGAATTTAACTCTGGTAAAATAATCAGAGGAAGGAAAAGAGAACAAATACAGAGAAAAGAGAGATTAATATAAATAAGAGGAAGATGACAAAGGATTAAGGAATATGAATCAAGAAAATATTATGTCAACTGGAAAAGCAAACATGCTAGGAAAATAAATTCAGATAAGAGGAAGCAATATGAAACAAACCCAGCAGATTCAACTATAAAATAAGAAGTGAGGTATCATCATTGATGTTCTCCTCCCTGCCAGAACCTTTTGTACCTTTTTTCTAAGGGTGTGCAAGAGCTGTATATGCAGTGCTGCCCATCAGTGAGAAACAAGACAAACATGAGTTCAGGGAGAAAAGGGTATGACTTTGTGAAGGTAGGAAGCTTCACTTTCTGGTACTTCTTACAACCTCAATAGAAGTTCAAGGTACAGAGCAAGCTGAAAACAGATGTTATTGACAATAATTCATGGCAACAAAAGGGGAACATATGCAAAGCCCCTTGATGTTCATGTTACTGACCTGCCTGTGATCAGGGAAATATTGAAACTTTATCTGGCAATCCATTTCCCCCATTAGCATTAGGCATGTGATGGAGAATAGAAAATGAATTAGGAAATCCATGAACAATCCAAGAGCCCAGAACTATATCCAGGACATGCCATAAGAGAGCTGAACCCACACTGTGAGTCTTGCAAGTGAAACGGGAAGGTCTAGAGTGGTGTTCAAATAAATAAACCTGACTTACAATGTCCCAGAGCCAGCCCAGTGGAACAAGACAACTGCAGCATCCTCTAAGGACTTGAAAATCCCCCTGACTGAAGCAGGGCTGTCACTTGCAGGCGTTTCAGAAGAACTGATCAGTCACAGGGAAAACAAACACTGGCTCTGCACCGTGTTTGCCACTGAGGAGGCAACTGGTGGTCGGTAGCAGTTTACAGCACTGCCAGTTTCCTGATGAGCTCCCTTAGAAATAAAACAAGCAGAGATGACAGATGATGATGTCCCTAGCACTGAGCAATAGTTTTTGCTACACAAATCATGTTATTTTCTGTTTAGAGGAGGCAGCGTGGTTATGCCATTAAAGGAATTGCTGACAGCTTCTGCTATTAGCGGTCCCAAACGTGCCTCCTGCCATCTGTGATGGGCAAACCATGGAAGCAGGCAATGACTGGCTTCCTGAACTACACTTAATGAAAAAGCAGATTTTTTTTGAAGCACAAATCTGTTTCTTAGTGGCCCTTAAGAAAGCTCTTGATAAGAGTCATCTGCTTTGTAAAATGTGGTAATTTCACAGGGAAGAGCCACAAATTCAAGGAGTACATAAGTTTGCACTTATGAATGTATTTTCATTATGAACAAGTTTGGTGGGAATTGCCTTTGCTGCCAGGACAGTAAACCAGAACCAGGGGGGTTTAGCAACCTGACTCTGAGGCAATGCTGTGCCAGTTTGTGATGGGGTACAGTCTCTGTTCATTTTACTATAACTGCAGCTATGGGGGGCACAGCTGGGGTTAAACATTTTGATTCATTTTCTTTTCTTTTGCAATTTCAGTGTGCTTTTTTAGGATTTTTTTTTTGTTTTCTTTTCCTAGAAGGGTATGTTAGTCAACCAAGTTGGGGCTACGATGGCAGTCCCAGATTTCTTGCATCAGCTGTTCAAAAATTTCAAAGAATCATCTTGAAAAACAGAGTAAGATGAAAGACAGCTTGGTTGGTTTGTGGTTTTTTTAATAAATCAACAGAAACCAACGGACTTTAGTGCTCGATGATTGCTCTGAGCATTTCTACAAGCACAATGGAAAGGAAAAAGCCACACAGGACTGAATTTCACCAACTGGTCAAGTGCCAGCAAAGGTGGCTTTGCTGGCAGGCAAGTTAGATCTCCAATTTATCCAACATAATGAACACATATTTCCTTTTATTTTAAATGGAAATTATAATGTATTTCTGAATAGAAAATTTTCGCAGTCCTCTAATATACAGTCCACTAAACACACGGACCTTATGAAGCTGTAAAAGGGCCATAATGAGGTTCTAGTCATGCTAAATATTGTGTCTTTATTGAAATCCTCAGGTGCAGCATTGCAAGGTGGATTTGCATCTACTTTGGCTGTTCTCAGAAGGAGCATTAAAGAAACTTGCTCTGGAATAGAAATAGATGAGTGTCAAACTTTTCTTAAATAAAAAGAAAAGGAGTATTTGAAAGCAAAGATGAAGAAAGTGGTCCATTTTTCCCCTTCTCAAGCAAACAATGCAAATAGAAATATTTTTCTCTGCTTATGATGGAAGAATAAAAACATCACTTCAGGGTCAAGTACAGGATACAAAAGTGAAGTGCTGATGTTGCAGGAAATCCTGCCATCAGCTGGAGCAGCCAGCATACAAAAGACAGACCTTTTCTTGAATTACATTATGCTATTCACTTTTCAAAGAAAAGTTAGGGGGGCAACACTTGCTATGCAAAAAAACCTGTAAGCTGTAAACAGTTTTTGTACTGATAGACTCTGACCCAGGAAAGAGCAGAAAACAAGGTGGGTGAGGGGCAGGAAAGGCAGCATAGCTGTAAATGTTGCCTGAAAAAGCTCAGTCTACACTTCTACCACAGCGTTTGCATAACATGTTATTTTCATCATGAGTAATTACTGAGAAACAAAAGCTACTCATAGCAGCATAAGAACTGTCAGAAAGAAATCAGTAAAACCATCAGGTGATGTCTATTAAGACCAGATTTAAGAGGGTCATTCTTTTAATTTCAATATTGCCAGCATAAAACATAATTTAATGCAAAAGAGTCCAGCTTTTATTTAGGCAGTTACCCTACTGGATTAGTATCATAGTAAAAAAAAAAAAAAAAAGGAGGTCAATATCTGTATTAAANGGTCAATATCTGTATTAAACATTTCTATTGTTGTATTAATTTAAAAGTGCTCATGCTCAGCCCACCCCAGGAAGGGGGGGAAGCTTTGGGGTGGATCTTTGATTTCAGGATGGAGTCATAGGATCCCAGAAGGGTTTGGGCTGGAAAGGACCTTAAAAAGCTCATCTCGTTCCACCCTCTGCCTTTGCCAGGGACACCTTGCACTGTACCAGGTTGCTCCAAACCCTGTCCAACCTGGCAGCAGATAAGATGCCTTGGGCTGTCCCAGAAGGATCCCTGGGCTTGGAACCTCATCCCAGGGACTCAGTGATGAGCAGATGTGATCCCATTCCATGTCCATGTGCAGAGACTCAGTTCTCCATCAGCACACTGATCTACAGCAGGGTCACAGCAGGGTAATTAAGAGGAGAATCCACTCCTGATCCCTCTCTTGTGTGTCTGGGTTCTCATCTGGAGCCTCACAGACACAGATGAGAAAGCCAAGGCTTTCCTGCCAAGGGAAAGAGGCAAAGTGCTGCTGCACAGCCAATGCTTTGCAGATCCTCCTTACAAGCACCCGAAGTGGCAGAGCACCACTATATGCTGGATTTTGGCTTCTTTTTTTTTTTTTTTTTTAACTTTTGTTAAGATTAGGTTTAAAGGTATTTGAGTGGNGAAGGTACTTGAGATGGTATTTCACATTAAGGCTTAGAATTTTTTCTTATCTATGTTACAGTCTTACAGTAGTGAGTTCTGCAGGATTTCACTAATAAGGTACAAAATGGTTAACTATATTTTGTCATAAGGTTTTTTAAGGTGAAACTATCTAATTAAGAAATGACACTTAAATTATTTTTACTCTTAACCCAATAACTAATCATTCAAAGTCCACAACATGGACTTTTCTGTCTAATTACAAATACCACCCAACCCCATGAAGAAGAAGGAGGTAAAGAAGAAAGACTAGCTTCTGTCTTAAAACTTCTATCTTTTTTATATATATTACTATATTCTAAAACTTTAAACTTTAAGGTTTTTTCCTTGCAATATTATGCACTTCTAATGAACTATATACCTGTAATCTTAGTGCTACCAATCAATTTTGGAAGCCTATTCTATGGCTTCAGGTCAAACATAGTGGTTTTTTGGGGGTCAGAGTCTGTCAGCAGAGAAAGTCTAAAATTTTTAACATCTAGAACTCTAACAGCAGAGGAGATAAGAGAAGGGAGAGATCAAGTCTGTGCATATTCACCTTCATTTACATCAAGTAACTTTGTATCTGAGCAGAAAGGTGGCTGCAGAATACTTGGGGAAAAATCACTGGAAGGCAGATTCGCTCACAGTTCTGATCTCAGTGTCCTTTTGCACACAAAATTCCCATTAACTTGTGCATTTGAGACAGGATTCTACACAAATTTGCCCAGCATCCTCAATGTATATTTATTTAGATGCCAGAATAAAAACCAGTCAGTCACTGCATACTGCTCTGTGAAGACACCTCAAAAACAGAACCCAAATTCTTTTGGGTCTTTCAATATTTGAAATTTTGTGTCCACACTGGGAGAGTGGGAGGTTTCACAGGGAATTTTGAACTATTACTACTTCCAGGTAGATGGGGGTGGGACTAGATGATGTTTAAGGTCTTTTCCAACCCAAACCATTCAGTGATTCTGTGATCCAGCCATCCATTCAAATATTACAGGGAAGAGCTGGGTCTGGGATAGCTGCAGATCACAGAGTCTGTGCAAGAGCTGTCATTTCCAAGGGATTTATGTCCTGTAGTGCCCTGGCAGCAGCTGCTGTGGTCGCTGACAGGATCAGCTGGGGAGGGATGCAAGTGCCTTTCCCTTCTGGGGCACTGCAGAGACTTGTCAGGTGCTCCAAAGCCTCTGCAGGAAGCTGCCAGACAGGAGATTCTGATTCAAATGGGCATGAACCCCACGTGGAGACAGAGAGAAAAACACGGCAAGGGAAGACATGTACGGGGTAAATAATTAAGAAAGCACAGTGCTGAGAAAATGAGGGCTCAGAGAAAGCAGCAGAAATCTGTGTGCTCATTGGAATGAGAAGTGTGACATTTAAATGACCCAGGAAGTTTCTGGGAGCAGTCAAGGCAGCGTGCTGTTACAGCATTTAAGGGATTTCAGCCCTCGTGCTTCAGGCCATAAGGCAGCAGCACCTGCCTGAGGCTGGCCAAAACCACGCTCCCCCCCTTGCCACATTATTGCTGAATTGGCCATTATAGGGGTTTTAAACCATTTTCTGAAGCATCTGCTCTTGGCTCCTGTCAGAGGCAAGGCACCTTTGCAGCTCCAGATGAACCATTGCTCTGATGTGTTATGACAATTCCTCTGTTCCTACAAATGTCTAGATTAAACTCCATTTTCATTTCAGCTAAATGGTCCAGTCCATAAAAATAGCTCCTGGAAATACTTGGTGGAAAAAAGAGAGGACAGTAACCTGAATATCTTGCCACTACGATAATTAAAACATCATATCAAGGGCTTTGCCTAGAAATTATTTTAATTGGAACTGTATTATAATGCACAGTGTAATGGCAGGCCATGGGTATTCCCAGTCAATTGACAACCCATCACACCAGATGCAGGAGATTAGTTTGATGCCTGTTTAGTTACTCTGGTGGCCTGCTGTGACAAACCCTCTGAAAGGTGAACCTGGATTGCAGCAGTCCTTGAAAGTAAAGAAAACATTAACTCAAAAGCTGAGACAAATTTAGCAAGGCTGTCAGTGCCAAAAGAGCTCCTTGCAAGAACAATGAAAAATTATCCCTGGGGTTTAAGCTAAAAAAGGGCACGGAATGATTTCCGAAAAAGTGGAAACTCTTTTGATTTTAAATCCTTGTAAAGCAAAGTCAAGTTGAAGCTGTCACTGTAATCTGAATGGAAGTTTCATTTCAAATCCCTCACAGCCTATAATGTTCTGATTTTAAAGGTTAAACAAGCAGCAGAAGCACAGGTTTATTAACCCTTGTCTTCTCTGCTCTCAAACCCCAAACCATCTAAACATAAACCAGCTAAACTAGCTGGAGGCCAAATTTAACTTCATAGCTGACAGCTGGTGGAAACAGTGATGGAGGAGAAGGAAGAGCAAGAAAACAGGAGCTCTACTGAAGTGAAAAATGATGTCTTAGAAGATTTTGTTCATCTTAAGCCCCTGGCATCAGCTGCTTAATAAAGGAGAGAGAAGGAGAAGGAAAAGTTCTCCTTGGAGCACTTTAACAGACACAAACATAAGGAAAATGTCTTGTTCCTCTTTGCCAGTCTGATCTGTCAGAATGAACAATTCCCAGTTCAAATCAATCTCCTCCTCCTACTTTATCAAAATACTTTCTTTTACAACATGCTGGCCAAGATCATTTACAGCTCTCCTGAGTCCTTTTTTTCCCCTGCAAAACCTAGGAGATACATCTCTCTTGCCTCCAGAAGAGGGAGGACTTATGCTAATTAAATTGATTTCCCTTTAGGAAGGGGGAATGTTCTTCTCTACTGGTGTTTTCATTACAGTATTACAAGCTCTCCTCTTCTACAGAAAGCAAGAAACACAAATGACCTTTTCCATGTACGAGAGAATTGTCAGGCAGCAGGAATAAAGATCCACAGGGCTGGAAAGACACACAGAACATACAGAAAGGGAGGAGGAAATATTTCACTATAAATAAGAGTATAAAAATTCTCAGTATGTGGATGTTTTTTTGGACCCCCAGTGAAGGAACGGCTTCCAAGAAGCTATCCATAAGTGAAAAATCAAGCATCACCACATTGAGATAGACCTGTTATTGCTCCGGGTTTATTATTTACTTCCCTGACAGCTGCCACTCTGTCTTTTATCAAGGCAGCCACTCACTGGCATGCAGCCTCTCTCTTGATTTACATCTCTAAATCTGTCACATGAAGCTGAATGACTGTGTGGCAAAGTCCTGGAGATCTGATGGCTTCACATCTCTTATCAGCCTGACCCATTTCCCTCTCCTGCAGAGGAAGGGCCATACAAGAAGAGGAACATCACAAAACTACTGCTCTTCAGCCCTGAGAAAGGAATGAAGCTTTTCTCAGAGAGCTGAGGGTCAACATGGCCTCCATCCCAGGCAGATCTCCTGCTCAGGGAGATTCATGGGTTTGCCATCAAAAAACAAAGGCAAATTGACTTGCTCTGGTCAGAATCTTTCCCCCCACGTGCTCTCCCTAAGGAATGCACCAGGAATCACTGCATGAAGAGGAATGGTCTCTGCAAGATACCTCTGTTTTGGCTAAGAAGATGCTGGGTGGTTCTGCATGACCCAGTTTGCTCAAGTTGCTTATCTGAAGCTCTGGGCACCTTTAGCATGCCAGTCTAAATAACCAGGAACCATGGCCACAATAGGATGGCCAACAGCACAGAAATACTTCCCAGAAGACTTCAACCCTTCATTCCAGCAGAGAACTCTGAGAAATATGCTGGTTTGAGCTGGCTAACATTGGCAAATCAAATCCTAAGGAATGAAAGCGTTGATATACGATGTCTCAGGAAGGTTTCAAATTCAAAACTCAACTTTTGAGTGGATTTCTGTTGGGACAGGAAACAGTGTGATACAGGGGAATGTCTGCACTCCTGCTGCAGACATCTGGCAAGAGGCAGGAGACAGAATTATCAACACCACCTTGCAAAGGGGATCCCCAGTACTTTAAGCTCCAATAAGAATATGTTGGAAATCTCATCACAGAAAGCCTTCAACTTCATCCTGTAATATATCCATAGTTATACCCATGCTTGCCACTGGGGAAGCACAGCTACAGCACTGGGGGTTTCTGTGTCTGTAACCATTTGTAATTAGGGAGTTTTTGTACAGAACAGAGATCTTCTGGATTTTGTGACCAAGCTGACCAGAACAGCAGTGGGGGTAAGAGAAGGTAGTACAACTTCCATGAAGTGATGAGGAGGACAAGTGGTGCCAACAGTCATAACCTGACCTAAAGGAGCAATCCCAGGGCCCTGGAGGCAAGAGAGAAGCCTCAGGATGTGTCGGGAGACCTGGAGCCAACTGCTCTGGGAGCAAGGTGCCCTTGCATCTGTCCAATGCATTCCCTTCATGTGAATCTGCTCCAAAATATCCTCCAGCTGGAGTAACTTATCTGTCACTGAGGACACCCCTTCACTCTTACTGCTGAATAAACCATTTCCATTAGAAATGCACAGCTAACAATCAAATGTCAAAAAAGGATTATTTATATCACAAGCAGCAATTCCACATCATTTGAAATTTTCTGTCTGCATTTTGTCTTACATCCTGGAATTGGAGCTGTTCAATTAGGTTAGAATCCTGTCCACTGACTGAAGAACTGCTCATAACTTAATCTCCCTAATAACATTAAGGGTGCAGTAGGATCCTTCCAAACTAAGGGTAGGGTGATCTATTAGCATTTCAAGTGTGTTTTCATGCAGGGTGACTGATAATAATATAAACAAATTCTCTAAAGTATGAGTAGTTTCAATACATTATTTACTGAAACCTGAAAATAGAACCACTCCTTCACCAAAGGTACAGTTTAGGCTTTTTAGGAGACTTCTGCAGGATTTATTAGAGATGAAACTAAAAATATTATATAAAGAAATATGAACACTTGGGAACACACTCTTCTGAAATAGATGGATACAATTCTTCCAAAGGATGTCTGAAGTGCCTTTTTTTTGGTGCACTCTTTGTAAGGCTCTTGCATAAGTAATAAAAACAGAAGAACTTTTTCTGCCTTTTAAGATGTTTCTATGCCAGACTAACCCCACAGGTGAAGCCATGTGCATTTAAAAGGCAGCTGTGTGTTGGAATCAATGTGCACAATAATAAAGAACAGTGAAAATGAGTCAGGAGTTAGCACGAGATATAGGGAGAAGCTTTTAAATTAGTTGGTTCCAGGAGTGGGCTCATCAAGAAAAAATAAGCACAAGAGTTGGATTAGTTATGGTTTGATTTATGATAAGGACTAAAACACAGGTGTTACTTTTCATGTGGTCTCAAACATTCATATTTAAAGTACATGAAAAAATCTGTCCAGAAAACAAAATCCATGGCTCTACTTCACAATGGAAATTACCTATTTGAAAATGTATTTTTCCATAAATGAGTCCTAAAATGTTTGAAACAATAAATCATCTCCCTTGTTCAGCTATTTCCACCTCCTTTCAGTGTCTTAGTTATCTTAGCAATGGCTGGGTTTTTCTAACCCAGGCTAAGAAAGAGGCCAGGATTGATGAATTTCAGAAGTGTTTCTGGCTCTGCTGGCAGCCCTCAGGCCCCACTGAGGGCAGAAGGGGATGAGCAGGCAGCCAGGAGTGATAGCCCTTCTCCTATGACCTCCAGTTTTCCTGACAGCCAAAACACCTCACAGAGTTGTAAGATAAAGGTCTGGGATGATTTTTGAGGCCACAAAGACTCAGAAAGTCATTTTTATATTCTTTATAATGGTATAAAAAAGGGACAGTAGCAATACTAGTGCTATAAAATGACTTTCTGAAGAATCTCCCTGATCTTCACACTCCAGACTCTCTGTCACAAGCACAAGTCTAATGTTTTCATTCATCATCTCAGCCCAGATAAAAATGATCCATTTTTTTGAGGAGCTTATTGTCTTTGGATTACTTCTTCTAAACACAGAGCCTTATCAATTCAAGATGGATGCCTGGCTCAACCATGACCTTGTCAATCTCATTAAGTCTTGAATGAATTTTCTCAAGTTTTCTTATCAATCAAGGTAATTGCTTTTTGCAGGAAATCCAATCTTCTGTTAACCACATCATTACCTGGTGATCGAAGTCCTCAAACTCTGTGTAAGCTGGAATCATTCAAATTACCCAAGAGAACAGAGAAGCCTAAATTCATAAAAATCCCCACAGGTCACTTCCATTTCAGCAGCTATTCCAGTTTGTCAGGTACCTCGAAATACTTCTCAGAATTAAAAACACTTTTAGATCACAGTTTTACATCAGGCAATGGAGTCATAAAAGATTACACTATCCTTGCAAAGGCTGTGCAAGATGAGAAAGGAAAGGAAGGAATTACAAAAACCCCTGGAAGAAAAGGGATTTTTAGCAGAGATCTGAAGACTACAGTAGATAAGAGCTTAAGAATATAAGAGAAGTCACACAGATGGGGCAAAAGGTCCTTTCAACCTAAAGCCTCCCCACCTGGGAGAGAGTGTGAAAACAGGAATGCAGTGATCCCTCCTCAGAGCAGCTCCCTGACCAGCAGCAGCTTCCCTGAGCCAGGGCAGCCCTGTTGTATTGAACAGCCCACACTGGATTTCTCTGTTGTCATTCCACCCAGCTCATTTGAACCTACAGAAGCTTTAGCACATGCAGTATATCCCTATTTAGCCACAAGTGGCTTGGATGCCATGCTAATCCAGGCCACAGATAACTTGACTTTGAAATACAGGAATGTAATTAAGAAGAAGGGTTTGGGGAGGGCTGGAAGCAAGTAAGGAAACTTGCTCCTCTGTTGATACAGACCATAGAGAGATTTACCAAGAGGTGCCCTACTTTCAGAGAGACAGCATGAGTTTTTCTCCTACCAACACAATAGCAAGTGCTGGGGGGACTGGTGCTAATAATTCTAAGCTTTAATAAATCAAAAATATATATTTCAAAGGCAAAAATAAAAACATATTAATTGGTACTGGGAGCACTAATTTATTTTCATTTACAGCTCTGATCTTTATTTTCAGTATTTGAGAAGAGAATATATTAATACAGAGATTTGTCTTATCTCTCCTTAGTATCTAGGCAGGCATCCTTGTCCTGTTAAGTTGCTGGGAATGCCATCATTGCCTTCAGTACAGCCAAGGTATCTGCTCATGGTGTGTCAATCTGATTCAGGTCCCTGAACAAAATCAGTAAATTCCTCCTCATGTACAAATCTCATGTGATTAAGCACACAAACAAATGTGTGCTTTAAGTAAACCCCACAACTGTGGAGCTTCATGTATACACAGACTTTCTACAAACTTTAATGGAAGAAAGTATGCAATCCAGGCAGCCTCCTGAATGCCTCCCAGTGAACAGTGACACAAATGCTGGGGGCACTGATGTTCTGTGTGATGTCTTGTGAAGGCTGACCTAGAACAGAGGCTGGACAGAGCTAAAGAATAAAGCAGGGATTTATTAAAAGGCCTCAGTGGATCCACCTTGGACAGCACAAGAGCCCAGCCAAGGCTACACCCAAGATGAACCAAAATGGTCCCAAAATGGACAAGCAGCCACAGGGTCTCTCACTTTTGTAAGTTCTGCTCCATTTGCATATTGGAGTTAATTGTCCAGTAATAGCTTTAGGTTATGAAGTCCCATCCTGCTTGTTTTTCTCTCTTCAATTCACCATTGGGTGAATGCTTTTGGGCCTGAAATTTGGATCATTTGTCCTTGGTCCCCAGCTAGAGAAGGAATTGTTTTGTCTCCCTACTCTGTGAAGAGAACTTACCATGCCCTAATGTGAAGATCAGAAGTACACACTAAAGCAGCACAGAATGTGAAAAATATAAAAGCTAAAACCTGAGGCATCACTGTGGAGGAACAATTCACACTCATTCATAAAACTGGCTGGGCAATACTGAGTTACAACACAGAGCTGCCACATGACCAGAGGACGTGTGTGAAGCCACCTCCTGGAGCCATCTGGGTGTCCAGAAGGACCAGGCATTTACATGCTGAGCAGAGGCATCCACAGCCTGGACACAATGTGGGATTTCACTGCTTTGGGACAATTACAGCTCGAGTCTTCTGGAAAAGGCTCAGAACAGGCCTAAGGCAGACCCAGGAGCTGAGGCAGACCCTGCTTGGTGGGAAGGGGGAAGGTATTTTCCCCCTTGTGATGCCCATCTGGACCTGCACTTGTCCAGTGCCCAGGGCCACTCCACATCACCAGCAGGATCTTGGCACATCCAAATCCAGACCCCAGCTCCACTCTGGAAAGCTGCTGCACTGTGATTACAGTCTGAGTTATGGTATTTACTCCCCCTTCCCCCAGCAGTAACCCCAGGCTGTGGCTGAAACAGAATAATGACTTTTAGGAAGGCTTCTGCAGACAGATCACTGAGGGGAACAGAAGCTCTGTTATCACCAGAGAATTGCAGCTCCGTGCTCGAGGACACAGCAACAAGAAAATGACTGTGATTGTACCTTACAGTTCACCTTAGACAAACACAAGGAGCACGAGGGACCCAAGGACACAGCAGGAGACACATGAGTGAGTGACACAAAGTCACCAGCCACTTTATTTTCCCTTCCACCTGACCTAAATCTTTCCCTTTTATATCTCTTGCTCGGGTCTCATCAGGAAAATAAATGCTGGATTTCCGGATAACCTGCACTTGCACAATGACTATATTTAAGCCTGAAAAAGATTTTGGTCTGACTGAAAAATTTCAAGACATGTTTTGCATTAAAAATAAGACAAAGGCAACCACAAGGTTTTCAGCTTTTCAGAGGCAAAATCCAGTGTCTGCCTAAGGCAGGAAAGGAAGCCTTTCCACTTGCAAACTGCAAGGCAGCTCTGCAGAACCTGAGGAGTCCTTACAGGACTCATTTCAATACTATTAGCTATGAGGAGCCAATCATTGGCAATAAACTAAACCTGAGATAAACAGCAGATGGAAAAATCCCAATAAAGATCACAAAATGCAACAAAGCAGCTGCTTTGCTTTTAAGTGGAAGGAAAAGATGATGTGGGTGCATAAGTGCCCCGAAGAAGGCTGCAGAAATGAGCATGCCCAGACTTAAAGCTGTCTGTTCAGAGAAAGATTCCCAAATTACTGTTCCATAGAAGATACTCACAAAAGGAGCTTTATTCTTCTCTGTCCCCTCTGGCTCTCACTGAGGGTGAGAGCTGGGCCTCTCCTGAGCACACAGGTCTGAGCTTGGGGCTTTGGATGGCATCCAGCAAAACCCATCTCCCTCCATCAGCCTGCAAAGGGATTGAAGACAGCCTGGCCTCCCAAACCCAGCTTAGCTCATGGAGTGGAAACCTATAAAAGCTCCTTCTGGGGATGCTTAATCCAGTCTGACAGGCATCTCACACGCCTGCAATAATGACAGGATCTCAAGAAATTACATTATTATACAGTGAGAGCTTTATTTTATCAGTTTTTATTAGCCCAGTCTAAGAGCTGGTATCCCCCTAGGGACCTCAATCAATGATCAGGTTCTATTCAGCACCAAAGTGCATTTTTATATAGCTGAGAGTAGGATCTCAAACTATCACACCATTTCTATGTGCTAAGAACATACTGCTGACATTTAAGATTGGTTTATTAATATCTTAATTTTTTAAAATGCCTATAGCAGTGTGTTTACAGATGCAGAATTCAACCTTGGCTTTAATTATTGATGAACACCGTTGCTACTTTTGTGTCTCGTATTTTTGGATGATAGACAGAAGTCAAGCATTAAAAATATTCTCTTGAAATTTTGTTTTTCTAATGCTTAATGTTCTTTGTCTGTAGGTATGGAATTACCTGTAAAGCTAATTCCAAAGTAAAACTAATTATAAAATTATTGCTAAATAAATGATTGCTTCTTTGTTGCTCATGCATCATATAATTAATACCATGATGTGATCTAACATATTAAGGAAATAAGAATTTGCCATCAGCAGGCTGAAAGAAATTTGTTTATTAGTTTACTGTGATTCAATTTATGAGAATGTGCTTCAGTGATCTTTGCAAAAGAACTTTAATTGGAAATGAATATCACAATCTATTTACCACACCACTAAACCCAGTCTGCTACAGTTCATTTAAACTACACCTGCTACTTAATCTTCCAGTAAGAGAAAAACTTTGAATTAATACAATTAGGAGCACTTAGAAAGCAGGCCCAGCACACTGCTGTTGCAATCAGGGTGTTCCTTGCATGCCCTTTTGAAATTCTGTGAGAAGCTGTGTGCAGAGTTTACCTTGGCCTGCATTCAGCCACTCTGCACTTTGCTACTTTCAACATGCAAAGTCTTTGCCTGCAAGATGTAAAATCCACACCCAGCATGCACACTCAAAAAATATTTCCATACTTGGGACTAGGGGTGCTCCTGCCCTAAAACAAGGGCAAAATCCTCAAACCAGTCTTTTCTATCTCTGTGTTCTCTGGAGAGTTAAACTGGGGAGAAGGCTCATGTGCTCCTGGAGAGGAGAACCAAGGAAGGAGACAGAGTGTAACACCCTCATGGCCTAATCCCTGCATTTAAGCAAGAGTCAGAACAGTCCTGAAGGTCTTGGAGTCACTGGAAACTGTGTTAGTTGGAATCTTTTCCCAAGGACATAGAGCACATGTGCCACCTTTGGTGGGCAAAGGGTCCCTTTTAGGAGTCTGCCAGGGATGAAGACAGACCTGGGACTGTGTGTTGTGATAACACTGCCAGGGGATTCAGGATAGCAGCCCCTCCTGCCAACAGATCGGGGGGAAAACACCTTACCAGGTCCACCTGAATTCACAGAATGACCAGCTTGGAAGAGACCTTAAACCCATGCCCCAACACCTCAACCAAACCTTGGCACCCAGTGCCACATCCAGGGATGGTGACTCCACCACCTCCCTGGGCAGGCCACTCCAGTACTTAATCACTCTTTCTATGAAAAACTTTTTCCTAATATCCAACCTCTATTTCCCTTGGTGCAGCTTGAGGCTGTGTCCTCTGGCTCAAGGCAAGTCTGAGCCACAGCACTCAGGGCTCAGCTCAGCAAGAACCCCCCACCTGGGCTAGGACTGGGAGGTTTTCCCCCCAAATAATCATCACACAAGCAGCCCCCCTCCCCTTTTCCCACTCGTCAGTAATTGCTGTGCAGCACTTTTATTTACTCTTGATTTAGTGAAGTTCCTCAACAGTGAGCATGCTAAAAATACATATATATGCATGCTGATCTAATATGTTTATCTTAATTAAAGAACAGGACTGCAGTGCAACACTGTCAGCTCCTTCATAAAGCCTTTTCCAGTTTAACACGACTAATTAATAGGGTTCTTTTAACATGATTACTCTTTGTGTAATACTTTAAGAGACTCTGAAAAATTAATTCTTTCACAGGTTACACTTGTATCATTATAATTTTTTATTAAAGATATTTTGTGGGGTCAACTTCTGACCCTGCATTTGGGAAAAATGGAAGGCATTAACTACTGCAGAGTTATTATAGATTTATCACATCTAGAAAAGCTAGTATTGCACTGCCTCAGTGGGAGCTTTGCCCTCTGGCTAGTCACACTGCCTCTGACACAATTATTTTTTTCCTCTAGAAACACTGATTTGTCAAAATTGAAACTGCTCTCCCAAATGAAGAAATTACAGGTGATTTTCCAGACCCAGAAAAATACTGGGAAAAAAATTAGGAATGACTAGAATGTTCCCTCTGATTTCTTTGGGATGAGAAATTTTAAAAGGAGGTTTGCATAAAACCGCTTTTCATTTTGAAATTTAATTTCAGGTCTCTTTCCCAAAAGGTGAACTATAAAATGAAAAAGAGTAAAGATGGGAAGGAAACGTTGCAGCACACATCACAGTTGATACACGATACACAGAGCATCACCACACAATTTCAGAAGGCTTTAACCCATAGCACCTTACCTTTTCAGAAGGCTCCAGGCATCTGCCCACACACCGTAACACCAGGGCACTTCAGAAGGCTGCAGGCATCTGCCCTTCTCGTTCTTCAGCCCAGCCTTTTATAGCCCTCATGTTGATGCACTGCACCTGTGTGCCCTCTGTTCCCTTTGGTGGTTGGTCAGTGCCCCTGGACACTCCATGGCTCGTTACCTTCAATATCAGTCACCTGTCCTGCACAGCTGTGCCCACTGGGGATGAGGCCCAGCCACAGCCCCACTCCCAATCACCACAAACTGTGCCTACAAGGAGATACTCTGAAAATATCAAAAAGGAAATATTTTCACTTGCCACATTATTTTTTTCCCCTGCTCTCTGAGAATGTATGAAGACTGTCAGATCACCTTTTATATCAAGTGGGGATACCCTGGAAGTGTCCAAGGCCAGGCTGGATGGGGTTTGGAGCAGCCTGGGACAGGGGGAGGTGTCCCTGCCCACAGCAGGGGGTGGCACTGGATGGGCTTTAAGGTCCCTTCCAACCCCAACCATCCTGTGATTCTGTGCTGTTCTTACAGCAAGGGGTGGGTGGCTTCCACTGAGTCTCACCTCTATCCTGGGGCTTTTCAGGGAGTGCAGGAAAGGCAGGAGTGCTGCCAGCAGAGCCAGGCACTCGGGAGGGCTGGGATGTGCTGAGGATGGAGCAGCTCCATGATGAGTGGTGCCAGTGCTCCCCCCCATCGGAGATGAAGGGCAGCCCTTTGCCAACCCATTTCTCCCTGACTTTCTGCATGGGCCTATGAGTTGGACCGTTACATTGCTTTTCCTGCTCCTAAATTGTTCCCTGCTGCCTTGTGAAAGTATGATTAATATTCTTCAGGACTCTGTTATTAATTCTTCATTACAGCATAGTCACACAAAAGGCAAGGGGAATATTATGTCTGGCTTGTTGCACCTCACCAACCATTTCAATAAATATCTTAAAGAACAGAGGGTGTGCAGAGAATGAAGAGTACCAGGGACTGCTTACATTTTGCACTGCAAAATAGATCACTAATCTGTCTGATTTAATAAAAAAATAGTACAGAGCAGAGTTAAATCATAGAGCTGCATGTTTGAAGTAGAGTATTGTGAATGTGCCTTAATATATTCAGCACTGAGATGGATATGTATTATATATGTTATTTATTTTAGCTGCACAAAGGCAAAAAGGTGGCTTTTATATGCTATACTGTTCTAATAAATATGGTGGTTCCAAAACTAAATTATGAACGACATTAAATATGAAGTGCTTCCCAAACATGCAACCTGTACATAAAGAATATCCTATGGGGAGAAAAAGAGCTAAAAGAATTCACCAGTGAATAAATACAGCACAGCATAATTACAGGCTCCTGTGTTTCTCAGCCAGGGTACAATCATACAGTTTACTCAAAAGTCTTCTAATAGCCTCTGGGTACATACCGCATTTAGGAGAAAGCTTTCTATTGTGAGCTCTCTCCCCTCCCTGCCTGGCCTTCCACACTCTTTAAATGTACTTTTGGGAAAAAGTCTGCACTTGAAAGGGGATGGAGCAGATTCTGGGAGAAATAATTGGCTTTTTTGAAGTTCTAATTCTGACCATTTTCCCTTCCTCAGATCCTCCCCAAGTCCGAATTCTGCTGATGCTCATAGCTATTTTCCACTTGACTCTGACTGACCTTGGACCACGTATGTTTTTGCTAGGTCCAAAGTTTATTTATTCATTATCCTTCCCTGGCTATTAAAAAGAGGAAGATATTAATAATGAATTTATTCTAAGCTGTTGCCCTACTATGTTTAGTTAAGGCAATTTAGCAAATCAGTCACTTTAAAGAGACTGCACTGCCATGGTAATCCAGCATGTGTGATCACACATATTTAGTGCCACGTGTGCCCCCTTTCCCCCATTTTCTATCTCCTGGCAACATGGGAAGAGCAAAAATATAAAGGACCAATTCTGCAAAGTTCTAATTGTTCTTCCAAACTTTTAGGGAGGGGTAATTCTGAAGTAATGTGACATTCTGAGTGCAGCTCCATCTGTTAGTGCCAATTAATTAGGGTTTCAGCTATTCCACCATCAAGCCCAATGAGAGCTGGTTCTGTTAATATTTCACCTGCAGGTCACAGATACTCACAAAAACACTGCAGTTTTGGGAGATGTATAAACATTTATATACAGTACTTTGACTCTTTATTTTGAGACTTCTACAACACAGGAAAAATCATATTGGAAATCCAGTCAGAAAGATCTTTTATAGAGATTATTGACTTTAAAAGGACCCAAATAGAGTATCTTAAATCCATTTGTCATTGATACAAATGGATTTACCTTTTTCTTCCTTTGATCAATGGGAATTTGGTAGTTTGTGAGGGAGTTAAGCTTTCCAAAGCTCTCCAAAGGAAAAAAAAAATAAAATGCTGCTACAGGTTGTGTTTGTGGAAGCACCAACTGGCAAGAATGATAAAATGTGACTGATTTCCTAAAGCATGAAATCAAAGCTTGCTTTGTTCAGAGCATTAGCACATTTTCTTTTGACTGTGTATTTATTATAGAAGGTGCACTTTAAAAAAGGAGAGATAGAATAAAGCTATTGGGATTGAGATCATGGGGATATTGAATCAAACCCAGGTTCACCCAGTTAACCACTAACAGAGGTTTGCATTAAGATGCATTTTAAAGCAGTCCTGGGATCCAGAAATAAACTGCCTAGATAAGAATCTGAATGGGCTCAAGGATACAGTTATTTTTTATGAATGCAGGCAGAGAGGCTAATTCCAAGTGCAGGACTGGCCATGGATAAAGGCAGTTTGCTCCCCCAACAGAAGTGGCTTACAGAGGACACACATTCTAATGAGAAGTGCTGCAGATGAACACTCCTGAGGTGACAATGAGACAAGAGCTTGCTCTCCAAACCCCACTCTCCCTACCAACCCCTCTCCCTCCCCGTGCCTTGGCACTCCTAAGAGCTCTCAATCACTCCTTTCTGTGAAGTACTTGCTGTCTCATTTCCCTCCTGCTCATCCTTTCCCTGCCTCAGCTCCTCTTTGTTCCCTTAGCAGCAGATTAAACGTTATTCCCTCTCCCTCAACAACCGACCTCACCTCCAAACACACCCTGCAGCCTCTGCCATCCCTGCCTCACCTCCAAACACACCCTGCAGCCTCTGCCGTCCCTGCCCTGGCATCTCCGAGTGCTGCCTCTGGAGGAGGAGCACCACTGCCGTGTTTATGGATCACAATTCCCAGTGCCCAGGGAAGCAGCACAGCCAGGCTAAACCAGGACACGGTGAAAGAGTCCTTCCAGAAGGAACAAGACCCCCTGACTTCTCCTTCCAGGCTCTTGCCATCATATCCATTTGCCATGGAAGGTAAGAGTTCAGGATTAAACTGTGCAAACATGAAAGATGGCCATGGACTGTAGCATTCACATTCTCTGAACAGAGAGACACAATTCTCTCTCTCAGGATTTTTCCTGGAGAAGCACAGAGAGAAGGATCAAAACAGTTCTTATCTCTGCTCCTGTGTTTGTCCCCATGTGGAATGTGTTTGGAGATTGTTTACCCAAGGTGATTGCTGGATTGGATTCTGGTGATGGTTGTTTGGATTCATGGACCAATTGGATCCAGCTGTGTCAGGACTCTCAGCAGAGAGTCACAGGTTTTTGTAGTTAATTAGTAAGTATGATATAGTAAGTAAGTATGTAGTATAGTATAGTATCTCTTTAAAATAGTATATTAATGTAATATAGTATAGTTTAATAAAGCAATCACTTCAGGTAAACAATCTCCAAACACATTCCACATGGGCACAAACACAGGCACAGCGAATGAGGTAAGGATTGTTTTGATCCTTCTCTCTGTACTTCTCCAGGAAAAATCCTGAGAGAGAGAATGATTTCTCTCTGTTCAGAGAATGTGAATGCCACACATGGACCACTCCAGAACATGCAAGTATGTGTATTATATGTCACCTTAAACAAACCTTTAATCTTCATGAGAACATGTGAGAACTCCTCCAGTCTTACATCTCAAGGGTGAGGTAAATCTCACCCCACGTGACCTACCTACAGCTTATACTTGGGTTTTTTAGAAACAATTTTGGGATGAGATGAATCATTATTCAGAAAATAGTTCTTTATCTCTCCAGAGACCACATGGGGAGAAACTTCCAGATGATTAGAGTCAGCTGAGATGGAATCTTTCACAGACAGATGAACAAAGTGTACAAAGCAGAAAGATTTAATGGAATATTTTGCCTAATTCTCAACTGAAACATTAATTGGCTATTATTTGCAAACTACAGAATTGTTTAAACATAGTTAAACAATAGAATGTAGTTGGAGAAGCAACTTCTATTTTACTTTGAAGCACTGATGTTCATTTGATAAATTTTGGAAAAGTCAGACATAAGCTGGAATTGCCTCTTAACATAAAGACACACTTTTAATACTCTTCTTTCTTACAAGATGCATGATTCACAGGAAAAATCTCTTTTGTAAGCAATAACCAGTTCAGTCTTAAATGACTGATCTTCATACCACAAAATAATCTCTTCACATTCAATGTAACAGCCAAACCTGGCAGAGAGAAAAATACTGAGGAAATGTAGTTATAGCTGACATGAAAATATAAAAGAGATCCAACAATATAAAATAAGCAATAGAGCTTTGATAAAGGAGTGTGGCGAACGCAATTCAGAAATATTCATTAATCAGATAGGTCTGGAGAAGTCTGCAGTGACATTCTGAATTTGGATTAACTGCAAGGGTTTTGATCTGTCTCTTGCTACTTCACCCTGGATATGTAGCAGAGAAGGTTTTCATAGAACTCGAATGAGCATACAGGATAGAGAAAGAGTAAGAAAGTGCTGTTTCAAAAATCAAATGTGAACAGATACATAGACTCTGAAAGTTTGGATTCATATTGCATATCCTGAAAAGATGTAACTTAGAGATTCAAAGCAACTCCAGTTACAGCTCATCTGCAGGAATATGCTAAACCTGTTACTGTACTCATACTGAGTTAGCAATCTCAGAAAGGCTCCTCTTAAATCTATGAGTCTACTCTTGAGGTGACAGCATCACACCCAGTGTTCCTCCTGAGGGATGCAGACACAGCACAGATGTCTGGTACAGATAATCCCCAATATCTGCAGTGCACAGTGGGGAGCACTGGTCATCCCAATACTGACTCTTGGTTAGAAGACAGATGCGTAACAATGACAGATTCCCAGAACATGCCAAAGTAGAATTAGCATTCTCATGAAATCAAAGTAGCTAAAAGAAGACATTTTTTGCTTGGATTAAACCTTAATATGCCTTGACATCTTAAAGATTTACTGCACATTTATTGCAATCAAATTCCCCATACAAACAGAGGTAAGTTCTGGATGAGGGAATAACCTCTCTTCCAGCAGGCCAGCCAGAAACACTTCACCTTTTGGAGTATGAGAATACTACTGCAGAGTATCTCCTGAACTCTGAACTCATTTATTTTGCACTGACCATTAGAATTCCCCACTCAGGAACACGTTGGAAAGGATAAGCTCTTGTCCTCATTTTTTGGGGGACAACCTTAAACACTGAAGAAATTCTCTGTAGAATGGCTCATCAGGGATTTCAGAGCAACCCACTGCACTGATCACAGACGGGGTTCCCTGATCATGATCTTTCTCTCCTGCTTCCAACACATCAGGCCTGAGAAAGATGCCTTTGATCACAGGCTAAATCATAGACTGGTTTGGTAGGAAGGGACTCTAAAGCCCATCTTGTTCCACCCCTTGCCATGGTTCCCACTATCCCAGGTTGCTCCAAGCCCTGCCCAACCTGGCCTTGAACACTTCCAGGGATGGAGAATCCACAGCTTTTCTGGGCAGACTGTGCCAGGGCCTCACCAGCCTCAAATGGGGATACACACACAAGTGAAGAAGTATCAGTGCTCTTTTCAAATTTCCTCCTGCAACTTCATCTGGAATACTGTAAACTCTAGTTTAACAGCTTAGTCTAAGTGGAAAAGCTGGCAAATCCAAGAGGAAGATCTAGGTAATGAGGAGCCTGGGAGATGTAATGTAGCAGATCCAAACTAGGGTCTGAGTGAGGATGAGCCTGATGTGATAATGAAAGCTGCAAGAGAAAAGGTGATGTTTTAAGGGAAAGAATTTAAGTGAAAGTATGAATTGGCCAATTATGAATAAATGTATCCTAGAAAGGAAAAGCATTAGACTCATGAAGGCTTCAAAGAGCCTTCCAGCAGAAATAGTGGGGAGCAAAAAGAAAAAAAAAAAAGCTATTTTTTTTTAAACAGAGCTTGAAACTTTATGCTTGAGGAATAAAACCATCTGTGATTGCTACCTTAAAAATGACACCACAATATCTGTGCTTTAGAACATCAGTTGATTTTCAGTGGCAGTCAAGGTAAAACCAGTGCATTAAAAAAACCTCTGAAGAGTAGAGAATGATGGAGCACAGGAAAGGTCAGTCTGTTCCAAGAGGGTGGGAAGCATTCCAGCCTCTTTCACAGGCTAGCTGAACCCAGTGGTTTTCCAGCCCTTCCAGTGGAATATGAAACCCTCAGTATGGCATTCAGGCAGTTTTCAATGACTGAGAATTGCTTGGCACACCAAGTCACTTGCCACCCAACCTTTCTAAAGGTCGGTAAGTTAATGGATCTAACATTTAGAGACGTGTTTTACCCTTTGTACATTCCTGTTAACTTCCACGGAGTAGCAAGGGGCAAGATTGCTGCAAACTTCCCTCCTTTGGTTAATTTATCTGTAGAAAGACTTAGAAAAACTTGCAATACAAAAAGCATTTCATTTGAGAGGGAGAGCAATGGACATAGGTATTATATGCAGAGAAGATGGAAAGGCAAATAGGAAGGGAAAGACATGAAATAGAAATGTTTTGGTAATAAATGCCAGCCTACCTGAATTTGAAGGCAATGAAAAGAAAAAGCAGATTTAAAAAAGATGCAAATAACAATATTTTGAATTGCTAAAGATATTGTTTCCTCTTTGGAATAACTGTTTTAGCATACACGTTAAAATGTGTGATTTGCTTCATTAATCACACTCATTTCCCACCCAGAGGTAGGCATATGATCACAACTTGTTTCACAGGACTGAGACAAAAAGGTTGAGCTTTTATTTTCTTTCATTTGAATGTTCAGTCTGATTACTATGAAAAACATTTCCACCCCAAAAAGTTTAAATGCTTTGTATCTGACTGTACAGGCTGCAATAGCCAGCAGCATCTTTTGCCTATCTGTAGCTGCAATTCCAAATTCCGTCTCTGACTTGGGAAAGAGAGATCAGTGATTTATTACTCTACAGGTTACCAAGAATAAAGGCTCTGATTCTAGATTTTTCAGCTTGGAAAGAGCAAAACCAGCTGCAGCATGAGTTAAAAGGGGAAGAAGAGGAGCAAAACCCAAGGCAGGCCCACAGAAATACTTTTACTTAAAACAACATTTAATAATGGAGGGAATAATGAGGACTCAAAAAACCCCATTCTGGACAAACTGAATGGAGCCCAACATTAAGGGTTAGAAATCACAGTGAAATTACTTATTGAATGATCAAAAGAAAAGAATGGCAGATCATTCTAACAAAGAAACTGAAAAAGGTAAAGTTCAGCAATTCTACAGCCTAAATGCTTCTCCCTAAGATGCATTAAGGGAAATTCATTTAATATGAAGAAAGCTTCTGAATTTACGGGCAGAATTTGTCTTTGTGCAGCTCCCAAGGAGGAAAGGCAGGCGAGATCACATTGAATAACAGTCATGAGGAGAAGGGGAACATTTTCAAAGACAAAAGAAGTCAGTGCAGGACTGCCTGGAAAAGGGTGTTATTCTTTCTGCAAAAAAGAGCTCTGGACAAAGAACAAGCCGAGCTTCAAAATATTTTTAAGTCAATATGTTAGTCAATCCAGCCAGAACTGCTTCTACAAAGGCAAACGAGTTCCCCGGTCTTTATCACTGAAAGTATTGCTTGGGTATGAAATTACAGAGGATTCATTAAAACTGTGCTCTTGGGCAGGTGTTTTTCCTGGAAACTAAAAAGAGACAAGATAAATCTTTAATAATAAAAAAAAAAAAAAAAGAAAAATAAATTATACTAAAGTAAGAAACAGAAGTCAGATTCACAGCTGGTATAACCTGGCAGGGATTCTTTGCCTTCCCATTGAGACACACTTGTGTGAAGCAGCTGCCCAGTGAAAGCAGTGTCCTTCTTTTTCTCACCTATTCATAATTTTTACTTTCTTCCACTCCTCATTTCATTCCACTGCAAAAATGAGCAGAAGAGAAAGGGAGAAAAAGGTACTTGTCTCTCTTGGTTTTCCCATTGCTCATTGCCCACCATCCACAAAGCCAATGCTACTGGATTTTTCTTAGATTTTACTTTTTTCCACAAATGATATCCCAGTAGCAAAATCCCCACTTTCCACATGAAGAATGTTTGTGACAAGCCCCTGGGAGAGCTGCAGCTGGGCCATGGCTCCTGGCTCAGCACAGGAATTACCTCAACACGGCAGCCATGGGTCATGGCCCAGCTCTGCACTGAGCAGGACCTGCCTGCTGAGGCAAGGGCTCTTTCTTGGTGTGCTCAAAAAATCCTGGCCTGCATCTCCAGCCCTTGTACAAAAGCAGACATGCTTTGGAGTTACACAGATGTCAACTCTCCAGGGAGGAAAATGGCACAGAAAAACAGGACACAGCTTTTCAGCATGAGAAAACTGAAATTCACATCTCCAAGTCGAGTGGCCTCAGCTGATGTTCTTGTTTATTGCTTTAAATGTTTTTCTTTGAAAGGTCAAGCCTGCATGTACCTGATTTCTTCAGTATCAGCTACAGCATCCCTAGAGTTGTGCGTCTTTAGTACTGCAAAGCAGAGGTGACACCCTCTTTGCCACTTGTTTCCAGAAGTTAGATGAGCTCCAAGCTCAAAGGGTGAGCTCTAGAGCTCCTACACCAAGAGGAAGTTTTCTTATTAACACTGGGTTTAATGAACCTGCATTTTAGTAAACATCAGCTAAGCCTAATAGTCATTTTACCTTACTCAATTTGTTCTCTACCCTCTGATAATTTGTGTGTGTGCCTGCTTCTCTAAAAGCTCCAGGTATAACAATTTTATTTATGTTAAATTAAATTGCTGCTTAAAGGAACAGGATAGGATTGGAAGGTTCACAAATGGGAACAGATTTCTCAAATCTTCTCAATCTCAAACCCTTGTGTGCCACAAGGGTTTGCGTGCACTTAGGGCATTTTCCTCATTAAACATCAAGTGCTGGGGCAATATAAAATTGCTGACATTTTTCTAATGCACTGTTGCTTTGGAATACAGCTTTTTATTCCATTGGAGTTCAAGTGGCTGGGTTGCATGTGAATAATTTTAAAAAGTACCAGCAAAACAAATTTACCTACGTTTGCTGGGGGAAAAAAGAATCCTGCAATTTAGCTGGCCAAGAGTGAAGAGAAACATGGCCACCCAAACTCAAGGAAACTCCAAGGCAGTAGCTGGATCACAACAACAACAACATCAGATGATATTTGATTACATATGACCTGGTTTGGGAGAGCTCCATCTGCATCTACAAACACGTAGTGGCACTGACCTTCACCAGCATCCCCTCATTCCCTTTGCTGAGTTTTCATCCCTTCTGCACACACGGGAGCCCCTCAGCCCCAAGGAGAGCTCACTCCCTCTTTCACAGAGAGTGTTTCTCTGCCCAGTTGCTGTTACACGATATATCAAGATGAAAGGCAGAAATCCAGTCTCAGTCCTTCACCTCCCTCTCAAAAGCTGCCATGTCCTCTCTACCTTTCTCCAGAACTAAATTTAAGTTCTTAAAATAGCTCAGGAATGTCTCCTGTGTAACAACAGAAAACTTTTAAGTCCTTATGCAACATGAACAACACCCAATAATCCAGGGGTAGAGCAAGACTTTTAATGTAATAATCTGAAGAGCTTTTCAGAATTCATTTTGGTAAAAAAAATGTTGTTTGTTATCTAGGAATGGCCACATTATTCTAGTTCTTATGATCAGCATATATGAAAAGCAGTGCAAAGTGCACAGGAACCAGCCATTCAGGGGCATTCCTGCCAGAAATAGCTGCTTGTGTTGATCCAGCTGTATTCCCTGAGCACTGGGATCAGTCACACTCTGTTCAAACCCAGCCCTTCCCAGGTTTCTCTTTCCTGAGGCACACATGTGATAGGGGAGAAATGAAGCTCTGAGCCCAGAAGGAGAGTGTGGCAGATAATAGATATTCTCAGAGCAGGCAGCCTCACTAAATGCAGATGATATGCACTATATGATCCCATTTACGGGCTGTGCCTGCTCGGAGGCACGCTGGATTTGCTCCTCTCAACGGTCAGACATGGATTATCGTTATTGCCGCTTATTTTACGGCCCACAAATACTGAGCTAAGCCCTTCAGAGGAGTGCAAAGATATAGGCCCCTTATCCCAGGAGCTGTGTTAATTCATGGAATAAAACCTGGGGCTTAGGAACTCGCTTTACTCTCCTGCACACTGACCGAGTTCAGCTTTCGCTGTTTCTAAACTGGAGAACTGAAGGGGAATATGAAAGAATAATTCAGATTGTTACAGCGTGAAGGCCTAAGGCAATTAATGCTTCAATCGACAAAGTACTGCGTGCATTTCCCTAACAACCAGAGATATGCTAATTTAGGGAAGGGAAAAAACTCACAAACACAATGACTTCTAAAATTTGAACCTGAGAAGTTCAGACACAAAAAATATTAAAACTTTTAAACGGCACATTTATATGCAGGCATGGCGAGATATTTGTCTCCTTCATTTGCATGCACACGTCTGGCAGAGACAGGCACAGCCTCCCCACTGAGCCTGGCTCCAGGGCACAGCTCACCCTCCCTGAATCTCGTTCCTCCTCACAGAAGCAGAGGTGCACAATAATTTCTTGCTGCACCTCGCAGGCCAAATCATTGCTCTGACAAGAGAGTGGCTCCTTGATTCCAGGGTTAGAAATCACAGGGAAATTACTTACAATGATCAAAAGAAAGGAATGGCAGGTCATTCTAACAAAGAAACTGAAAAAGGTAAAGTTCAGCAATTCTACAGCCTAAATGCTTCTCCCTAAGATTCATTAAGTGAATGCATGAATGGTACATAGCTGTAGACTGTTTACCCCTTTCCACAAAGGATTTAACATCACGATCAGGACATCTTCTTGGAGAATTGCAGAAAGCATCTGGGATAACTCACATTCACCTGCCACTGTTACTGGCTGTAAGTACCTATGTACCCATCTCCTAGGTCAGCAAGTATGTCTGAGTGAACATAGTTTGGTTTTTTGCCAGGAAGTAAATTTAGTTATTGTGTGTCTAGTTATTCAGGAAGGACTTCCCACACCTACAACTGGTTGGCAGCCAAACTGTAGCTACACATTTAAAATTCCCCCTAGGAAAGAATACATTGGGAGAGCACTAAGTTAACTGGTGTCTGTAGTTACCTGGGAACTCTCAATCCCAGCTTCTGCTCCCAGCAGCTCCAAAGCTGCACGCAGCACCAGGCTCCTGCGCACAGTGGCCCCAAGCACAGGCTGTCAGTGCTGGCAGAACAACAGCTAGTGCAGATATTCATATTTCCAGATTTATTGTGCATCACACACATACCTGCAAGGCTGCAACACGGGAACAGCACTCAGAGTCACAGGGCTGACAGTATTACCTTGACAGAGAGTCTTTTTTCATTTGTTCAGCAGACACAGCCTTTGTACTGCCAAGGGGGAGCTTCTGAGGGACTCTACGGTGCTACCCCACAAATGCCGTGATCCAAACCCTGTCACTTCACTGCTCAGTGTCACCGATGGGGCAGCTGTCCAAGGAAACACAGAAATCAGCAGAACACGCCACGGATATTCAGTGCACGTCAGTGAAATGCAGACAACGTGACAGTTCTGAGGGGGGTTTGCTGCTGCAGACAGCTTGTACTATTATATTATTATTCTCTTTAGCTGTGACAGAGCAGACAGAGGCTGCCTTGCTGGCCTGAATTTCCCAGTGTCCTCTGTAACATCATGGGAGCTCATCAGCTCCCCATACAAACATCTTTGATCCTCCTCCCTTGCAGTCTGCACACGTGGCACAGCCATCCTCAATTACTTTGTGAAACACTACATTGTCTTTGTCATCCTTCTCCTAGACCTACCTATTCCAAAATTACTGCAAGAAAATGATTAATAATAACATTTGCAATATCAGGGAAAAAACCTGATATATTTGCCTGATTTTTTTTTCATATAGACAGACATTAAACAGCTGCTTTTCTGAAGAAACAGCAGGAACACAACAGGATTTAATTCACTTGGAGTGTAGAGCTGCCTGCAATAATCACAAAATAAAGACCCGCCAATGGAGAAACCATTTAAGGCATCTTGAAGAAACATAAAATATAAGACACTAACAACAATATCCTGCACATATGGTTTTCTTGAGTTTTATTCCTGTGCACAGGTTATAGATGGCTTTTCAAAATTAAAAGCAATAATAGAGCTTCTCAATAAATCACAATACAGAAGTTACTGGTGAACACATTATGGCAAAATCTGCCTTGATTCCAGCAAATAACTTCTCCTAGGAGTTCCTGCACTAAGCCTCTCTCTTCTGGATATAAATATATATACTTTCTATACTATATCCCAGTGGTATATATTAGATTGCACTTCTTCCACTCCCATACTTCACATGTCTCCTGTTTATGCTTATATAAATCCTGGGGCTTACACAAGTTCTTGGGAAGAAAGAAGAGGCCCGTGTGGATCCCAGCAGCACAGTGCCAATTCCAACTGCAGCCTTTGACACAAACATCACCTGGCTGTTCCTGGGGCAGGGATGCAGCAATTTGCTGCTCTTCAGAAGGTGTTTCCAGCTCCTACACATCAGCTCTTTCTTGTCAGATCCCCTCTGAGTCAATATGAATTCAGGGTTCTGATTTCTTAAACTCTGTCATTCCTCCTGAAAAAGTGCTTGACAGTGACCCTAAGAAGAAAAATGTATTTTCCACCATGCAGTGCCACATTTCTCTTTTTTATTAATCACTTCTTGATCTTAATAATACAAAAAGTAGTGTCAGAACAGCTGACAACTTCCACAGCTTTGGCACTGATGTTACTCAGATGATGGAAGGCCTGTCCACTGGCAACACCTGAAAGGTTCAATATATTGTATTTCCACAAATCCTGCACACTTTGTGAAAAACCCACTGTCCACAGTGTAACCAGAACTCCCACTGAACCTCACAGATTCTTCTGATTCCTCTCTTTCAGGGACTGAAATTTTCACAAGTTGTCACATGTGTTTCAAAGTTTGGCAGAGAATAAACTGACCTGAATGCTTCTTTTTCTATTTTAATTAAAGTCAAGATTCTACCTGCTTATATTTTCTTTAAAAATGCATAAAACTATGAATTAAATATATGCATTATTACTTATCAAACTGTTTATCTCTGTACTGATTTTATACATATACACAGGTTAAATATTCATGTGCTCCTTCTCCCTTTCAGACTATCATAACTCTCAGTTCCCTATTCTCCTGCACTGGTGTTTCAACGTGCACTGTAGAAGTTGAAGATCATTTAGGTAAAAGCATCCTTAGGGACCTCTGTCTAAAAATTCCAAATTAAGTGGTTTTTTTCCTATATTAGTAGTGGAGAGCTGTCCATATGCTTACGTTAAGCCTGACAGATCTTTGATTACCCCTTAGCTTGTAGTTATGCAGCTCTAATGCAGTTTAGATACATTCCATAGTTGTTAATGGCTCAACACACTGAGACCTTGAAGAATAACAACCAAGGTTATTTAGTAATGTAACACAGTAAAATAAAATAGACTTCACCATGTGTGCAAAAGTAGTAAATGCTTTGCTGATTTTAAGGCATATGTTTCTTTAAAGTTCTCAGAACATAAATGATTTAACTACTGCAAACACAAAATCACAAGCCAAATTCACTGCAAACCTCACAAGCTGTAAGAAATAGGTGAAGGCATAAATTGCTGGCAGTTAGGAGTTTGCTGAAGAGGGTATTTAGGGGAATTGCGCTGATTCAGAGAGATGAAATGCAAATCTCGGCGCTTCATGCCCAGGGCACTGCACCTGAGCCTGGGCTGAAGCACAGCATCAGCAAGTCCTGCCCACCACAGGGACCCGAGGGTGCTGGAGCACAGCAGGGAACCTGGATGTGAGCAGGAGCTGGGCTTCTGTGGCACCTCTGAGGTCCTCCCAGGCTGCATTCAGAAAGCAAAACCACCAAAGTCAGCGCCGATCGCACCGGTTCTGCTTCACCTGCAGACCTGAGGCACTGGCAAACTGGGAATGACAGCTGGGCGCTGGGAGTCCTTCCCTCAGAGAGTGTCCCACTGCCTCCATGTGTCCTGCATCTTTGTGGCACTGCAGGGTGACAGTGCTTACTCTAAGGAATGCCACAGCTGAATGAGCATTGGCAAGGGCACCATTTCAGCTCCTGGAGATGAACATGGCCCAGTGAGGATGCTCAGGGATGGGCATGGATCAAAAGTTAGGATCCATACCTGTCAGTTAGGAAACCTCCATCTACTGGGTTCCTTCTCTACCAATGCATTCAGGTTTTAACAAATCCTTATGGAGTAGTCTAAGCTGTGGCCAAGGGCTAGGGGCTTTGGTGAGGTACCTCTGCCAGGATCACAGTGCCACTTCTGTAGGGGCAGGCTGGAACTGAGGGGCGATGATGTACGAGCCAAAGGGAATCACAGAATCCCAGAATCGTTAGGGTTGGAAGGGACCCCTGGAAATCATCTAGTCCTATCCCAAGTCTGATACAGGAGGGAAGGAGCACACTTGAAGGTCTACAGTGCACAACACACAGGAATCCTCCACAGACTCACTGGAACCAACACACAAATGGAACACAGTAGCTGTCTCAGCCTTGGCAGGCAGGAATGCCAACTCCTTACCTTGCCAGCCATATTAATGGTCCTGGTCTCAGGACAGGCACACATCAAATCCCAAACTGCTGTGCAAGTGGCAGATGAACTTCCTTACAGAGTAACACAATCTCCTGGGTTGGGAGGGATACATACACAAGGATGAGTCCAACTCCTGGCCCTGCTCAGACACTCCAGGAGTCACACACTGTGCCTGACACCGTTGTCCAAATGCTCCTGGAGCTCTGGCAGCCTTGGGGCTGTGACCATCTCCTATTCAGTGCCCGACCAACCTCTGGGGGAAGAACTTTTCCCTAATATCCAACGTAAACATCCCCTGACACAGCTTCAGGGCATTCCCTCAGGTCCTGTCACTGGTCTCCACAGTGAAGAGATCAGTGTCTGTCCTCCTCTATCCCTCATTAGGAAGCTGTAACTGCAATGAGTTTCCCCTCAGTTTCCTCTTCTCCAGCTGAACAGACCAAGTTCCCTCAGTTATTCCTTACATGGCTTCCCCTCAAAGCCCTTCACCATCCTCATGCCCTCCTTTGGATGCCCTCTGATTAACTTAATAATCTTTTTTATGTAGCAGTGACCAGAACTGCACACAATACTCGAGGTGAGGCCAACCCAGGGCAGGGCAGGGCAGAGCAGAGCAGGACATTACCCTCCCTCACCTGGCCATGCAGATACATCCTAGAAGTTGCCTCTAGCAAGATCTAAGCCAGGAGAAGGCTTTTTCTTTCTGTTCCAACTATGTGGTTGATAAGCCAGGACTGCACTTAACATCCAGTTGTTGGTGTTGAGCCTCTGTGTTGTGCATGCCATGTCCTCTGCCCTCAGATCAAGGGGGGTTCACTGGCCACTGACAGGAGGAATAATTTTGTTGGGATTCAGTCTATAGCTAAAATAAGCTGTAACACAAGCCAGGCTCAAGGGAAATCCATTCAATGAGCAGCTTGAACAAATCTGTGTTCAATTAATGTAGCTTTTCAAACACTGTGACAGTGTTTGTGCTCTGAGAAGATGGTTAAGACATTGCTGCCACCAATCATTAGGGCTGTTCTCCTTCCTCTCGGGAAGCAGTGTCAGTCCAGGAAGGGAGCACAATTAGCAGTAACAAGAGAGTATGTGGGGGAGTGCAGGATGAAAGGCAAAACTGGAATTGCTGTTGAGGCATTCCTTTGGAGAAAAGGAACTTATGAAGAGAGGATGAGGACACAGAGGTGAAAGATGGAAAAAGGAAGAAAAGATGAAATCTCCCGAAAGGAGAGAAGGTAGAGAAGTGAAAAGAGGAAAAAATATGGAGGGAAATCAAACAGAATCTGGAACTTGAAGAAGGAAAAACATTATTCTGCAATCCATGGTATTCAGGTTGTCTTGTTTTAGGTAAACTGTATCTCCTGTTGCCTTGCCCTGCCCTCCTTGCCACAACTGCTCACTTATTCCATTCAATCAGCACAGATGAGAAATAGCACCAAGGCACAGAATGGATATTACTGAACAGCCATTTTCTGCCAGACATAATATCCAGGGCTGAACTCTGTCCCATTTTCCTCGATTCTCTACTCACACACTCTGTCCTGTCCCCATACACTTGTTTTCCCAAAACCTTAGGGAGTTTGCCCTCTCAAACTGTGTTGCCCCTCCCTCTGCTTTAGCTGCAATTAGCAAACAGGTTCCAGGTTATTAAAGGAGGAATGACAAACACACAGAGGGCCTGACAGATGGACTAATTACATAAACCTTATTTCCTCAGGCATCCAGGCTGAAAAGAGGACAAACCATGAGCAACACGAATCATGCTGGGAGTAAAGAGAAAATGTGTGGGTAGGTGGCTGAAGGGATGTGGGAGCAAGGGAATACGAGAGGAAAGAAATTGCTGTAAGGGAGTTGAAAGGGACAGGAATGAGCAATGGAAAGCTGTGATGTTACTGGAAGGGGTCTGGAGTTACGTGTCAGGAAAGGCAGCTGGTTTTGAAAGGAGAACGTGTTACCTGGAGCTGTAAAGATGCTTTGTAACAACAGGAGAGCCCTGGGAGAAAGAGTTTGCTGGGAACGTGATCCAGGAAGTAATAAAGGGAGCACAAGAAGTTGGAGGATGAGGTAAAGGACAGAGAAGCTGTAAATAACTCTTGAAATCTTCAAGGGATGAAGAAAAAAATGAAGAATAGAATAGATCTTTCCTTTGTGCAAAGTGAGATTTACCAAATTCGATGTTGCTATAGTGATTTAGACCACCTGAGGACCCAGGTTCAACTGTTTAAGGCAGTGCATATAATTATTCTTTTTATTTTCACAAATAGTTACTTTCAGCCTCTTGCTTATATATAATGTGCTTTACAATTCAGAATTCTGCCACAGTTCAACAGCTGGCTGAAGTACTTGCATTACCAAAAGTAGTAGCAGCCTTGACTGGAAAGGTGCAAGTAAGAAGTGTGTTATGAAACAAAGGCCCTTTACAACTTAAATGGTATCTGAAAAAAAAGTGGTTAATTTAACAGATAAGTATAAAAGAGGAGAGAAGTAAAATCCAGTCTTTAGAGGATTGGTTTCATTTGAAAATTAAAGAAAGGACAGTAACAAAGGATAGTGCTTCAAGGGTGATGGAGACCTATGTTATCCTGCGTAGACAGCAGGGATCCAAGAATCCAGCACTACTAGAAACTTCTCCTACAACTTCTGATAAGTTATTTAAACCCCTATGCTTCTGTTTCACAACTTGCATAATTGCTGGAACTAAACTTACCCGAAGGACGCATTTTGAGACTTCAGTAATAATTCCTAAGTGCTTTGAAAAGCACTACATCATGTAAGTGAAGAATGTCATTATTAAAATTGTGCTTCAGAAATCATCACTAACAAGGGTTTGTTCTACAGCTGAAACTGCACCAAAGACATTATTAGCTTGCAAATCACAAAGCTCCCCTTGACTCAGGAGAGCAGCAGTGACAGAGCTGTGCTGCAAGGGGAGGGTAGGGACACCCAGCATGAGAGCAGAGGAGCCATTGCTTGGCTGAGCTGGGGCAGGGTGCATTGCTGGGCAGGGGTAGTGTGGCCATGCTGAGGTGCCACGGGCTTGGTGCCCCTTCTGGGACCTCACAGTCACAGTTATTCTGTCCTCAGGTGGTATTTTTAGAAGAGGAATTTGTATGAGTTTAGAGTTCTGGGACATCTTCCTTTGCATGGATGTTGGTTTGGTACAGTCAGTGGCTTCATGTGATTGAAAAAATATGATGTGATGTTCACATGATTGAGAAAACCTGTCAAGATGCATTTCAGAAGACAGCCAGAGATAATACAGAGAGGGAGCTTTATTTAGGAACAACGAGGAGTGTATGTAAAATTTAGCAGAAACATTATGTGAAAAGCAAGCCTGCCTGCATCCCACATTGCAGAGAAAGGAATTAAGCTAAGGCTATTAGACTCTCTTAGAGAATTCTCTTAGAGAACAGCTTGTTTCCTGAAAACTCTAATACTCTGAAATCCTAGGAAAGCTGCTTGTTAGTTGGAACAGCTCTACACAAGTTGTTACCTCTCTCTAACATGCTTGTCCCACATGCAGGACAAATGTTCCTGTAACCTGGTATCAGCTTTACGTAAACACTGAGGTGACTGGTTGTGTAATTTGAGGTTACTGGATGCCACCAGTGCCCGCTAATGTGAAAAGCTTGTTAGCTGTCTAATTGTCTGGCAGTGCTTAACCAGCTTTGTCTACCAACTCAGACAGAAAAACCATCACCTTTCCAAAAAAATTTGAGGAGAGGCAATGTCTTCTGCAAAAGATATGTAATGATTGCCTTTGAAGATTTTATTTAAAAACCTCAGTATTTTGAAGCATCCCAAGTATGTTATACAAAGGTTAAGCTTTGAATTTAGTTCAATCTTTTCTAAACTTCTTTCATACCCAAGAAGGGCAAAAAGAATATTTTGGAAAATAATAATGAAAAGATTTAAAATCCTTCCTCTAGTCTGCAAGTTTCATCAACAAGGACAGATGCAACAAGGACAGATGCAACTAAGCCTGAGTTGTATTTGTAGGGCACGTGTTACATATGCATGAACTGAAAAGCTCACCAAGACACATGACAGTGCTGAGCCAGCTGAAGGGTAAAAGTTGATTTTGAATTCAGATGTAGTTAAAAATCTAAGTTTTCCCATCTTCTATGAAAGGTGTTATGAGCATCCTTCAACTCAAAAGCTGAAGTTGTTGGTTCAGCACTCTGTCTGCACTGCAGGTACATGCCAAACCTTCACAGCCAGGATGGCTCCTAAGGGAGATGCATCGCTCTGACTATGAACCAGTGCCTAAGAACCACACATTCCTGCAGACAGGATGGTTATATCCTTGATTTACCTCTTCCAGGACAGCTTTTTTGAGCAAGTGAGAAATGCTTGCTCTGCGTTCATAAATCTTAGATCTAAGTTTACCAATTGGTCACAATGGAAGTACATAAACTGCTTCATTTAACCATGATGCATCAAACACAGCCAGGATCCAAAGCCAGTTTGGTGTTCTTTTACAAACTACTTATTTACCTGAATTTATAGATAAAAACAGAGCACTCTACAGGGACTCACTGCTGCTGTTGGGGCACTTTGTCCCCTTCAAGAAAAAACCTACTGATGAAGGTGAAACATAAACTACAGAGGAGATACAGAAAGGACTGTAAAGACAATGACTGGAATTAGGCTGAAGTTTTACTTTCATGGAATCATAGAGCATCTTGAGTTGGAAGAAACCTACAAGGATCATGGAGTCCAACCCCTGGTCCTGCACAGGCACCCCAACAATCCCACCCTGTGCCTGAGAGCATTGTCCAAACACTCCTGGAGCTCTGACAGCTTTGGGGCCATGACCATTCCCTGTAATTCAAGGCCTGGAATGCTTCCTGTCTCAAACAAGCCAGCACCCACTCCTCATCACTGCTTGTTTTTGGCAGTGATGTCCCTCACAAAGCCATGAAGATCAAGCACTTCTGCACCAGAAATTATGTGAATCCTCTATTTGTCTGTGCAGAGAAAAGTCTTGAGGGTTACTCAGAAGAAACAAAAGCTGTTTTCAGGGTGTATTTCAGATAAAATACATCAGTGTTCAGCAACTTAGAACAGTTCCTCTTGCCTCAGCCTGGCTGTGCCCTGGTCTAATTGTGGCTGGGCTCTGTGCCTCCCTTTAAACCTCCCCCCACATCCCTGTCCCTTCCTTCCTGCCCTGGCTGCTGCCCCTCAGCCTTGCCAGGCACTGCACAGCACACCAGGGCATCAGCACTGCTTGAGCATCAGAGCATTGCTGCTCAAATATTTAATAATGCCAGAACACTTCTAAGGAAGGTGCATTCATACTGGACAGGTTTGGCCAAATGCTCTCCCATAGTGCCCTTTCACAGCATCTTTCAGGATTTGGTAAGACACCTTTAAAGCTAGAAAGTTAAGCTTAAAATAAAAAGTGTTCATTGTGTTCTGGAAAAAACAAGGCATACGAAAGTCACTGCAATCAATCCAAACTTCTTCCTGTTAAAATCTAACCCCATCTTACAGCTTTGTTTTGTTATTTTTGTCAGATCTCCAGATTCATCTTGCAATAATGTGCTCTCTCCCCAGAGAGCCAGCCAGTGCCTTTCATCAGCAACAGCCCTCCAGAAGTTCCACTTAGCTCACAAAGCAAACACAGTGTTTGGCATAATATTTCAGAAAGGTCATACTGTGCTTCCTAACTTAATGGCCATTTATATTGCTTTACAACATTCAGATTCACACTCTGCTATCAAGTGGAGCCATGCCATCTAAAAATAAATGCTTAAAAGCTCAATAAAAAAAATGCCCTAGATACCTGGGTTTGGAAATGTTTTCTGCTTATCTGAACACAAGTTCTGACGCCCTTTTTGAGTCCTTTAACTCCTGGGCAGGTCCACTGAAAATGGCAGGATTGATGCTGAGGCTGTTACTCACAGATAGTGCCATGGGTTCCAAAATACCCAGAATCACCCTCACGTGATCAACAGCAGAGCATCTATGTACACATCTTGAATTGAGTTTTTATTTTCACAACTCCTCACTGGAAGAAGGAAAGGGTGTCAATGGCACAGGACAGTGATGCACAGAGAAATCTAAAGCACACCTATGCCATGTGCCACATCCCAGACAGGAACCGGTGCCAATCCATGGATCTGGAAACCACACCACTTCCATACAGGCTCTAAGGCTGGCACAGGTACCTGGGCACAAACAACTAAAACACTGACATTTCCCACCTGAGTGTTTACCTTACCTGCAGTATTTGCAATGACTCCCTATCCTTTGGGAGGGAATCTCTCCAAATGGCACTGACCCAGTGCTGCCTTCCTAATTTGCATTGCTCGTGCATATTTCACTTTGCTGCCTTTCAAGTGTCGCCAAATCTTTGAAAATTGCAGTGTGCCAAAATTGTAGGCAAGCCACACTGACAATTTCACAGGTCTGGGAACCCTCCCTTCTTCATTTGTTTCCACTTATTCAAACTACAGGTTTTCACTCACTTCCATATGAAGATAAAGCAATCCAATTATTTTCAAATATGCACATTCACCATTAGGCTTTCCAGGGGATGTTAAAAACCCCCTCTATTTTACGAAGAAGTATGATTAAAAGCTGTGAATTGGCACATCAATACCACAGTAGATCAGAAAAGGGTACCCAAAATGAAAAAGCATAATTTTTCTCTTTTTATATTACTTTTACATAGCTATGCTATGTAATTGTCTGTTATTTTAAAAATCTCCATTTCCTACCAAAAGATGATAAAGGTCAGATTAATGCAAAAGTGTTATTGTGAGTCTATATTTTAATTAGCAAGGCCCAAATCTACTCTGCCATGCAGTCACTTCTGTATTTCTTACCCTATGAAGCCTGAATTTTGGATTTGCTGATATCACAATAAATTCTTTATGAAATCTGTCTTAAATTTAACATGTTTTACTCTAATTTCAAGTCTCTGTTTTTCCCTTACCATAATTATGAAATGGTGATTAAGGAACGTGTACAAAAGGCTACGAGAACATTTATCCCAAATCCAGAAGCAGCAGGGGCCATGTGTAATTTTTCTGCTGGAGTTGCACTCGTGACCATGAGACAGATCTTGGGCAGCTCCACTCAGCATTTTCCCTCTGCATCACTGTTCAGACTTCCTTAATTTCTGACTCTTTGATCTCCCCTAAAAACAGTGACAGCCAAATATGCCAGGGGACTTTTCACTGACTTCCAAGGGCCTTTTCAGGTGGTGGCTCCTTCCTCACACTACATTAAGAGCCATTCCATTACCCTGGTCTGCACAGTACTGGGGGTGGAAGATAAAACTGGAACTATTTCTCCTCCTTCCTCTAAACAGCAGAAGTAAAAACCACAACAAATTTCTCCAAGGGGTGTCCTTCCAGAGACAAAAGTGAAAGCAGTTGCCCTACCACTGGCTGTGCAGTGACTGGGTGATGTTCTACTCAAAACACAGACTGTCTGCCCTGAGACAGAACAAATAGTTTCAAATAAAATAACCTTTTCCCTGCTATGAATAAGAGATAAATACTGCAACATTCTCCAGTTAGCTGCACAAATCAGGGAAGTAACAGTTGTGCTAAATTATTTTATCCCATAAATTCTCTTCCTTTGGGCACAAACTACTTTCAGTATTTACTATTTAAATAGCTCCATCATATTCTTCCATGAACAGCGAGAATAAACCAGAAATCAGATGCATGGCCATCCCCTGTCACATTTTTGTGGATCCATAATGAAACACTTGAGAAGCTGTATTTGCTGCCTCTGATCACAGTTGTTATGTTCATTAGTAGACACGTTCCCAAGCAAACTCTCAGCCACGCTGCCAGTTAAATCTACTTACTTGTGTTTGGGAGCTAATTAATAGCAAATTAACGTTCTGAATTCCATGCATATTTCTCATCCAAACATTAAATTTATCTCATGGCTGGCATTTCAGAGGAATTTTTTGTGAAATTATTTTCATCTAACAAAAGAAGCTACTAAAATGGCCTTTGTACTTTGTTTTGTGGTGGCACTGAAAGGCATCCTTCAGGACATTTTACCAAATATTTTCAAAGAACGCTGTTTCCCTCCTCACATTTGTAGTAGCTGTCTACACTGCACTAGCATTAATAGAAGTGTTGTCAAAACCTGGAAAAATAACCCCTTCAAGCTCCTAATTCATTTCATCCTTGCCTGTTCCTACTCCTGGGCCGGCATTTCTCCTTTCTACCTCCCAGGCCACCAGATGTGATAAAAGGAAGCCAAATGAAATCATATATGCATCAGATAAATAGCAGTATCTAAGACAGATTTTTTGTTTGCCCTATTAAAACATTTACACGGTAAAAATGAATTAAAACAATCACTCTTGACATGCAAGAGTAAAAAAGAAGGTGAAGAACAGCTCCAGAAAAAACAGAAAAGGGTCATAAATGTGTGTCAGGCTTTCATGCTAATTTATTGATAGACCCTTTGTTCCCTAAGCTTTCTGCTGGCCAGTATTTTTCCATATTTTTCACAGAGATTTAGCCAGTTCTTTCATCAGTTTGCTTCTACATGTGCTGTGGGCCATGTAATATTTCCAGGTCCAGACTGAGTCCAGGTCCCAGTCAGCTGTGGGTCTCTGAGACATCTCATGAAGGAGCATGTGGTAAATCACTTTCGTGACAGGAAATTCTGCAGCAGGGCCAAGCTCAATGTGCTGTTTTCTTTGCCCAAGAAAAGCAAGGACCATGCAGCAATCAGCTGCTGGAAACAGGAAGAATCCAAATTTGGGGCCTGGTGAAACTAGAATGGTGAAAGGTACTTTCTTGACTTGGTGCTAAATTGTACATGGGTGCAGTGACTGGGCTACAGACTGTCCTGGGTTGGAAGATGTGGCTGGGGGTGNAGAGGAAAACTCCCCCCTTGTCCAGGATCCCTGCTCCAGCAGAGCCACAGCTGGCACTGCAGGAGGGCTGCAGCCACCCCTGAATGGCACTGCTGCCACCACCCTGACCCACAGGGGGCCAGGGCCTGCTCTGACTCTGGCAATGTTTTTTTTTGTTTTTATTTATTGCATTTGTATTTTTAATTTTCCTAATAAAGAACTGTTATTCCTATTCCCATATCTTTACCTGAGAGCCCCTTAATTTCAAAATTATAATAACTCAGAGAGAAGGGATTTACATTTTCCATTTCAAAGCAGGCTTCTGCCTTCCTTAACAGACACCTGTCTTTTCAAACCAAGACACAGACCCAAACCATAACGATGGCAGAGCAGCCTCATTAGGTTGATTAGTGCTGGGACTTCCTCAGGGACAGAGCCAAAGTTCACACAGTTACTTCTGTGGCAGCAGCACACAGGAAGGACTGCCATCCTCCAGATCAAACCAGTGCAGCTGCAGGGCTCTGGGTGCATTCCCCTCCTTGCGCATCTCGACCAGATCAGGAATCAATAGCCCAAACCTGTCCCACTGAACCTCCAGGGCCACGGACTTCAGAGGAGTTGGAGGAGACATGAGACCTCCAGTGACCACAATATCAGATTCAAGATTGCAAATTGCTTGTTCAGGAGCCCATCATGATTTCAGAAGTCAGCAGGAAGAACAAGGAGCCACTAGAAATGGAACATAATCAATCCTTTTTGATAACAGCTATTTTAAAGAATGGTTGAGGTCAGCTGTAAAATATAACTGCAATTGTACAGCTGAGCCTGTAAAATTACCCTTTGCTAATACAGCTATGGCAGCTTACACTGAGCAGTCTGTGCCAGAGAGCTCATGGAAACATTACATTTGCTTAAAATTCCACTCTGTTTCCAGAGGATGACACTCAGAAGGATGTCTGGAGGGAGTGTCTATATGTGCTGCACGGTTCTGAGTCACCAGGTAGCTCTGTGATAGAATTGTCTATGTAACTCTAATGGTGACCTGCTGAATAGAGGCTAAAATCAGAGAGGAACCATTAAATTACTAGCAATTCTGAAATAAAACCTGTTTGAAGTGGGTTTGTGGTGACCTGCTCCTTTAGGCATGCTCCCCTGCATGTTAGCATGTCAGAAGACATGACAAATAAAGAGATCACAAATCCCTGGAAAAAAGAGAATACAAATCTCTGTAGTTTCTTCCACTATCACTTTAAAATAATGCTTCATCTCATCTTCCAACTATATTTAAATTAATTAAAACCCATTTATCACCCTAAGTTCTCTGAAGTACTTGGGGATTCAAAGTCAGTTTTTCTTGCTCTATCAAATATCCTAGTTTTCTAAGTGGGTAGGATGTGACCTATAAATTACCATGATGAATAACTTTGTGAGTAAGGACGTGGGTCAGTTTTTCATTAAAATTAAAAGGTCCTCATTCTCTGTTGTCAGATTCTCAAGTGCTGCTGCAAAGGGAAACAAAGAGCTGTCAAACAGAGCGATGGTATTTTACACCCAGTTTGCCCTGCTGTAAGGAACACGTCATGTTACAGGACACTGCGTAGGCACAACCATTACACTCTGATTTCAAGGACAGCAAGTAAATTCTGATTTATTCATGGAGAAGAAATTTCTTGCTGGTTGAAACTTGCTTCCGTGAACACACAGGGTCAATGTACCACTTAATTCCTATATAAATCTTCTGAAGATGAACAAATTTCAAGTAGCACAATATTGTAACATTTCTGCCAGTCTGAAGGAAGACCAGCATTACAGGAAAATCCTTCTCCTCATCCAAGAGTTTTGAAAGTCAGAGGAATGTGAGCAGGCTGTCAAGTTATGGAGACTGCAGATGAAACACAGATTTTAGGGTATTCTTTAAAATGCAGCAATGAAGCCTCCTGGCATTACTGTGCATTTTACACAGACAGAAACTACCAAGAGTAAAAGATGCAGCTAAGAGTGCTTAAAGAAACATTTGAAGGTACCCTGAAAACAAGTTCAAAAGCAGCTTGAATAGTCTCGGGACACAAGCTCACAACTTCAAATTGTAACTTTTCAGGGTGGGGACGGCTGTTCCCAAGCAAAGTGCTGGTGGATGCCACGTAGGAAGAGAGAAAGTGCTTACAAAGCAAAAATCAAGTGCCCCAAGGAACCTGCATGGAGAACAGAAGTACATTTCTCTAAAAAATGGTCATGGGCATTTGTAAGAGCCATAAAGGAGTGAAGCTCAACTGGAGACATGGTATTTTCCCATTTGTATTGGCACCTCTCTGGTTTGCACATGCCCTGACTCCTGGAGAGCAGGAGGCACTGGAAGGAACTCTCTGTCCTGCCAAGGGGTAGCTTTAATGCTCAGAGACTGAAAGGTGCTGCCAGGGACAGCAGGGCTCTTCTCTTCTGTCCCTGTCACAGACAGGAGGCACCTTTGCATCTCCAGCCAACCTGCCTCTTCTCCAAAGCAGTCAGTTCCCACATGAGAAGGGAATGGATCTGACAAGGCTGACATTTTCCATCTAAGCCAGTTTTCTGATGAGAAAAGGGGCAGGGGGGGGAAATCAGCAGAGGAGCGGCAAACTCTTGTCCTAGAAAGAGAGATGTCACCTACACAGGGTCTCCCAAACTCTGTGAGGCCAGGAGGGAACCACAGGTGAGGCTCTGCAGCTCAGCTCTGACAGCAGATGCTTTTTGAATTTGGTGGTTTATTTACTGATTTATAGCAGTGCCCTTCACAGAGATTTACAGGGTTGTATAAAGCAGAACAAAGAAATGCTCCAAGTGTCTCATCTCAAGTGAGTAGATAGAAGGAATTTTTAATGTTTGACCTTAAACATATTGAAAGCATAATATGGTTTTATCTGTTTTCTCAAATGAGCAAAACATCTATACCAAGAAACTGCAGAGAACATAAACAGAACATGAAGTGAATTACCTGACCTGAAAAATAAGGCTTTGGGCAAAGATGTGAACACCACCACACAAAGATAAGGAATGAGCCAACAAATGAGGGGTTTTCACTAGAAATAATGAAAATTTGCCTTCTAATCCTGCTTTTGTGTTAAAAGGGAGCTAAGGAAATTTCCTGAAGAAAGATGTGAGAAAGATGGATGGCAGAGAAATATAATAGATATGTTACTGAACTCTGAACAGGTCAAAATAGGTAATGAACAACACAGAAACATAATACAGACATACTGTAACTAATAAAAAATATCACACCTATATAGAACGATAACTTACGTAAAGCACACTGTGACAAAAATCATAATCAGATATGCGAAGGCAAAAACAGTGAATCAGTTTCTTGTGAGTTGAGCTCACACAGCTTTGAACAGTAAATTACTTAAAAGCACCTTATAATGACTTTATGTTCTCCCTGAAAACACAGGTCGGTTCAGCCCCACACCAGCCAGAAGAGTGAAGCAGGATGTTCAGAACAGCTGTGACACTCCACAGGATGTACACATTTACACAGGTGTATTCCCCGTGCCAAAGGTGAGATCCGATGGCCCAGCCCATACCCTCTTGTCTCTGCAAACCCACACGAGGTCCAAGGTACAACATCCCTGTCCCCCAGAGCAAAGGAACTCTGAGTGTAACCGGTGGGAACGTGAGCTTTGGAGAGGCTGTAGAGAAGGGGAGGTGTGTGGGGCGATTTAGTGAAGATGCCTGAGGTGTCCCTGGAGATGCTGCTTGAAGGTGTTTCCCCAGGGCAGCCCAGGGACCCATCCTGATCCGTAGCAAGTCCCAGCTTGGCAGTGCCAGGAGCTCGGCAGACTAACACAAGTGAACAAGGTGTTGTCTCTTTTATCCTTTGAAGAAAAAAGGGAAGAGCCTCCCTCCTCAAGGACAGGCACCAGCCCCCCAAGCACATGAATTGCAGCTCTGTGGATTTCAGTGACCTGAAATACAAGTTCTCAGAGACACAATGTGACTCTTTTGAACCTAGGTGCCCCATCTTATTACAAAGATAGGTTTTTAAAGAGAGGATTTTATAGTGAGCAGCAAAGCATAATAATGATTAATCCCCTGATTGCCAGCAAATGCCCTGAACAACTCTTACTCCGCAGACAGTGACATTCTCTTGCTAAAGTGAAAACACAGTGGCATTTCAAGTTAAAAAAAACAATGTTCATTGGAATAGAAAAAGCATTAGCTGGCACTGAGAGTAACAAATGAGAAGGTCAGCTGAACAGACACAAACAGTACAGAACATAGATGCAACATACCCTGTGCAGGATTCATTCCAGCAGTATTGATAAAGCTTACATTAGTTCAACAAAAAGAAAAATGTATTACATTGCATTACGTTACATTTTTTGATTAAATGCAAATAACTCCTAATCAGCACCTTCTAGCAGGGTTGCTAATGGAAATGCATTAATTAATGCTGGACACCTATTATTTTATTCTGGTTTGAAGAGTCACTGTTATTTGCAGTTCTGTTATCCAGAAGAACACCTGTAATTTTCAGAACACCCAATCAAAGCTTCACAATAGAGTTTTAAACTGTGATTCAGCAAAGGCTCATATGCTTAAAGTCCTATCAGAATAAAATCCAAAGTAAGCACCTATCAAATATTTTTGTGAGGATGAAACAGAAAAAAAGTACTCCTCCTTTTCCTTTATCTGATGTAGCTATCTGAAATCAAGGGGAGCCACTGCTCCCTCTGTGCATTTCCAGAGGGTTTATGGCACTCCTGACAGGTAAGTCAAGCTCAGGCTGGATTTAAGGCAGCTCTCGAGCTTTGCTCAGCCTGCATGTACTGCTTTGTGCCTGGAGGTTTGTAGAGAAGGCAACACTGGCCCTAAAGGCCAAATTCAGGTCAAAATGGATAACCAACATCTGGAGCAAAAAGGCTGTGGAGGAGCAAAAACTACATCCATTCAAAATCTGTGTACACAGAGTATGCAGGAGTCTGAAGTGATTGAAATGAGAGAAAGAATGTATGAATTAAAGATTTTCTGTAGTCCGAGATAGTAACCCACAGCTACAATTGTTTTCTGATCATAAACAGAAATACAAGTTAAATTTGTATCAAAACAGTAGCTACCTGAAGGGAACTGGAATGTATCTAGATTAAACAGGTGAAATAAACTGGTTAAACACGTTTGAAAGTGTATTTGGAACAGAAAGAGTTTGTTAAAAGGTCAGTGTTATAACACAATGAGGGGCTCTGTCATCCTGCTGTAGGAATCACAGCAAACAAAATATTTTCAATTAGGGAATTGTGTTTTGTTTTTAAAAGACCTTAGAAATAACATTTTCACCCATACACTTAACATTACCTGAAATAAAAATGGAACAGAAGTGAATTAGCCCCTTATCACACACTGATGAGTTAAAAAAAAGCCCTGAAATCCTGAGGTGCAGGGAAACCTGAACACTGTATGGAGTGGCTTTACCACCACAAGACGAAGAGATTTGGTGGTTTTTTTTGACTGAAAATAAACTTTATCTGTATTCCTGTAGGATACCAAATTAACTGCTACAGGGGAAATTATTAAGCTCAAAAGTATTGGAATTAGCACCAAAACATACTAAAACAAACAAACAAAAAAAACCCAAAACAAACTGGCTGATGGGGATGAAATAAGATGTGATAAAAGAGAAATGATCAAATGGGGAGAAGCTTATTAATGCAAAACCTCCAGTACTGGTCCCAAGATTCATTTTGTTTAGCATTTTCATCAGTTATCTTGGCACAAAATAGAAGAACCAAACTAATTAAACATTAATGGCACAAAGTTATAAGGCAGTGACCATCCTAATGAGGATCCCAATCAAATAGAAGAGGAGCTGGATGGCATTAAAGACTGGAGAAACAAAAATTACAAAGATTATGACAGTAAGAAGTGCAAGGTCTTGTCCTGGAGACTAATACAAATTTCTCTATAATCCGAGGGCAGGGGAGGTGTGCTGGACATGGTAGTGTGATCGAACCCAAGGAGATACTGCAGGAAGATTGGTTCATTAGTGGGGGGGGGCATCAGAGAACTAGAGAGATGATCTTATGAGAGGTATTTCAACACCCTCATTATCCATCCCCACAGAGCAAAGCTGGCAGAGGGTACCATTGCTCAGTGAAGTTCTGCTGAACGTTCAACACCAACAAGGAGAGAAGGGCCAATACACACAGGAGAAGAGGTGCTTCAGGGTTGGAGCTCTAAATAAAGTTTTCAGCTTCTCAGAGAGTAAAGTTCCAAACCAGTCTTTTAAAAGTTAATATTTTTAAGGCCAGTTTTATAAAAAGGATTAGCTGGCATGTTTGCCTGCAGTTACAGAGTTACAGTAAACACGTTCACCCAGGAGAGCTGCCTTTTGCTTCTACATTCCCTTTTCCTAATGGCCAAAACCAGCTCAGTAACACAGATGGAGCTTCAGTGCTCCTGCCAAGCCTTGATCTGAACTTACAGATCTCAGAGATCTCAGTCAGGGACTAAGGCAATGCAGCCCAGACCCTGCCCCACTGTGCTCTGTTTCATCTCCAGTAGCACTGTGGGTTCTAACTCTCTCAGGAGACCTCTGTGACCCCTCAGAAACTGGTTCAAATAAGGCAAGCATTTTCTAGTTTTCTATTTGCTGAGTATTTTGGCAGTTGTTTTCATGCGATTTCCCACAATATTTAAGTGAAGGTTTTTTGAAGCCTTCATAAAATCCAAGCATGCATTACAAGAAATGACTAAGTTTATGACCTGACATTATGTCATGTAATTACGTATTAATGTAATTTTTAAAAAGACAATTTTTCTTCTGATTGCAGCAGAAATGCTGCCACACATATAAATCCAGCAAAGCTGTGTCCTGCCCTGGAATATATTAGTGTACAAGAGTGGATTTTTTTTGGTCTGACTTTGAGAAGTGAGCCCTTGCTTGGCACTTGCTGTTCTCACAGAGGCTGCTCTGCATTCTGGGCAGGGGAGAGGGTTACCCATGTCACCAGAAAATGTTACACGGCAGCCTCTGAGACATTCCCAGCTCCACAGGTTCACTGATGGCTTAGTGACTGGAATCCAACTGCAGTTTTGTTGTATGGCATGGAAAGAAACCCACTCAAGCATGGAGCTTTTCAAAAAAGATTTCAGATGCAGTGTTTCAAATATACATTTTGGTGATGTAACCACGAATTTTAAGTGGTCTAGTTTTAGCCTCTCTCTACTAGAAAGTCTTAAGGAAAGCTTAGCTTTCATCATCCATTCTTGTCAATTGTTGGTGCTCATAATCAAAATGAAAGACATGAAATAGTGTTTAATAAGAGCAATTAAACATTGTCATTTTAGCTTTTCCATTGATTTATCAAGAATTTTTGCCTTATTTGCCACTAAGCAGCAAGTGTTCACTGATCTGTTAGGGAGACAGAATTATTAAAGTTGTCCTGACCTTATTTTCCTACTTATGAATGGATATTCCCTAAAATTACACTAAAATACTCCGAAACTTGGCTTTCATACATCAGAAGCCTTAGAGAGCAAGGCAAATCTTCAAAAGGCTGAGTAATGCCTTTACTCCATCCATCTTTTACTCTGTCAAAATATTAACTTTTTACTCCACCCCATTTCCATGCCATGTGCAGTAATTAGGAGGTGACAGAGAGAAAGGGAGCCTGGCAGGTTGGGAGCCTGTGCAGGCTCCACATTTTAATGGGGCTGATGAGTCTCAATTTTGCTGCAATGGGGGTGTTGTTCTGCAAGTATTTCCACATATTGCTTAAAAAAAAAAAAGGAAAGCAAGGAGAAAAGGCAGAAAACTGTAGAGAGGTTAAAAGCAAGGTATAAATCTCACTGGATATTCGCCAGTAAGTGTTTATTTATTTGAACTGGCACATGCAGAATTGTCTAGTCCTTTCTTATCTATGCAAGGAAACAAAATCCAAACTCTCCTGCCACTGCAGGGGAACGAAGGGGCTGGCAGTGATTCAGGCCCAGCACTGTCACTGACACAGAGCTGTTTGAGCCCTGGCTCACTGCAGGATGCCTGGGTTCACCCCTCGCTGGAGTTCCTGCCATGACTCTATTCTCTCACTGAGGAAAATGGACTGCAAAAGGCTCAGACAAAAGCACTGTTACAACTACTCATTGATGGGAATGTAGCAGGCAAACCTCTGCTTCTCTCAGCTCCTTAGTTAGAATCTTTCCCCTTCCTCTCCACAAGTGCTGCAGCTGCAGAACCCACAGAGACCTGGGTGTATCCAGTTGTGCCTGGTGGCACAGCTCAGAGAGCAGCAGCTCTGAACACACCTGCAGCACCTCCTTCAGTGCCCAGCTTTCAGGAAGTGCTGGCGCTCCCAGTCCTCTCCTGGGCAAACAGCATCACCCTGCAGTGCAGTCACAGCTCACCCTGAGCATTTTGCTTTTTCTGTACTTTCAGGGAAGATGATGTGAACACGAACTCGTCATCTCATTGGCCTCCTTTGTCATCTCTTTTGCAGAAAGAGAACTAACACAGCATGTTCCATCTGCTGCCATGAATCACGAGCTCCCACTGGCTTCAGATCAGTCTGGGGCCAGGCAGCATTAATACAAGGCAGCAGCCCTCCAGCCAGAGCTCTGGGAGCTGAAGTGATCCAGCCACTCAAGAGGTCTTTTCAATAGCTCCTGGAAAGCCAGTGGGCATGTCAGATCCTCAGAATGCTGGAGGAATGCTTAAGAGGTCATCTCTCTTTCTGCCATCTCAAGGCAAGATCAACTTTACTGCAACTCTTCATGACAGATCTTTGCTCTTGGAGCTGTAAAAGGCTGGAGCTCCATCCCACAGCTCTTCTCAGCATTGTTTTTCAGCAATAGTTAAGAAACCCCTAGAAATTCACTTACATGAAGAACCTTGCACCACTGAAGACTTAGGAAAAGACACAGATACTTAATTCACAACACAAATGCTGCAGACGAAGCTGATGAGGGGAAGTTGAGCTTGAGATGTCTGAGGGCCATACTATCCTAACCCTTACAGCTGTAATTCCCACTCTTTCTGATGGTAAAAAGCCCCAAGTGAATTTTTCTTTCATGGCCTTCCTTCTTCTTAAACTGTTAAAAAGAGAGATCTTTCTCTGATAAAGTCAGATCAATACCCAACAGAAGAATCGCTGGAAACACATTTTTTGTGTTGCAGAGAAATAATTTACACGACAATTATCTGCCCTGTTGCTGTAGGAAAGCACAGTGCAGGGAAACATCTGAGTCCCCTGGCTGAGGGGGAGCAATCCACAAGGAGTTACTCAAGGAGGGCTGGGAGTGCCTGGCTGCTGCAGCGTTGGAATGGGGGAAGGAGCAACACAGCAACCAAAATTCATGTCCACATTTGTCATTCTTCTGTCTTACCCAAAAAGGTAACCTGCACAAACAAATGGGAAGATGTGATCTCAGCCCCTCAGGTCCCTGGAGGGACACCCAGCCAGTGTTGCTGCATAACCTTGGCCAAGTCACCTCTACCTGTTTCTCTGACCACTGTTCCTCTGTATTGTTTACTTAGATTATGCAGTTTAGGTTCCTAAAGGCACTTGGGCACCTAATACCTCTGTGGACACATTTTGAAGCCCTCCAGGTCAGGTACTGTCTCTCACACTGTGCACAGCCCAGCTTTGATCTCACCTGCCACACCTCACTACTGATCCCAAAATTACCATCACAGCTCAGGTCTGAGCTCTTCTGCTCTACATATGAGTATCAACCACAGGGCTGATATTCAGGAGCCAACAAGTGAATTCACTTCTTTTATATAGTCACAAATGCCAGGATAAGGATTCAGACAGAAGGAAGAGCAGATTGAGGATCCATGTCACAAAACCACCATATGAAATCCTATCCACAACAATGACAGCTTGACTTTAACTGTAAATTTCATACAGAAGAAAATGTATGGAAACATCAGTTATTCTGAGACCAGAAACCTCCCCCAGTATTTGCTGCTCAGCAGAGGGGGCTCAGCACACCTTGACTTTCCTGAGCTTTAGCAGCCTCATGTGGCCACATCCAGAGCAAGGGGACCACAGAAAAATTCTGGACAACTGAAAGGATGCTCCAGCTTGGACCAGGAGCTGGGCAGCTGCAAACACATTCAGAGTCACAAAATGTAATACTTCCTTAAGAAAACAAAGGCTGAAATGTGACCTTAGTGCATGTGTAAGCTTACACACAGCAGCCAAGGGAGCTCCTCAGCCTTATTAGATAAAGGGATCATCAACCCCATCCTCTGGTAGCTGGAGAAACTCGGTTCTCTAAAAGCTGCAGTCTCATGGTGGTGTGTCCTTAAATGCTGGTGATGCACCACCTGAATTTTTTAGATGCTTTGCAGGAGAACTGCTGGGAAAAACCCTTGCATCTGTAACACACTGATCCGGTCACAGGCTGGGTACAGGATGATCTATCTCCTGATACCTCAAGACCTCTTGAAGAATGTTAATATTTTTTATTATGTCTATGTTTCTATAGGGGCTCTTCTGGCCTCAGAAGATGGAATCTGCCCTAGCTAAGCACTGCTGCAGTGTCCTTATCCCATCCCTGAACAGAGGCCAATGAATAACATGCCCCATTTGGCAAGTGCTTTCTCAAGTGTAAACAAGTGCATTTTTAAAATGCCCCTCCCCACTCCTTCTTACAAAATAAACCAAACTCACCATATTAACTGATAAACTGTACTAAAGTACTGACAAAACCCAGCAATAAATAATAAAAGCACAGCTCTGCATTTCAAAAGAAGCCTTGGAACAGAAGGAGAGGTTATCTCTTTAGCTCCCAGGAAGAACAAGGATAAAACAGCAGTAACATTGTGCACTGTTTTAAAACCTTGGTGAGATCAGGAGGAGAGGCACTGTAAGATTTCAAATTACTACATGGTATAGTATAAGTTCTATAGGGATTGAAATGCTCATGTCTTTTTAAGCACTTATATCCTTCAGGTAATTTTTCTATTACAGGTAGTAAAGAAAAAACTACCCAGACACATATTTTCATTGCTCACCTGAAGCAATTTTGGGAAAGAATTCAAAGCCCGCATTTTGGGGTTTTTTTAATACATGTTGTACATTGAGGAAAAGAGACCAAATCAAAATGAGCAGTACATGTAGCAAATAAAAGCAGATATTTGAAATAAAAGATGTTGATAATCTGCAGTGAGTTCAGTGGAGGGTCACCACGATGGTCCAGGGGCTGGGGTACATGCTCTGGGAGGTGCTGGATGGTGGTGGGAGACAGAAGAACAACAGGCATAAACTGAAACTGAAGAGCTTCACACTGGATAACAGGAAACTTTTGCACAGTGAGGAGAGCTGAGCACTGGAAGTGGCTGTCCAGAGAAGCTGCACTCTCTCCATGCTGGAGGTTTCCAGGAGCAAGCTGGATAAAGCCCCCAGTGGTCTGATGTCACATCTGCCCCTGCTTTGGGCAGGAGGGTGACTAGAGACCTCCTGCAGCTCCTCCCAACCTGATCTGCTTTATGATCCTACTTTCCCCACAATGCTCAAGGCAAGGGAATTCTGAAGAAAAAGGGAAAGCAACCAGGTTCCCTGTCATTCTTCAAGGTGACCCTTATGCAGTTTCATATGTAAGAGTCTGGACATTGTCTACTATGAAAGCAGAACAATTTACAGCGTAATCAGGGGGAAAAAAGGATGTGGCAAAATTGCTTTCCCAAAGCAAGCACCTCATTACCATAGAAACAGGTGCTATAGTTGAAAGGGACATAGGAAGAGGTGGATATGAAACTTCAGATCTCTAAGCATCAGGTAAAAGAGCAAACCTTCTCTGGTGTTGGTCTTGGAGTGTTGAGTTCTTTAAACAGAAAACAAGAAGCTCCAAAACCTCAGGCACTGTATCCCAAGAGCTGTTCCAATGGGACTCTAATCCCTTCCTGAACAGGATGAAATGAAAAAAGAAAACTTCAAGGATTTTAAAGTGTGTTTATAGTCAATCACTGCTCAGTCAGATGTGTGCCTTTCCAATGGTGAAGGTACTGTTCCAATAACTTATTTGAGGCTATCCTCAAGGAGCTCAATTTTAGGAGGAGTTAATTCATGTTTAATTCAGAGAACTAAGAGGCACAGAGAAACTTGGCCAATACATAGAGGTTTTTAAACAATTTTCTGTATTCCCTGATGCAGAGACAATTTATGATTCTGTTAGGATTGTCTTTGAGAACAGGAAAAATATTGGACTGAAATAAGACTTCAGATACATGGAAAAAAACCAAAACAAATATTTGGAGAGATCACTTCAAATGAAGGCATCTCCAGTGTTAGAAGCAGATTCCCATCTTGGACAAGCCCACACCAATAACACAAACCATCAGAGACCCTGACATCAAACAGGCACAGCAACAGATTCAATTGATGGAACTACTCCTGCAGCCTTGAAATGATGCTGTGCCTGGATCCTCTAATCACTGCAAGCTGATTGTTGCAATCCTCATATCAAAACTTCAGTTTCTCTCTCACTTCAAAAGTTTCCAGAATCCACAGGAGCTTATGCATTGTCCTGCTATAGAAAGGGCCTTCACCAGGAGGAAATCTCAGTTTCACAGGCACAGAGATTTCAAAATAAATGGAAGTTTAAGGGATCTGTGTGCCCATCCCCACAGGCCCGAGGCAGGGACACAGGCTGTTTGGAGAAATAGCTTTTTGGGTGATACATCAAGCTGCAGGCAGGAAGGGTATTTCACTCTGCGAAGATAGAGAGCAAAGGGCTGTGATTAAGTCAGGTTTTAGGAGAACAAACAGAACTTAAAACAGTGGAAAGACAGAAACTTCAGTGTCACAGCTGGGGAGTTTCCATCCCTGATGAGTCCCATAATCTGTGTCTGCACAATGCCTCTAAGAAATCTAACCTAGAAAAGTGCTAGCATACAGGAAAAAATTCTTAACATATAAAAACCCCTGTCCTCTGCACTCACTACAGAGATATTTAATACTAGTGAGTGTGGAAAGGGGAAGTCAGCTGGCAGAACAAAATCTATCTGTATTAATAAATACCTGAATAGAAATCTGCCTTCAGGCTTGTGATACAAATTTGAGGATGAAAAGTCTTATTCACAGTTCTTGAGATAATTTCCCACTTTTCTTTCTATTAAGGTACACATTTGCAGTGTATAAAATTATGGTTATGAAAGAATATTGGGGGAATTCAAAATACATTCTAGTTTAAATATGGAAAAATGGTTAATGGAGCATTTAAGAACAAGGCTTGTATCCTATTGCACAGATTAGGATTCACCAATATCTCCAGACAAATTACAGGAAGAACCAGCATTTCTGTCAGAAAGAAGAAGTTACAGGAACTATTTGCCTGTGGAGACTGATTCTGGTGTTTTTCTTATCTTAAAGTCAGGTTCCTATTAAGTCTTTGGATTTACTGTGAATGTGCTCTAAATCTTGGAAAATGCCAATATTTTCCTCCCTTTCTTTCCCATTTATTGGGGCATACTTCTTCTGCTTTCTGTCAGCCTCCATAATTGGCGGAAAGGAAGAGAAAAGCCCAGCACGGTGCTGAATCTAACAGCAAGTTACGATTGCTGGAGGAGCCAAACTCGGCAAGGAAGGGGCTGGATTTTCCCAAAAGGTAGGAATCTCTTGTATTTTGCCTTCAGGGCCTTGGGAGGAACCTGCGGGCCAAGGGAAGGGGTAACACTAAACACAGCTCAGTGCAGGACACCAGGTGCCCAGGGGCTGCCGTGGCACACAAGGTAAGCAGGTGGTTTTGAGGGATTTCCACCACTTGTTCCTTTTTATATACATCAGACCTTTTAATTCCATGCTTTTAGCCAGCTAACTTCCATCTTCCCTGAATAAGGAATTAGAGGGGGGTAACCTGCCCAGGATAAGCTTCAGCTGTGTACTATTAATGGAGCAGAGGAACCACTTAGAGCTGCAAGTTCAGAGCCCAAATCCACTCTGGCCCCACAACAGCTTTGAGAATATTTAAAATTTGCAGGGCACAGCCATACATTAACACCAGGGCTAACAAAAAAAAAAGAAGCCACCTGAAAGGTTTCCATTTGAAGTTACTTACTGATAAGTGTGAGTTCCTGTCTTGTTGCTCTTTTTCACACTTTTTAAATAGCATTTCTCTGGTTTGCTACCTGTTGTCATCTATTCCTATTGCAGAGGAAAATGAAGCAAATCATAGAGTGAAGCAAAAAAAAAAAAAAAAGCCAAACCAGCTTGAGATTTCTAGCAAGGAAGGATGTAATTCCATCTAGTAAGATGCACTTAAAATTTAAAAGCAAACCAAACAAATTTATAGCCATACAGATACACATCACCTAAATAAAACATATCAGTTCAGTTATTCTTGCCGAAATTCAACCACCCTAAGACTCCACTCATTTTAAAAATAGCATGAAACAATACTTATTAAGCCATTTGAAATATATCTTTGGACATGTATTTAAACTTTTGAAGCAATTTATATAAAATTCAGATTTTGGCTCTTTACTAAAATACATTAATGAATTTTGTGCTCATTTAAGACAGATTCTTCCTGATAGATTCAAGTGCTAAACAGAAAACTGTTTAGATGATTTCAAGCATTATTGCTCTCTAATATTCATGCACCAGCAAATGAATAAATAAAATGAAGTAAATTCTTCCTATGGAATTCACTTAAAGAGCAATATTCTGAAGTTATCCTGAATTCTACTTAAAAAGCGGGGTGGACTTGTTAATTTCTTTTAGAAGCAACGCAAAAGCTACTTATCAAAATGATGCAAATCAATCAGGAAGCTCTGTGTCTCTTTATCTCATGAGCTGTTACATTAATTTAAAGAATCATAGAATCCTTTAGATTGTAAAAGCCCTCTCAAGATCATCGAATCCAGCTCTTAACCTAACACTGCCAAGCTCACCATAAAGCCACTTCCTTAAGCACCTCTCTTAGGTTGAAAGATGTAGCTGGGGGGGTGCATTCTATTTCCCATCTGTTCGAGGTGGGGCAGTTCTCTTCTGTTCATTGGGCAGTTTCGTTTATCTCTTCCACAACCAATCCTCCCTCCAGGAGATCTCTGCTGTCCATGGGGCAGTGAGTGTCCCTGCATGGCTGAGAAAATTCCATCATCCCATGGGAGATGCTCTGCCCAGGGGAGGAGCCAAGCATTCCTACCTGGATCCAATCTGACCTTGGGAACCCCACAGCAGCCTTTTCCCCCTGCATTCCCAGAGAAGCAGCTGCCTTCTCCACTGCATTCCCTGGGGAAGACCAGGCCCATCTACACCACGACATGTACACATTTTTTGAACATTTCTGGGACTTCCCAGGGCAGCCTGTTCCATTGCTTGACCACCCTTTCAGTGAAGGAGTTTTTCCCCAATATCCAAACTGTATCACAGCAGAGTTGTTCCTCATGCTGACAGGCCAGCCTTTGTTAGGATTCCACACCCTCTCTGTATTTGTCAAAGCAAAGGGAGGCTGGAGCCCCAGCCCACCAGGAATGCACTGCCACAGGAGGTAGGGCACCAGCAGCTCCCCATGCACCCTATTCACTGAGCCTCCAGTGACCCAACTTGGCCACCCCTGCCTGAATAACACCAGGCTTTCCTTTTTCTAAGCATAAATGTGTATTTTGCTCTAGCCACTTCCGCTCCCCAGACTTGGGCCACCCAAGAAAAATGTATTATATCTGAAGGCCCTTTGGCAGTTCATCTATAACTCTCCCTTTCAGCAGAGATCTGTGAATATAAACAGCCATTTGATGCAAAAGTCTCCCATTCAACCCCACACACAAACCCATACAAGCTCATTATTTTTAGCATTAAATAAATCTATTCCCTCCACCTGGAATTGGAGAGCCTCCCACTCACACTTTGAGAACAAAATATGACAGGGAGGGAAGAAAAGAGCTGATGTATTACACTTTGCTCAGTCCAAACTGAAAGCCTACATGCCCTAATGGCATTTTGGTTTCCTAATGAGTTCTTCGAATAATAGTCCCTTCCCCTCTTTCTGTTAGAATATCCGGAAATTAATAATTTAGTCTAGTTATATTGTAGGCCACATGAGTGGTAACTTCTGAATAAAACAATAACCATTCATACCCACACTTAAATTGCTGGAAGGCTTTTGAGGCTCAGTGCCAAATAACTCACCCATCTCAAGTGTTCGCAGTACCTGGGACTTGAGAAAAGGAGCTGCAGCCCAGTCCGCATTAACTTCAGTTTAGGGGTTTGGGTTTAATTTGTTATGTTGACTTGTGTGAGACTTTATATCCCCAGGGAAAGGGATGCCCACAGAAAGAACATAGCCATGGCTTCTACAGCTTAGTGGAGCTGCCCTGGGACTTCTACTGCCAGGTCACACAAAGTCTCTGACCCTCTGTCAGCCTGTTAGGAAGATCTACAATCACAATGCTCCTGTCAGCAACACAGTACCCTGACAGGATCACCATGCCTGGGAATTCTGTATTTAAAAGATTCATCTAAGTCTGTGCCAGGATCCAACATTTACAGGGGTTACCACTATGTCTTGTAAGTGCAATCAGAAAATATAGTAGATGAAAGGAAAAGAAAAAAGGGAAAGAAAGACAAAATGTTTCTGTAGGGCACATCAGTGTAGAAAACTCAAGCCCTACATTGGTGATCCATATATTGCCAGGTCAATTCCCTATGAGCTGCATCTCAAAGATTGCAGACTGCTGTGTTTTATTACACAGGGGCACAAGGACAATTGTGGAGGCTCAACCCATGCACCTCAGAGGGTTTAACCCTCTGTGGTGAAGGTTTAGCACCTCAGTGGTGTCCCAGGAGCCAGGGAAATCTGCTTAGCCCCGATGGCCTCACCCCTGCTGGCAGCTTCCCCCTGCTGTCGCCTCCGGTCCTCTGGCTTGACGTTAATTAAATTCTCCACTTTAGCACGCTGGCTGGGAATACAGGCAGGGTTTAGTGACTGTAATTCCAGACTCCAGCTGTGACATTAGCACAAGACATGCACAGAGCATATCCAGAATTAAAAAAGCAGCTTCCCCCTCGTTTACATGATGAGACAAGAACGATTCAGCCACCTCAGACATGAGTGTACCAGAAGCAGGGGTTGTGGCACTGAGGAGGAATATGTTACATGCCTGTTATATGCTTCCAGCTTCTCAAAAGCATTACTTCAGTTTTGTCACTTATTTCCATTATTCTCTTCCTACTTATTCCCAAAGCCAATTAAAATGCAAACAGGAGATTTTAAAGGCTTCAGTTTGATAACAGGCAGCAAGACAAGCAAAGCATGGGACAGCACTGAAATATGGCTTTTTAATGCAAGCATATTAATAGAAATAATTGGATTCCTAAAGGCTCACAATTGAAAGCGTTACCTCTTATTGTCCATTAAACCAATTGACATCCTGCATTTGTTATTGCAAAAGTGTGATTCTGATTTCATGAAGAGTGCTAAACACACTCAGTTTGCTCTAATGAAAGCTGTGGAGTTTTCTTCTGAAATACATCCGAGCCTCATAGCAGGCAAGAGATCCAATGGATTCCTCAAAGCCAGCATGGTACCACCCTTGGAGAAAAGTTAAACTCTCAGTTTTGTCTTTAGGAAGGTCTGAGTTTCATGCCAAACACATAATGTGTTATTAAGCTTTTAGTAGTTATAATAAAAGAGTTAAAGAATTTCATCTCAACTTTTCAAAAGAGCCTATGGGAAGAAGATGCTGGAGCTTGGCAGAATTTCATAGGGAGGCTTCCCATTGAACATTCTCAGGAAACCCCTGCCTTACCCTACAGCTGGTTTCTGAATTTAGCATCATTTGGTTTTCCAGTTTGTATGTTCAATTCAAATAGTTTCCCCTGGCTATGGCTGTCAGGTGATACAGATAACACACTCTTTAAGCCCATCTAACAAGGCAGTGCCCAGTCCACCTTACACCCCCCTGTTCCTGCCCCTTCTCTTACACCACATCTATGCTTAGGGGGACAAAAGCAGAGAAACATAAGCACCCCCGAACACACCTTTTGTCTGTAGGGCTAGTTTTCTCTAGAATTAGCTCCCTGAAATTCACTGAGATGCCAGGTAAGAGCAGAAACAGCTCAAGGAGGCAGAAGGGAAACAGCAAGGTCCCAGGGGAGCAGAGGGCAGAGTCACCTCCCACAGTTACAATCAGCCACTAAACTTCACTTTCTTGTCAGACTGTGCTTGCTGATGGCTGCACAGCATTAAGCTTTCCCCCACCTCTGACGGTATAATTGCAGTCTATTTACCCCAGCAGCAAGCATGGTACCCACAGAAGTGTTGGTTCTGCTCTCCTGCCCGCTCCCGGGAACTTGCTGCTTCCTCACTCCTTTCTGCCAGCTCAAACATCCCTGTGACTGAGAGCTGAAGTGGGAAACAAATACAGCTGGAAAAGTAACTTCCATTTCTCAGAGTGGGCTCCATTTCTCTGAAGTGGTTCCCTGGTCTGGCTCCCAAAGCAGAGAGACTCCACCTCTGGCAGGAACACATTCAGGGAGAGGAGTGTCCATCCCTCGGAGCAGCACTGCGAACTTCTGCCAGAGCTGTCCAAGGAGCTCTAGCTGGGATCTGAGCTGAAAGCTGACCCTTCCAAACTGGGAAAGGAAAAGCAGCTGTCTAACTCTGCTCACAGCACAACATGCACCCAGCCCAGGGAATACCTCAGGAATGAAGCTCCACTGATGAGAAATTAGAATTATGCACCAGTCACATACAGTTAGAGATCCAATCCCAAATTTTAAAACATAAATTAATATTAAAAAAATATACATATTTTTGTACATATTAATTTTCTATTACTTATTCCAACATGAATATATCCATATCTATAGCATGATAAATGATCATCTTTTAAAGTCTTCCCACAAGCAAGATATCAGTTTTCTTTTCAGCTCCTTCAGACAGTGCCTTCTAGTGCCATGTTTTTATTACCACTAAATGCAGAATAAGTCATTCTTCCAGTTGACATTATGATAACTATGTCACAAAAAGTAAGAGCAAAAATGTGTCTGCATTTCTTCTTTAATGGTTAAAAAAGAAAAAAAATACCACTTTTGTTGTATTTCCTGGAATAACTGTCTGGAGGAGTTGAAGAGCACTTAACACACACCTCATAGGCTTGAACACTAATAACTTCAACAAAGGGCTGATAGTGAAATTGCTTTTCACCTTAAGGTAAAAACACAAAAAGCTAGGTAGGGGATTGAGGATTTACCCAACAGAAAACGAAGTATCTCAACTGAACATTTGAATTACTTTTTTTTAAGCAAATGAAGGGAGAAAATAGTGACAGTGTTCAATTCTAACAGTTCTATCCTCAGTTCTGTATCTATTAATATATTTAAACCTATTGCATTGAGTATTTTACACTCAAACATTGAGAAAGTAATGAAATGTAAAGGTTAAAAGATAGAAATCAGCACTATAAATGATCAGCCCTTAAATCGTGAGCAAAGAAAAAAACGCAGAGACCAAGTTCAGCATTGTAATCCCTCTGCACTGGACCAGTCCTGTCAAGTTCTAAATGCAGCCTGAGCACCTCACTTCCTTCACTGCAGTGGCATCACATAGAGAAAAAAACCATCTTTAAAAATTCCACTAATTCAAGGCTACAAACAGGAAAATGTCTTAATTGTAATTTTGCAGCAGAATTTTATGTCAATACATATTTTTTTAGATGCCTTAAACTGCTAATTTCCACAAATTAACATGCCTGGGTCTCTTTTAATAGTAAGCATAACTTTGCATTTCCTGCTTGTAATGCTTGGCTTTAGCATAATTACACTATGTTCCTTGTTTTCAGCCCCATAAGGACCCCTCTCACTGCTCTCCCCCCAGCCATGCTCTGCTCAACAGAGTTTTGTATCAGGAGACGCACAAAATGAACCTGCAAAATTTCCTCAGAGATTTGCTGCATGCAGAACACTTGCACATGTATATGCAAACTCACATTTGCATACTCCAAATGCCTGCTGTTGCCTGCAAACATGGTTTATTTTGGCATGCTATGGCTGTACATGCAAATTCCCTTCTTCCAGCACAAATTACCTACTCCCCCACAATCGATACATCCCCTTTCCTAAAATAACCCATTTCAGACCCTATATTACTTTGCTCTCCTGTAAGTCAATAAATACTGCCATGTCCCCCTACAGAAATGTCTTTGCCCAATTGTTTTCACATATTCTGTTGATTCTGTGCTGGTCCCTGTTTTCTTTCCTAAATCTTCAGCTCCCTCTCCTTCTGCCCAGACCCTGCTTTTGCTCTCACCATGAAGAGAAAGAGCAGCAGATCTACCTGTTCTGCTCCCCTGTTTCTCACCTGTCTGACAGAGGCACCTGCTTCTCCCTTTGCTAAAGAAACAGCATCCCCAAAAGGTTTCGAAAGGATTCAGTAGGATCCAGGTAAGGGACTGTGACTAGAGCTTGACAGGCTAAATTTACTTTTAATTTTCCCCCATGTATAAAGCCTATTTGCCTAATTTAATGTTTTACAGCTATCTTTAATGTGCAAATACTTTTCACAGTGAATATGCAATATATAAAAAACAATCAGAAACTCTCACTCTGAAGTTGGGCTATTTATTTCCTTCCTGAAAACTCAGCTGAGTGAAGTCAGGTTAATTGCCTCTAAGTCACTATGAATAATGTTGCAGAGCCTTGCACTGACAGTCACACCATTCTTCTGCTGGTTGTGTATCCCAGAGCTATTTCAATGGATAACTGTAATTCATTTTGGCTGCTAGATCTGCATATAAAGATAAAAGCTGGGAGCAAACTTCCTTTAGTCTACCTCTGGTTTTCCTCAACTTTCTACCCAGTAGGGGTAACTTTGGACATGTTACATGCTCCAAAATAAAGGAAGCCTTTGCTGTATTCTCTGCACACTGCCATCATTCGTGGTGGCAGCAGCCATCCGTTGACTCATTAGGGTGAGCTAATCTTGCTACCTGATATTCTTTTCACCAATCAATCTGTTGATTACAGCCAGTTTAAACTATAGCCATAAACATGATTCTGAGATTTTCCAAAGGACAATGGAATCTGAATTAATTAGCATGCAGCAGAGGAAAACCAAAATCCTCCTACAAGTAGAACTGAGAAACCTCAGAGCCCACAAGGACACTGTTTATGGAGCAGTGGATGGACTCTCACACACTCATAGAGCAGGAGAGCGTGGCATCCTCAGCTCCCAGACACCTCTCAGGCTATGGAGCAGCTAATTCCCACACAGGAATTTATTAATTACACCTTGAAACTCTACCAAGTTAGCCTGTTATTAATGCCTGCACTCCAACTGTGCTCATGCATAACTCATCTTTACAAGCTGCAAGCATGAAGATTTGAAGCTTCTGTCAGAAGTAATTCCAGGTTACACTTCCTAGGCTATCACACACACCTCACAGAGCCAAAAGCTCTCCCAATCTGACATTTACATGGATAACTGTTGCAGCACATGTCACAGTTGAGACAGCCACAATGCACAGAGTATCACCACACAATTTCAGAAGGCTTTAACCCATAACACCTCACCACTCCAGAAGGCTTCAGGCATCTGCCCAGACACAGTAACACCAGGGCACTTCAGAAGGCTGCAAGCATCTTCCCTTGTTGTTCTTCAGCCCAGCCTTTTATAGCCCTCATGTTGATGCACTGCACCTGTGTGCCCTCTGTTCCCTTTGGTGGTTGGTCAGTGCCCCTGGGCACTCCATGGCTCATTGCTGTCAATGCTGCTCACCTGCTGCTCACAGCTGTAGCTCGTTGGGGATGAGGCTGGGTCACAGCCCCTCTCCCAGTTACCACAAACTCTGTGCCTACAGAAAACCAGGGGAAATTCATGTGAAGAGGGGAGAAAAAATATACCTGTTTTCTTCAAACTATCTTTACAGTATGTTCCATAGTTGACAACATAGCAGGAGAGGAGGTATAGATTGGATATTGGGAAGGAATCCTTCCCTGTGAGGGTGGTGAGACCCTGGCACAGGTTGCCCAGGGAAGCTGTGGCTGTTCCATCCCTGGAAGTGTCCAAGGCCAGGCTGGACGGGGCCTGGAGCAACCTGGGATAGTGGAAGGGGGCCCTGCCCATGGTAGAGGGTGGAGCTGGATGATCTTTAAGGTCACTTCCAATCCAAACCCTTCTGTGATTCTATGATTAACCAGTTCTCACAAAGGGAATGCTTTTCAAAGAATGTTAATATGCATTGCCTTTGAAAAAGAGGTTAAAACCCCAAAAGACATTATTTACATGGCTGGCATTTAAAGAAATAACAATAATAGTTCTCACTTTTATGGACGACAGTAACACTTGCAGTCCAAGAAACCATAAATGTCCTGTAACAGACGATGATCACCTTGCTGACATGATAAATAAGAGGCATTTAGTTTTTAATGGCTTTCGTAATTTCTTTTTTCCTTATGAGAGCACCACTCTGTGTAAATGTAAGACTAAAATGTATCTTAGTCTTCAGTACTTGGAAGCAAATTCACACATTATTATTCCACATTAGCTTCATTTGTCAATTTGATGACTAAAGACCTACTGGCCAGATGCAAATGCTGCTTCCTAATCTTGATCCATCACGCACAGCAGCCGTGGGATGTCATTCCCCACGAAGGAGGAGGGATCAGGAGAGCTGTTCCATAAGGGAAGGTGCAGAGATAAACCAGATGCATTCATTACCTGGAGGAAGTTCTGGTTTCCCTCTGAGAACATTTAGTTACAGTGAAAAAGCCCAATCAAAGTAGCCCAGGTGCAAGATAAGCCCCGTCAGAAGTGCAGGGTTTCCCAGTCAGAAGGTGCTGGCACTGGCCTTGGCTCTGTGTGCTCAGGAGCTCTTTGCCCTTCACCAGCCACATGTGAATAGTCTGGAGAAGTCAACATGAATTTTGATGTTTTACTGGATCCAGGCCAGGAAATCTAATATACTTTATTTCTCATTTCCATCATGTGTGCATAAGATGATATCCTTGAATTCAGGCATACATAAAATAATTAACTTCTTTTTCTTCAAGTAAGCATCAGGAGAAAATAGTGAGATGTGTTAAGGGTTTGCTAATTGATGATATATTGCCTTAAATTAATTTTCTACTATTAATGCTACTTAATGGAATTTCATATTTCTTATTTGAAAAATGAGGGTCAAAGGAAGAAATGATGAGAGACAATTACAATTACCACTTAGGACCATTAATATGTAAATATATGTGTAAGTTAAGATTGTTAATTAAAGTTTCATAATTGCTGGGTATTTTTGAAGTTAGAGCCTAATAGGTTCTGCCATTATTCGTGTCTGCTTTATGCATACAATGTCAATGATTCTTACTCTTAACACACCATGAATAACAGCATGGCATTTATTTTATTAACTAATATGGCCATTAATGTCTCATTATGCCATTAAAACATTTTATTCCTTTCTAAAAATACAACTGGTTAAAAAATTATATCCCTTATACACCTTCATGCCTCAGTTCATCAGTCAACCCCAAGAATATCCAGTGGGTAGATCTCTCCATAACCATCCAGTGAGCTCTTTCCTACCCTCCTTTGCAGCACCTGATGTTACCAACTTTAAAGCACAGATATTTTTAAAAGGTCAAGTCTAGAGAACGGACTTGATCCAAGGATACCCAGCTATAGCAATCCAAAAGTCAAGAGAACTCTATCAAATGTCAAGAGAAACTGGAAAAGACTTTGAGAAATCACTTCTGCAATACTTCTCATTTATGTCCTGTGTGCACAAGAGAAATACTTTAATCAGTTCTAATTCAATAATATTTCACAAATTTCATCTTATTTGAAACAAGTAAAGTATAAACAATGAGAATTTCCTCAGTTATGGTATTCTTTTTTCATGAATTTTACACTGTTACATAAAATTGTTAAAGAAACACTGTCCTTCAAAAAGTATAATCCTAAATTATGGCCTGTATTACACAGACCATGAAAATAAAATCAGAAATAAAACACTGCAGCCCAGTTATAATCCCAGTGCACTATTCACTTTAATTTAAAATAAAGTATGTGTTCTCAGAAGAATGCCATGCATCCTTCTCACAGAAGTGTGAAAAAATAATGTTGGCTGTAGGAATTTTTTTATATATGATTTTAAAAAATCTTTGAAAATATGGGGTTTTTTTCCCTTAAGGTATATATCTAGTGCAAATATTCAGTGTCTCACAGTAAAATAAAAATTTTCAGTTCCCAAAAGTGCAAGGAATTTTCAGTTCTAAGCATATTTGCTAAGATATAACCAAACTAAAATCATTAAATGTTCATTCTCCTTGCTTTGCATGATTTAAATTAATGCTTAGTTTAAATTAATGCTTGATAGTTTTAGGAAGGCATCAAATAAAATCAAACACTATCATCAGATGAAACAATTTTCTTTGGCATGTCCAAAGACATTTATGTAAACTCTCCTCAAGCACACCCGAAGCATAAATAATTGTGTTGGTAAGTTGTTGCAACAACCTAAAAAGAATCTCCTTTTATTTCTGTATCTCTGTTCTGCTGCAAATGGAAGAAATGTTTTGGACCCATGAAGAAGCAACTCCCTCTCCAACATGCCCTTTACTCTGTAATAAGTATGATGTGGCCTTTCTGTAGACAATTCACTCATGTCACTACAGAAGATATAAAAAATAAATCAAGCCCAATATCTGAGGCATCTGTAATAAAGTTTTAACTACTGATCCCAGAGATATTTTCCCCATAAATTGACTCACTGTACAATTGGGATTGCTCCAAGCCTTTAAGGCTTTATCAGCTAACTGTTTGGAAATAGAGACGATAACTCCCCACAGCTGATAGAGCCAAGCAGTTAAAAAGTGTTTTAGACAGTATCTTCAAAGGTCTTGACAGAGAATCCCATAATACTCTGAATTTCTTTAGCTGTGATCTATCCTTAAATATAAACCTCTCCTTTAATCCATGCTTTGGACTGCTGGAATCACTGGATGGGCTGGGAAAGGTATTTTGTTACAGCTGAACAGCTGAAGACCACTATGCCCAAATGCCTACAGAGATATGGAGAAATCTGTGTAAAATCCCAGAATCCCAGAACCATTAAGGTTGGAAAAGCCCTCCAAGGTCATTGAGTCCAGCCTGTGACTGATCCCCATCTTGTCACCCAGGCCAGAGCACTGAGTGCCACATCCAGGAGATCCTTGAGCACCACCAGGGATGGGGACTCCAACACTTCCTTGGCAGCCCCTTCCAATGCCTGACAACCCAATCTGGAAAGAAATTCTTACCTTAAACACAGCTAGCCACTGTTTACAACAAAGAGAATAAAAATTAGGTTAAAAGTTCATCCTTAGAAGTGACAGAAAAATTCTAATTTTACCTTGGCAATGAAGGCTGGAAGTTCATGGAAAGTCTCCACTAGGAAATGCCGTGGTGGGAAGCCCCAAGAGTAAGGAAAGTTTTAGTGGTCAGAATGGAATTTCCTGCCTGGGAAGAGAGCAGCACTCTTCCAAGCACCTGAACCACTAAAGCTGCTTGGGAGGTCACTGCTGGAAGGGAGATGAATTCACAAATTTCAGTTCCAAAGAAGTGACGAGGAGAAAACTCATCCTCATTCTAAATCTGTAATCCAAAACTTGCAATAAAGTCCAGATTTCTTTGAAGGGGCTAATTTAATTTGCTCCTTTTTTGACTTGACCTCATATTATTTTTTATTTGCTGTGTCACTATAGTTTATGCAAAGAATTTACACTTTGATAATTAAATCAGAAGTTAGAACTCTTTAGAGGATTTTTTTTGTTCTAAGAATTCTAAAGCAATTTTACTGAAGTTCAATAGAGTAGGAAGAAGATTAGGCCACCAAATGAAAGAAATGCAAATGATCTTCAAAAGCTGGCATCCTTCCATCTTATCTCTGAGAGTGGATAAATCCACTTTGATACCAGGATTTAATAAAAAGATCAAAAAAGTCCACATGCTTATATCTGACGTTATTCAGGCAATATTGTTGTTGAAGTAGTTCTAAGGACGGAACCTCAGCCAGGGAATGTACAGCATTAGCTTTACATTTGCAGAGACTGAGGGACACAGGGAAACACAAAGTTTGGAGCTCCTCAATTCCTCTTTCTCTTTTAAAAATAAGTTTTACAATAAAAGAAGTTTACACCCCCAAGCAGCCTTTCCACGTGACCAATTAGATATAAAATAACCTACACCTTAGGTTTGACAAGAGATGGCCTGAGGGTCTCCAGGTGAAAATAAAGAAGTGGAAGGGGAAAGAGAAACAGGAGACAAGACTTTGAGCCACTGTAAGTATGTGCACGTGGCTTGCAACTGTTTGTATTCATTATGAAATCAGAAGAGAACAAACTCTTTTAATTTTAATGCTAAGTTCATAATTTGTCTTGCAAATGTTCTGAGACCACACTAAAAACATTAATTCTACAGTTTCTTATAAAGAAGAGAGACAGAACAAACAGGAAGAGCATTCTTGAATGATAAAATGTCTGAGGGATCTGGTGGGAATTCTTCACATAAGATGTATTCTTCTTTAGGGAACAGGTGTAGATGTAAACAGATGGGCTTATATAAGTAGAATTGGCAGCTCCACAGATAGCTGCTTTCTTTTCTATATGATTTTTCAGACTTGCCAGGGTATTCAGGACCACTCTGCTTAATTATTCTTAACATTTTGCCCATTTCATATGCTCACAATATAATGGGCAAATATAAAAATAATTTAAGCAAACTGCAGTTTAAATCTCAATAAAAACAATCCATTTTATTCCAACAAAACCCTTAAAGAGGGAACTGCCTATTTTATGAATGTTAGTCCATCTGTTTGCAATAGCTCCTTTGGAAGTATTTGTTTTGCTTAGAAATACCCAAACTGATTATGTATGTGGCAGTAGATGGGCTGAGCTGTGCTTGCTGCTTTTAAATCACTGACATATGAAGGTGTTTTTACTTTAGTTGGGCCAGGACTACAGAAGGCATCAAATGCTTGAATCCCAGACTAGAGCACCTCCTCTGTGAAATCAGGCTGAGACATTTGGGACTATTCAGAAGAGAAGGTTGTGTGGAGACCTCAGAGCCCCTCTCAGTATCTACAGAGGCTACAGGGAAGCTGGAGAAGGACTCTGTCAGGAACTGGAGTCACAGTACAAGGAGGGAAGGGTTCAAACTGACAGAGAGTAGGTTTAGATTTGAATTAGCAAGAAATTCTTCTCTGTGAGGGTGGGGAGGCCCTGGCACAGGGTGCCCAGAGAAGCTGTGGCTGCCCCATCCCTGGAAGTGTCCAAGGCCAGGTTGGATGGGGCTTGGAGCAACCTGGGATAGTGGAAGGTTCCATGGCAGGTGATGGAATGAGATGACTTTTAAGGTCCCAACCCAAACCAGTCTGTGATTTGGTGATTCTGTGTTCCTCTTCTGGGGAGGCTGTACCTACCAGCATGTTTCCATGGTGATGGCCACGCTGTACTGGGGTTCAGTTCTCCTCTCCTCCACCAATGGCAAGAGAAGAACAGATCAGATCACACAAGAGAGGAGTCCAGTGCAGGACACTGTGAGTTCACGCACACATGGCACAACAGTGCCCACAGCACAGGTGACAGAATCACACAAGTAATTCAGTTGGGAGCATGGGATCTACCATTTCCCAGGGGCAGGATCCTAATGGCCACTCTGCCAAATCTTTACACAAAGACCAGCCCCACACACCTAGGAACTAATTTCTGGAAATAAAATTTCTGGAAACAAAACCTCCTCGTCCAGCCTTTAGTACATCATTCCAAAGAGCCCAAACAGACTGTGAAGATGGATGTTAAGAGCAAAACTGTGCAGAGCCACAGGATCATAATCCACATGTACTTGTACACAAGGTTGATGTCAGCTCTGTGTTACGGGTGTGATTGTGCTCTCGGCTATGGAGCAACCCAGTCTGTGTCATTTTGGATCTGCTCAATTATTCATTCACCTCAGTACTACTCAAACTTATAATCGCAGAGAACATCAGGACAAATCACAGAAGTGAACATCAAATGTAAGAACAGAAGAGCTTTTATAGCAGCAAAAGAGAAGTAACAACAGAAAACAAATGAGCAAGGAATGAAAAGGAATTATTATAAAATATGTACCAGAGTTTGAAGCGGGCAGCCCCAGGAGCCCTCGGGCCAGCAGCAGGCACGCGCAGAGATTTAAACTCTCAAGGCTCTCAGTGAAGCTGTGTTTGGAAAACTTCACAGAGCTGGGACGAGTGAGCTAACCAACCACTACAGAGACAGACAGAGCAGCCTGCTGCAGGTTCAGACTGCATCTTCCCAGCTGGGTGCCCTGCAGTGTGGGGGATGCCCTACACACACAGCACGGTGCCTGCTGGCAGGGGCTGGCGTGGCTGGATTACAGAACAGCCACCCAGAGCATGCTGCAGTTTCACAGAAGTCAAGAAGGGGAGGTCACAGGCTCAGACTTCTTTTCCCTTCAAAGGACCAACACTGAGACTCAGGACGTCCTGCACCTTGGCCCAGGAAGCCCAAGGCTGCCACAGAGAACCTGCTGCAGAAGGTATACAATGCCATGAGGATGCTCAGCACTTCCCAGCAAACACTGTTGGCCTTCTCTGCAAACATCATGTGTATCTACCAGATTAGGCTGTGGGCAATATTTCAGGAGAGCACGTTTTTTTCATTAGCTGAAGGGTTCTGAACGAGGTGATGCTTAATAATTTCTATGGGCTTGGTTCTTCTTATTGATTTCCCTTCCCATTTCCTTTCCCTATGATTTGCTCTGATGCCAGAGAAGTGTTCATTATACTCAATAACCTCGTGTTTACTATGCCTGCAATATCCCATCAAGCATCATAGTTGTCTACTAATTTACTCAAATAAATGTGTTAATTAATGAAAAAAATTAGCAGAACATTACATCACTCACAACACCTGCATCACAAGGCTCAGCAGTCCCAGATTCAACCACTCCACATCAGATGCAGGAGCTGGAACAGGAAGGCTGTGAGTTTCTCAAGCCAGGTTGTTCACTCATTCCTGGCATTTGGAGCTGCCCAGGGAAGAAGGTGGAGGAGCCCCCTCAGCCACAGTGCTGAGCAAGGCCAGCACTGGCACAGATCTGCCCTGCTTGGGGTCTGACTCAGAGGCTTCATCTGCTTAAATGAAGCCCATTATTTTGCTGGACCATCAGTCAATGACTCCTAATTTGCCAGTGCCTAAACTTAGCTTGCAAGCACAGCTAAAATACTAATCATTAATTTCAGTCACTTATAAATGCCTGTTATGCTATCAGGTACATTCCAAATGCCACTCAGGATGACTGGCTAGGGCATGGAATTGAAGGAAAAAGAATACACAATAGAAAATAAAACCCCTCAATACTGGACACAAAATGGAGAGGGCTAATTCCACTGATGTAAGGAAAGACCTCTTTGGCCAAATACACATAATTGTGTACCAGACTTTTAAGGAGACAGCTGGGACTGCAGTCTGGAACACAGAAAGGGATGATCCTGAATAAAAGGCTATTATCAACTATTACTACTACAGCTCTGGCAAGGAAGCCAGAGAAGGCAATGGATTTAACAGACTATGTTTTAAGTTCCTCTTTTTTTTTCATGGACTGCAGAGTAAAATTCTCAAATTCAGTGAATCTTGCACTCCCAGAACAGTGTTAACAATTTAACTCCTAATTTTAACATGCAACTTCAGATGCACATCAGCTGAGCAACCAAAACACTTTCTATCATATAGATAGATGTCTCTGTTTGAAGGAATTGCTGACTCATTCCTTTAGTGGGAATAGTCATCCATTCCTTTGAAGATGAGGTCATGCAAAGTAAGCCAGGTGACCCATACAGCAATAGTTTAAATCCCTCTCCTCTCTGATGGATTCCAAAGGCACTTGTGCATTATTCCAGCCATCCCCAAGCAGCTGCTGTCCCACCAGGCAGAGCAGTGCAGAGAGCTGACTGCTTTTGTAGCTCCTGAGACACAGCCTGGACAGGCTGGCTTGGCTTCTTAACAGGAAACACAAATCCAAAATCTTAGAATGAGGTGATTAAATATTTGCCAGAAGCAGAAAGTATTCAAACAGGAGTTTAACAAAACATTAAATATGAAATTAACTGAAATTGCTCCTGAAGCAACTGCTTAGCCTGGTCCAAGGAGCAGAGGGATGGAAGGTGGCAAACATGACAGCAACTTCTGAAAAGAGCCTGAGAAAATTCCAGCTGGTACCTGGGGTTTATTTACAGGTCCAATAAACTCAGTTGTATAATAAGGAACAGATTGAGCTGATGCATGGGGAAATGCAATACCACAGTGAGGAGTTATCATTGCTTCTACAGCACAAAAATTGATCAGAAATTGGCTCTTTGACGGTGCCGAGAAGCTCAGGAGTAAGGGTGACCTGGCTGACATTAGATACTGAAATTCCCAACAGTTTTGATGACCAAAGTTGGGAGGGGGAAAAATGGAATCTTTCCAATAGGACAGACAAGTGACAAAAATACAGATTACCAGAAGAATGTAACATTTATTCTGGGACCTGTGCTAGTCAGCACATCAAAAATTTCTTTTTCTTAAAGAATGTGAAGGTGAACACTGCGAATATGAAATTCATGTTTTTCAAGAAAACAGCCTATTTCACAGAATGATTGAAGAATCCCAAGATGCTGGATTACATAATAGAAAGGTAGATGGAACTGAATTCTGAGAAACATTAAATAATTCAAATAAACAAAAGTATTCTTAATTATACAAATCCAGTGACAGACAGTAAATTAGCCTTTGTCATTCAGGACAGAGATCTCCCAGCCACCATGGGTACTTTGAAAATGTCACTTTGTTATAACGTCAAGACTTAAGAAGGGGAGGAAACCCAAAAGCTAGAGAAGAAACTAAAAAAACCTTATTAGGCCTCTATTTAAGACCCTGATTTAAGCACATCTTGAAAAAATCATCCCAGACTCATCCCTCTTCTCCATTGTTAAAAGAAGTACCCAAAATAAGATTTACAGAAGGGCAACAAACGAAGAAAGAGCAGGAATGGCTTATGTATTCAGGAGATTAAAGATACAGAGACTCTTCAGCTCCACAAAGAGAGCAGGGAAGATGTGCCAGCAGGAAGAGCTTGAACAAGGAACACTTATTCAATAATTCCCACAGTATGAGAATCAGAATGTATCATTAAGAGATTTAAAGCACAGGCAGGGAGGCATTCCACAAGGCTATGGGATCTGCTGGAAATACAAAGAAGTGCCAAACCAGAAGGTTCACGGAGGAGAGATCCATGAACATGGAAGTGATGAGGAGCCAGTTCTGGGAGCCCTGATCCACAGGACAAACAAACAAACAAACAAGCATTTCCTGAGTTTATCTGTTTGCCCTCTGCATCTCCTCCTGCCCAGTGCCACAGCTGCACACTGCCACAACACACCAGAAATGCTCTGCTTTTCTTTCTCTTCTGTGTTTGCTGGCAGGTCACCCAGGTATTGCACACATATTCACTTGCAATATAAAGTCTCAAAGGAGGAAATAATGTTTGACATAAGCCCAGCATTAAAGAATTCACTGTCATCATGACCTCTTAGGTGTTCTAGAAGGGGGGGAAAAAAGGATTAAGGTATTTCCTTTTTTCACTCAATTTAGTTTAGGAAGACTGAAAATAAGTAGACTTTACCCTACTCCCCAAGAGCATTTGATACTCAGAGAGATAACAGCTCTACATAAAACGTATTTTCATGAGTTAAAAAACAGGCAAAGAAGTAAAGGAAGTTCATTCCAGAGGGAAAAAACCCCCAAACAAACAAACAAACAAACAGCTCAAATATTCAAGTCAGGCATTAGAGGCTGTTTATAGAATTTCTTTCCTTGCTTATTTTCCCATTCATCATTATGTATAATATTTTGTCACAGAAAAAGAAAGGGAAATAAAATACTTTATTTAATTGCCCAAAAGTTTCAATGCAAAAACTCTTTCTGCCCAGGAAATGACCATGGGCTTGCTGGTGGGAGCCCCTACAAAAGGACAGGCAATATTTATGAGCAGTTTGAAGGTTTCCTAGTGAATATCCATCTGGACAAAGTGCATATGCAAGCTTTGCACTCTCTCTCCCTCTCTCTCTCATTCCTAGGTCAGTTACCTAATCCTAAAATTACATCCAATTTTCTCTGAGGAATAGCTCTGCATAAGTGTAAAGTTAAATGCCTCAAAGGCATCTAAAACAGGATTTTCTTAGTAGTGGAACAGCCTTAAAAAAAATTAAAATCATGCTTTCATGACAAAGAGGATTTTGTCTCAGGCTTTGAATTCCTTTCAAGGAAATGGGTTTACTTTGTACCCATACAGGCTTGACAAAAGGAGGCTGCACATCCCGTGGTGGGAGCAACTGGTGGCATTTTTCCTTTTCAGCAAAGATGCTGCCAGACAACTGCAGAGATGCCCTGAACTTTGTCTCACTCACCTTCCTCCACCTGCCCGTTGAAATGCAAGCAGGACTCCCAGATTGGCCCATAAAAAATAACAAGCACTGCTAGGACATCTGTATGGAGATTATATTGTTAATCAATATATTTTGCATAGCCCCATGGATCACTTGTTATTGATGATTACGCACTTTAGCTCCTGTGACAATTTGTCAATAAAATAAAAATAAAAAAAGGCTAAGGACAGCATACTTTTAATTCAAAGATGATCTCTTTCTTGAAAAGAAGAGCCACTTTCCAGCTCTGAAAAGACCTAGCTCATTAATATATTCCATTTACCAAGTGGAGGAGCTGTTCAAGGAATCAAAACTTTCTTGGTAATCACAATACAGGTGAATAATTTTCTTTTAGACTTTGGTTACTTTTAAAAATGAATATTGGAAAAAGAGGACATTTACTAAAAAGGTAAGTTTTGAGTTACTGCAAGTGTGTTATTCAAACTCAGCATAGACTGGCATAGTTTTTACCCCCACAAAGGAGAAAGAAAAATGCTGGTTATGGACAGTTTTAAATATTTTTTTTTAATGGAACTGACATTTCATCTCCAAGTTTGAAATACTTTGCTTTCTAAGAGGGAAAAAAAACAGTGGGTGAACAGACCAAATTCCCTAAATTATCCTTATGTTTGAAACAGCATACTTGAGTGACTTAGGCAGTCACAAGAATTACTTTTTTCTCCACAGCACCACAGCCCCTCTGGACTCTTTCTCCTCTCTCAGGATTTGCTTCCCTTAAAGAAAACTACCCAAGTTCTTTGTTTTCCCAAATGTGTTTTCTCCACTCCCAACACAAGTCTGGGTCAGTCCACAAAGCTCCCAGTTAACTAATGACCCTTGATTACTGATGAACTTATGTTTAATTTTGGCAGTGACAAAGATGCAAATGGCTGTCCCCTTGCAGATTCCCTGACCTACCCAGCCCTTGGCAGAGGATGCCACAGCCATTCCACCTTCCATATTTAACACATAGAAAGGACCCACGAATACTAAACCAATATTTCAAAAATCCCTTCCCTTTATTACAGGATATGAATGATGAATGCAGTATTGATCCTCTCTTTACATACAGATGCTGTACTCAAAACACAGGACCTGGAGAGCTGTCGATATTTAAGAGGAGCTTTCATGGAAGAAAGGCTGTGACGACTTTCAGAGGTCCTTCATCCCTGACTGTCTGCAGGACTAAGTTAATCAGGAGATGAAGCTCTTGTATCTAAGCCAGGCTTGGGATGGAGCTGTGCAGTCTAAGTGAAAGTAAGGAGTTCTCTTTTATCACTGTAAATACATTCAAAGGGGGAATGTGCTAATTGCAGCACTCTGTGAGCTGGAATTAATATAAACAATAACTATAAAATAGAATCCATGAACCTGGTAAAGTTACAAAAGCAGTAAATGTTAGAGATGAGAGGTTGAATACATTATTATTTTAAGACTTGTGCCTAGTTAAAATGAGATTAGAAAAAAAGCCAACTTCTTGCAAGCCATTTTAATTCAGTTTGTGGATAGCTGCTGGAGAATCAAAATTTTGATCAGTTATGCCCCACTTGGGATGAATAAAGCTTCAATTTTCAGCTTCTGTTAGTTTAATACAAGGATGGCAAAAATCATGTGGACATTCCCTTCATTTACTCTTGGAACAAACAATTTGCTCATCACCATGTTTTGGCCGTCTGCCTGAACTGCTGGAACTGTTGCTTCTCCTTGAAGAATAACATTTAACCAGACAGGTGATAACCCAGTCAACCTGAGGTCCTCAAAAACCCCCCTACCAGGTCAATATATTGCTCTAATGAGGAACAACCCTGGCCTCCAGAACACTGTTTTTATGTGGGAAATCTGCAGGCAAGGGAGAAGGGGATATTCAGGAGTACAGCCTGTACTTGAAAAAGGCTGGCTCTATTAAATAGCTGTCCATCTCCTGGCACTCCAGGGAAGGAAGCATGCCCCTCCAACAAAGATGAAGGGAATATCAATGGGGCTAATCTCTTCAAAGTGCTCAGTGCTCAAAGCAATCGCCTGCAGTAGCACAGTCCCCACCCTCATTAGCTCAGCAAACACAGCCAGACACAAAACACTATCTGCAATCAGGGCAAAAAATGCAAAATACAGGAGTTCCAAGCCACCTACCTTTTCTTTCCAAAGGACAAATATTTCATACATTTTATGTCTGTACTGAAAATAAAGTCATATATTTTAAGAATCCCTTTTCTTTCCCTTTCAGCATATTTAAATATTGTGGCATTTGCTTGTATTGAAAAATGGTCATGACACAACAGAAATACTGCACAGCACAACTCTCCCCCTGATCAACAAAGGGGGAAAATTCATTGCCAGCTTTTTCCCTTTGGCAAACTGCAACAGTCAGAAATAAGGAGAGTGATAGTTTCCTACCCCATGAAACAAGGAGACAAAACGATCTGTCAATCAGCTCTTATTTGTGTAAGTCCAATCTACCCATTGCCTCCAAATTAAAGAATTTTTATGGTCAGGAAAACAGATGTTGTGAATGAGAAAAAATGGCATACAGCAACAGAGAGGGAACGAGTGAGAATTATGAGACAAGGAATTACTGTTGAATAATTCAGTCCTCCAGCACATCCTTTTATTCCCATGCTGACCATAGGAGTAATTAAGGATGGTCAACAGACGCTGTAAGCACTCCTCAGGGAAAGAGGCTGACAGGGACATCTTGTTGATCTGACTTCCGAGGCGAAGCAGCATGATCAGGGCTGGAAAACAGGTCATGGGTTGTATAAACCAACTCACACCACGCTGGGATCTCTCCAGGGAGCCCACTAATGGATTCACCAGTGAAAACGCGTGGGCTGGGCGGGCTGCCTAGGGACAAAACATCAATATTGGGGCAGTGTCAAACAGCACACAGTTGGGGCAACAGCATCTGCTCTGCCAAAGCAGGGATTTCACCTTGAGGCACAAGGGACAAAACCTTTTTCTCAGTGTGGCTGAGGTGAACCAGCCCACCAGTACTCCTTTTATCCAAGGTATCACTTTTGAAAATCTTTGGCTTGTATAAAAACAGCTCGGTCAACAAATGGACCTGAAAGTTTATCTCCCACCCATCAGTTTAAAGTAGGGATCCACATTCAAACATGGGCCAAACATGTATCATAGGCTTTAAAGGGAAGTTTTATAAAGGGATACTCAAGTTCAGACTGAAAAGAAATAGAAAAAGAGAGGGATGGACAGGACAAAGGAGAAATGGAGAGCCATCACTGCTTGAAACTTGCCAGCGTAAAGCAAAAGGCCTGACTTTGGTGTTCAGCCCTATCCCCTTTTGGAAGGAAAGAAGGGGAGTTTTCCCTGACTAATACTTGGCCAGATTCTACAGGGGACAGAGGAGGCAGACACAGATCAGAAACACAGCCCTGACACAGCACTTGCACATGAGCTGAAGCCAAGAGGAAAGTGAAGACGACCTAAAAGTGCTGATTATCAAATAATAAATGGTGAACTAAGATATCCAGGTGGCTGCATTTGTGCTCATTAAGCACAATCTGTGAGAATGTGGATCAATTATATTCAAAAGAAACAGACCATATGAATCCTTAGTTAGTACAGAAATGGGTGTATAGGGATGCAGGGAAAACACACAGATCTTAGAATGCTGACCATAGCAAAGCAAATGGTTCTGAAGGGACATACATTAAGCAATTCCTGATGGGAACGAGGAGAGGAACAAGTGATGTACAATTACAAATGGACTTGAAAAAGGCCTGAATGAGAAGCAAAGTCTCAATTCTCTATGCAAAGAGCAAGTGTTTCAAAGATTTAAAAGCTGTGCTCCAAAACCATGGCTTGGTCACCTTGCTGCCCTGTCAGGAGGAGTTATAGCACTGTAGCAAGTCTGAATTGAGTAGTAATCAGAAATGGGAGTTGTCTGAGTGAGAAGGCAAGTGCCAGGATAAATCCAAAGAATTATACTCCTCCTACATCCCCTATTAATGCACTAAAGCGATTGGGATGACAGAGCACAGCCCACAGCAAAAACAAGGCAAGAAGAGAGCAGGAAGGGAGAAGGAGAGATGTTTGGCTCATGGTGAGACTGGGGAAGGGGGAGAAAAAGCACTTACTCTAACAATTGTTTAATCCTTCATGTTTTGTTTTTTCTCAATACCCAGAATCAGTGATCAGAAGGTTGTGTTAATAGTCAAGAACTTCAATCAAATAAAAATTACCCAGGTTGAGGCTGTATTGCCTGTAACAGCATATACATAGTCAGAATTGAGGCAGGAACTCAGGCATTGAACCACAAGGGGAAAAGCACCCTAAGGAATCAATTGATGTTATCAAGTAATCTGCCTTGGAGAGTAAAGAACACAGAGCAATAAAGTGTCGTAATGAAAAAAGCTTTCAAGTCAGAAATGGGAGGCATAGGGAAAAACACACATTAATGTCAGCACATAATTGCTCCATGTGGACAAAATCAGATGCCTCTAAAGAGATTATTGCTAAATTCTGTGCTAGAGGATTCTTCTCCCATCAAGTCTGACTTTAACTGTAATCAAAAGGAAACAAATACAAAAAGCAAGTTCCAGAAACTGCAAAACAAGAGGGACAAAGGGTAAAGATCTTGTCCTGCTCCAGTTCTCTGTACACACAGACACAGTGGCCTCAGTCACCTCCTGAGATCTGCAAGTTGCAGGTGCACCCACTGCTGATTCAGCCTCTAACTCCAAAATCCACTGCAGGCTTCCCAGCAAAGGAGAGCTTCTTCCATCCTAGAAAACTCTCCACCCTACCAAGATGAAGCTCTATCTCCTCAGTGCCACTTAAGGGGTAACAATTAATCAAAAATGTGAAGGAAAGGAGGAAAGAAGGAGCAAAGACAGACACCTGGCTCTGTCACCTTAACACCAGCTTGTCTTTGCAGTCAATACACCAACAAAAATTGAGGAAATCAAAGACAAAATTGAGAGGGCACCTCACTGCAAGATTGATTTGCAAGGACTACATCTGTCAGCTCTGTTCTGGTAATTGTTACCTGATCAGGGATGTGAAAAATGTAATTTTGGAACTTTACCTGATGTCTTAACATCAGTGGAAATTCTAACCATCTGAGCTCTAATCTCCGTGCCCCCCTCCAGGTGGAGATTGCTTGTAGCTTTAACATTAGCAGTAAGAGCCCAAATAATGTCAAGTGCAAATATTGAAAATGGTCCAGTGATGACATCCCAGAAATCCTGTCAATAATTCTGTGTTCAGTAAAAGGGTGGGTAATATAGTGATGAAAATTTGTCTCTGCTATTTGACACCAAGAACAACTGCAGAGGAACAGCAAACAATTGCCACCCGTTGGACCAATGTTTGTCTTGTGGTAATGGTGCTGGGTGATGTCATGTGATGTGTAATTAAGCAAATGAAGCTTGCTTTCAGAGAGCAACACTGAGCAGTTGCCCTGACCCCACCATGGCTGACAGTGGTACCATCTGTTCACTGTCAATGTGTCTCCTGCATCCCTGGAATTGTCTCCTAAAATAAACAGCTTGTATCACAAGATAATCTTGATCCTGCCATTTCTCAACTTCCACATTCATCTACAGCTTTTACATTCTTTCAATCCACTTTGCCTCAGAATAAGACATGCACCTATAGCCTTTGGGGATGGTCAGAAGCATGGAAAGGTTATTTGTTTGTGCTGAGAGCAACACAGCCCAGCCTGGATGGAAGCAGGTAGAATGCTAACACCTGCTCAGAGATCAAAATAAAGCAGTGCATTTTTCCAAATATTATTTGCTTGCCCTCAGCCTTACTGTAACTGCTCTTGATTTGTGATTGTTGCTGTGAAGTGGGGCTTGTTTGGTTTGTTGGTTTTAATGTGCTGTGACAATAAATAAATACATCATAGCACACAAGCTGGAATCTTCTGCACCTTCTCTTACATATGCAATGCTGGGTTGTGATTAATCTCATTTACATTTTCTAAACAGCAACTGGAAACACTAAAGGTAGTGACAAGAGGGTGCTCCAGGGATGCATGAATGCTACACAAGAATATATGCATGTGGAGATACTGGGTGACTTGCACATAAGAAAGTAAAAGAGAATTTCGTTTAAAAATCAGTTATTCTGTGTTCCATCTTGCACAGTAACTCTGGTCAGCCATTCACAGCATGCAGAATTCAAAGGACATGTTAATTGTGTATGACATCAGAAATATTTCTGATATTAAACACAGTATTGAAGAGCATTATCACCAGTAGGCTGAGTCCCAGGCAGCTCCATCACCACCTCTCACTGAAAGACCATGAGCTTGTTGCAGAAAGCACAGGACAAAGCAGAAAATCCCCACGAAGTGCAGTGGTAATTACTAATGTAATTGTTTTCTGTTTATTCACAAGTATGGAGAAGTCCACCTTTAAGCTGAGCTAAAGAAAAGCTGAGGCAGAGCGCAGCTAAAGCAGAAAGATTTATACACAACTTTTGTCTCTGATTTATCTAAGATCTGAGTGTGGCTCTGATAAAGCAGGAAATGGCTTTAGGCTGCTATTTAGCTAACAGTGCTGGTCAGGCACTTAGGCCCGGACCAGCAATCAGATCACTGGAGCCAGCAAGGCTCATCCCCAAAAATGCCATCGGGAGAACACCAGTGACTCACAAACTCCTCCTCTGGGAAGCACCTCCCACCTGGTGCATGTCATACCCACAAAGGTTACACCACTTAAAAACAAAAGGTAAGATGTGCTTGTCTGCACTACATTTGCAAAGATAATTACTTGAAAACAATACAAAGGAAAGCAAAACAAATTCTTCCATTAGCTGGGGCCTTCCTATCTCCGAACTCAATCTTGTTTGCTGATACCACCAAATTTTTCATAAACCTCTTCTATCATTATTAGCTTTAATTTAAATAATTATTGGGCAGAAGAAAAAAAACCTGCTCAACCATGGCTCTCTAATCTAGCAATTAAATCCACCTGTAAGAGCTGAACAATTTGTGTCTCTGACTATTAATGCAGTCAAGTATTTTACACTGGGTGGTGTAACATCAGCTGGAGAGACTGAGGGACACAGCTGGAAACTGAGCCATGTTTTGATAAGGAAAATCAACACAAGCTGCTCCACAGGAAGAGGTCCTGACTGAGGCAGATGTCCCATTCCCAACAAGCTGTTAAACACAGGATATATTTTATCTACTCTGTCCCTCTTGCAGCAGGTACAGCATGTCTCAGTCAGGTATTTGCCTATTTTCAGCCAGCTGGAATTCCATCCTTTTGCATTCTGCCCCTTTGTGATCATCCACCCCCATTTGATATCTCTGTTGTGTGGTTACTCCTGCAGAGAAAATTTTGAATTTTGTCCAAATGATGGAAAAATGTGCCCATTTAGATTACCTGAAGCTGATAACCCTTCTAATGGAAAGTTCCCATCTGGCAGAAATATTGCAATTGCATTTTTCAGGGGTGGGGTTCCGCTGCAAATGACCCAACATTATACACCATAAACAAAGATGTGAAACTTCTTCAAATCCTCCTGATCAAAAAAATGAGATCTTATTCCAAATTACACACATAAATGCAATAGTGGTTAAACTTGTCTTTGGGAAACTGCCCAAAACTGGACACTGTCAATGCATTTTTTCTCCCTTGGAAAATGCAAATACCTTATTTAATGATACATCAGAAAGATCCATGAAATCATTACACAAATAATATGGAATTTGATGTCAAAGTTTTCTGCCAAGTGACTCAATATATTGATAACATGCATTCCACAGAATGTGAGTCGTTATGACAAAACACCATCCTATTATTTTTCTTTAATGATTCCTTATTATCTCTCATATTCTATCAAAGCCTTATGTTTTATGAACACATAATACAAATGTATACTTATTTTTCAATGTGCCTATATATATTATGTTATATATTATTGTATTATATGATGCTGCACTAGCTGTGAGTAAAACCATTTCCTAAGCTAGGATCTAATTCTGTGCTGCAACAGGAATGCTTATCTATGCTTTGGAACTGAAGATCGTTTTAAAACAAAAATGTTTTAGAATGGCCCCCTCTTCAAATGAAAATGCAGTGTGCACTCACAGTATTGCTGACATGGTAATACATGGTTGATGATGAAAAATAACCGGTTAATTCAATTCCTGTGCCTAGTAAGCAGCCCTGTCAGCACGATGAAGTTCTGAGGCACTTATAAGAGGACTTTGTAAGATTGTTATGAAATGCAACTTCAGAATTAGCAAATAAAAGAACAAACAGTAATGGAGAATAAACACCACTGGAACACAGGTAATCTCACTAAGCTTTTTACTCCCATTGATCAGTTCTGTATTTTCTGTAATACTGCTGCAATTAATTGTACTCTTTGTTATTGTGCATTTTTCATTTTATGTAAATGGAGCAGCAGTCCAATTTGGCAGTTGAGCCCATAGAAAACAAATGTATTGATCATTGCCTCAATCAGGCATTTCTTCTTCAAAATTAACGCATCTGTGCTGCTTCACACATGTTATCTGCCTCCAGAACCAGAGAGAGATTAGAGAGATTGCAAAACAAACCTTGTTTTAGGGGGGAAAAGTTGTTTTAGAACCCTACCAGAGCGATGAAAGGCGACCTGGTTGGCAGCATGGGGACCTGCGTCGATGGAGAGAATAGGGAACAACTTCCGCATGTCCCAGAGCTTCAGCACGCCGGAGGAGTCACAGGAAGCGATGCTATCCCCCTGCCAGAGATGGAAACAAAGTCAAGGCATTGCTTCTGGCCTTCTGCCAACAGCAAAGCCTCTGGCACAGCGCTGGGCAGCCACACACAGCAACTGTATTTGTATAAAGAAATAAATAACCTATTATACGTGAGGTTATCACAGCCTCTTATCAGCTCTGTTGGCTTGAATAGCAACAAGACACCATGACTTCTAAAGAGACCAGTTCATGAGAAACTGGAAGTACAAAGGAGAAAAAAGGTCATCTTGAATTCTGACACCAGTATCCCCTAAGAACAGGCCTTGTGATTCTTTTCTTCCCAAGCAGCCACAGGATTGGCCTTTTAGCCCTGATTTTCACATGTTTTCCATGTGAAGAGTAAGATGAGAGCAGAACAGACACTCCTTCCCTTCTGTGTATTCCACAGACATGCAAAGGGACAACTCCCCATTCACTTCAGGGTTGCACTGGATGATCCTTCTGGTTCCCTTCCAGCTCAGAATATTCTGTGATTCTGAGAGAAACTCCCTCCTTTCAATGAGCCAGAAGCACGCAGGGACTATGCAAGGAAAGAGAGCAGGACCACGTCCCCCACGCCTCTGTTAAATATTAACTAAAAACAAAGCAAAACAAACAAACGAACAAAACCCCCACAAATAAACAAAAAACACCCCCAAACCCAAAACAACCCCCAAAACAACCCAATTCCCCCCCAAACAACCCCAAAAACAAACCCCTACCCTAAAAAGTCTTTTTACTATGTAGCATATAAATAAATGCAAAAATCAAAGAAGGCAGGGTAAAGGATGTCCAAACATAAATTTGTTTACCTAATTCTTCCCACTAGAACAGAAAGAAGTGCCCAGCTTCCCATGTAGAAACATTTACTTTTCATTTGAACCTCCTAAATAAAGATTCAAATCCCTAAGGCAGCTCAGCTGGTGTGCACTCATAGTTATCAATGTCTTTTAGAATTTATGCAAGTGCAAGAGTATATTAAAGAATATTGTTTGGAAGGGGAATCACAATGTTATGGGACTAAAAATCAGCTGAAACATGGGTCAGACACTGCATCCATGATTAAAAAAAAATTAATTTAGTTTTTACATCTTCCACATAAACAGTACATGCAATAAAATGTGTGGTGTTTTCTAGCAAATAGAGGATTTAAGATCTTAAAATATCCATCAGCTTCTCGACTAGAAACTAATGGCTTGCAAAACACTGCCCTGGTGTAAGTATAATGAAATCTTTAGGTTCATTTGGAGGAGATCTAAATGTCAAAACTCCATCCTGGCTTGTTACAGGGACTAATACAGACTTAACACCAAGAAACAAAGTAATCATTGCTTGGAGAATTCAGCAGCCGGGCTCTCAGCACCTGCTGTTTTGCAAAAAAAAAAATGTCAGTAACCACAATTATACCCCACCCAACACAGTGCCATGAGCATCATGGCTCTTTGAACTGTCTCACCAGCTATACCCACTGAATTCCCCTTCATTTCATCTGGATCCTTCATCAAGTTTAGCCTGTACAAAGGATAAGGGCAAGCAGGCTGGTCGGGAAACAAACAACAAAAAAACTCCAAAATACAACAAATACACTCCAAACTGTTGTATGGCTTGAACTGGGTCTCAGGAAAGCAAATTTTTAATGTGGGGGAAAAAAACCCCCATCATCATGGATATGAGACTTGAAGAGTCATCAAATCCAGTCCCTTCCTCTTACAAGCAGTGTTTTCATACATTTGCTGTGTTACAAGTGCTAAATTCCACATTAGCAGCAATTCCCCCATCCACCTCATGCTGCTGATCCAAAGCAGCCCATGAGTATAATAGGAGTGTAAAAGTACTTGTTCACATGCAACCTGTGTCCTACAGGTTAAAGAAAAGTGGGGTTTTGCAGCAAAACTCCCTTCTTGTCTGTCCCTGATGCATTCAATTACTGTGTCATCCACATCCCACTTGGACACTATTTTCTTGGATGATAATTAGCTCTTCCTTCTCTCCTTCCCATCCTTTCCAGATAGCATGGAGCCTGGATTAATTATGCATGCACCCATTGCTGATGTTCATAAAGCAACTCCTGCCAAACTGATCACCAATTTTGGAATGATCTCACATTCAGAGGGGCTAGAGATGCACATCTCAGCTGATCAGAGGTGTTGATGGAGCTGGCACACAGGAGTAACTACAAAGTGGGATGTCTCCTTCCCTTAGGTCATCACCCATCACTCCATTAAAGGGAAGAGGAAATGATTATGTGTACAAAGAACCCTCCATTCCCCAGCATAAATTCTTGGCCTCTGGACCAGCTCTTCACACTTCACCAGCCTCTCTTTTCCACCTTCTTCTGCAAAGATTATATCCATCTCTATCAATGGCCCGTTTAGGAAATCATCAGTATCCTTTACACCCGTTATTTCATATCCTTTAATATGACTTTGACATAGATTGCATTTTATTCTGGATTTTTTTATATCCAGAGAGACATTTTAACAAAAAATTACTTTGGGGGTGTGTGTGTGAGTGGTAGTTTTGGTTTCATTTAGAACATGTGTGTCTTCACACTTGTTTTGTATGCGTCCAATAAATGAGTTCAATAAATGCTGCATAATTACAGCTTTGGTAGCTCAGCAGCTCTGACCCAGATCAATGGACAGCCCACCTGGGTGAGACTGCACATAATCCACTCAGGGTAGTTACAGGGGACACTCCAGTGGGTGCTCTGTGACTGCTCCTTGTGTCACCTACAGTTGCACCCATGGATTTTCAATATGACATTTCTCTTGTAAGTAACAGCACGGCCCAGCTGATAGAGCATAACAGCACCAAGAATGCGTCCCTGGAACAGATATGGGCAAACACTGATCAGAGACAGTCCCTGCTCCAAAGTGACTGAGAATGGAGAGCTGACTTCGACCTTCTCACTGGCCCCCATGTGGGCATCATTACTAGTGGTATAATTATGAGGAAAACACTCTAATTTATTTGTATTACAGTTTTCCCTTCTATTCATTAATTTTGCTACAGGAGTTGGCACACCACAAGAGAAGACTCATTCCCTCCTTCCTCACAATCTTGCCATCCCATTCACTGCCATGTTTACTTTCCCCCATTGCTACTACAGACCCCTTAGGTAAACAAACCTCCTCTCTGGCAGGAATTTACACAGTCCAACTGTTTATAGGTGCCAGACTGCACCACCCTCACTCATTCTGTGCTCAGTTGGTCAGGGCCTGGTGTTAATAGGACCAAGGCTGTGGGTTCAGTCCCTGCATGGGCTACTCACTGAAGAGTTGGACTCAATGATCCTTGGGGGTCCCTTCCAACTCAGACCATTCCGTGATTCTGGGATCTGTGGCCACACCAGAAAGGATGAACCCCCCTGATCCTTGAATAGCAGCAGCGCTGGAGCAATCTGCCCTGGGAGCACCATCCCACTGTGCTATGTGTTGGGTGACCTAGACAAGATGGTCCTGCTCCAAAGGGCTCACACACTGTCTCAGTGGCAAGGATCAACTAGTTCTTGCTGTCACAAGTCTGCAGACATTCTAACAATTTCCTCCCAGAGGCCTGGTATAAACAAAGTGTGTGTAAAATGTAACAGCCAGCAGTGATTTGGCCTGATTTCTGTGATTAGACAGCACACCTCATCAGGAAACAGAAGTAAGAAAACAGACTTCTGGTGGCAACATATCAACATAGACAAACAGGTATTTGATCGGCCTTGACACACTCTGCCCACAGACTTATTACTAAATGCATTAATTATCACTGATCCCAAGGCAGCTGCTACACTGAGAACATCACATAATGATTTTGTCAGTGAGCTGGCTATTACACTTCAGCATTTCTTCGCTCTATTCCACACCTTATCCAAATCAAGTGAGCTGGAGATGGGGGATAACAACTTTTCAGTATGAAGAAATAAACCAGGACTGTAACCAAGCTGAAAAATTATTTGCAGCTACACACCATTCAAAGACAAAGAAAAGCATAAGTCATATGTTAAATGAACTCATTTCCATCTGGCCATGGGCCATTTTCAGAAGCTTTTAAGGCAGAATCACTTTAAATTCTCCTGTGAGCTTTTGGCTTTTTCATTGCTGCTACAGTTATTATTTTAGTCATTCATGGAACAACCCCCTGCCTTGCTCATGGTTTTCTTCTTGTTGTTTCTTGCCACTAAAGTCTTTTTTATGATGTATTTTGGATGCCGTATTTCACTGAACAGCATGGTGGACCATCAGGGCTTGACTGATTTCCTGTAAAAGGAGGAGACAATGAGTTCCAAGGAGAAGAGGTGCAGGAGCAGATTCCCCTTGTTCTGATCTCCATTTACACTATATTTGCTGCTGCTCAGTCCAGTTCCAATAGCTCCTTTAATCAGAGAGCATGTAGAATGATTCTATAAACCTGGTCAGACTTGCTGCCTAGTCTATAGAATCAAGCTGGTACTGTTTCATGTGTGTATGCTGGAGTAATTAAAGAATTTATACAAGGATTCAATTAGATTGCATTCAAAGACTGGCTCTGTTCCAGGCTCTACTTAAAGGACTTTGCAAGTCCTTTAATTGCCTTCACAGTTACATCCTCCACTCTTTACCTTCCTGCCAACTTAATGAACGTCTTTATATTCCAGAATACCTCTCATTAAAATGGACATGCTCAGCTCCATATACATCACAATCCCAATCTCAACTGACACTTGCAACAAACCAAATAATTGTTACATCGGGAATGAAAAGATTTATTTAGTTTCCACGAAGTTTTAAAAAAATCTATTTCCTTCTTCCCTTTTCTTAAAAAATGTATTTTTTCCTTATGAATATTAATGATTAGCAATGGGACTAATCACCAGGTACACTTTAGGTAAATATTCCCTGAAAACTGCTGTTTCACACCCGTGAGAAGGATAAAAATCTGCATAATTATGTCTCTTGCTTATAAACACACCTCTGGATTTATTGCTGAAAGATCAATAATACATGAACCACATCAAGCTGCTTTATCTAATTTAGCCTGCAGTGGACTCCTCCCAGGAGCATCCTCTTTACAGCTGAAGGCAGGTCAGCAGTTGCTTCATCACCTTTTGCACGTATTTTTAAAAAGGCAAAGCTGTGACTGAACAGCAACTCCTTTTCACTATGACAAGTTCACTGCTTTCAATCCTTTGTTTTCAGGACAGATGCAGCTCGATGAGGTGTATTTTAAGGGACTCCTGTGATGACTTTGACATTTTCATCAACCCCAGTGGCAACAGATCCATGGGAAGCCCCTCCCCATCCAGAGAGAAGCTTGACAATTACTGCCCCTTTCTATTACTCCTGGGAATCTGTTTGAGCTCGGGCATGACAAAGGGCTGATGAATTTCTTACTGGTGCTGCCAGTCTTGTTCCCAGTCTCTGAACCCAGCAAAAGGAGTTTGCTCTGTGTGCACAAAGCTGGTGGGAGCTCCTCACCATTAAGTGCCAGTGGGCAAAATGGCCACATGAGGAACAGCTGCCTCAAACAGAGAGGATCCAATAATCTGCATTTCTAAGGCTCGCCGTGGGACACATTCTAAATCACTTAACTGTACCCCCATTTCATACACCTTCAAGCGAATGTTTTTAAGAGAAGTAGTCATTACCTCCCACATTTACAGCATGAAGCACATCAGAAACCTGAGGAGAGTTATTACCTCAGGCCTTGTCGCAATGCAAAAACTAAATACTCTCCATAAAAATAATGAGACATTACTCTCCATAACAATAATGCAGGCAAGGCATCCAGAGCCCTGTCTCTGTGCCACCCCATCCCACTGTGGAGCAGCAGTGAGCATGGGCAGAGGGATGCCAAGAGAACCCAGGCAGAGGTGGGTGAATCTGCTGTAATGGTTACAAGGAAAAAGATTTTAATGTCCAATTAATCCAAATGAATTACGTAAAATATGATAAAGATGGAGGAAAAAATGCAGATGCAGTCCATTATTAGACTAATGACTAATCAATCACCACCCATTTTTGAAATATCACGCTTAAAACAGCACAGTTTCAAATGAAAATAGCATCTTTTTAGAAAGCCATGGAATTACTTAGCCTGGCAAAAGTACAGAGCTACACTGATTACACTTGCAAAGTGCGGTGGTCCATTTTTAACAATTATGTTCATCCAGAGTGGGGGAAAGCGGTGATCAAGGGTTATTAACAGGCAGTGCCAGTGTTTTCCCATCCACTTTTTTCCTACCTTTGTCCTTTTATAGTTTTGAGTTCTGCATTGTGAACAAAGTTGCAGAGGACCAGTTATATTTCAAAGCAAATGAAAACCCAGAGCTCATGAAACTGGGGTCTGGCCCTCACACCCAGTGACTTTTTTTACAGCTTTGAATAGCCAGGAACTGCTGAGACACCAGCTCTTGTGCGGGTGAGGAGAATCCAAGATATTGATGCAAAAACAATAATCCCAAAGCTTCACTGTTGGTTCCTACAGAAGAATCCTCCAACTTTCTTAGCAGTTGTCAATGAACAACTCCTGATTTTGCACTGAGTAGAAGCAGCAGAAGTTGACCCAAGAAGGTAGCCATTGTTGCCTTCAGAGCATATGTGATGCCTCAGGTTTTAGCTTTTATATTTTTCAGATTCTATACTACTTTAGGGTGTAGAGCTTCATATTAGGAGATGGTGAGCTCTCTGCACAGAGCAGGGAGACAAAACAATTCCTGCTCCAGCTGGGGACCAAGGACAAATGATCCAAATCTCAGGCCCAAGAGCATAAACAATGTGGGCTGGAGAGAGAAAAACAAGCAGAATGGGACTTCATAACCTAAAGCTATAATTGGACAATTAACTCCAATATGGAAATGCAGCAGAACTGATAAAAGTGAGAGACCCCATGACCAGTTGTCCATTTTGTGACCATTTTGGTTCATCTTGGGTGTAGCCCTGGCTGGGCTCTTGTGCTGCCCAAGGTGGATCCACCGAGGCCTTTTAATAAATCCCTACTTTATTCTTTGGCTCTGTCCAACCTCTGTTCTAGGCCAGCCTTCACACCCCTTGTGTCCTCCAAATGAGGAGCTCCACTAAAAGTAATCCATGGGAATGGCAGAACTTTGTTGCAGCAGAGTTTGCAATTCTACTGACTTTCAAAAATAATCACGGATCACGGGCCTCTAGTTTGTGTACATGCACTCTGCAGGCTTTGCCCTTGCTGTGTGAAACAGGGGAATCTCTCTTCCCTTTGTCACATCAAGTAGCAGGAAGTGCCTGGCGGTGTGTTTGAGGAGCACAACACATGCTAGGATTGCAGAAACCCTTTGCATAAATTTACATAAGAAACCACTGCACTCCCTGCAGAGTTACTGCTCACAGTAGTTGACATTGCACTTGAAACAGTGCTGCAAAGGGAGCAATAGCTTTTGGAGAGAGGTTTAAAATAATCAGTTTTGTTTTTCCCTTTCTAACCATCAAAGAAGGGTCTGAATTCTGGGACCTGTGCAGTGAGAGCAGATGAATGATAATTGCCATTACTGGCTTTTCTCTGCATTTTTGAGAGACACCATGACTAAAGTAAAGTCAGGTGCCATCATTGCCTGATTAGACACTCCTGAGAGCAACAAGCATAAAAATTCCTGAGCTATATACCATGTTTGTGAACAGGGATTTTTTTGGCATTCAGTTCCAAATGTGAAAAACTGGGTACTATTCACTGCAGTAATGTTACAATATAGATATAATACATACTTACTTAAATTCATAAATTAGAGGCAAGAGATCTATTGCTGAAATGCAAAATTGTTCATTTTAAAATGCAGAACATCTAAGTCACTGAAAGAAAATGAGTGTCCGTAAAGTACATGTGCTTTTTTTTAAAGAGAAACCACCAAAGGAGCACATAAAATCATGGAATCATTTAGGTTGAAATAGACCTCTAAGATCATCGAGTCCAGCATAATATTTGGCTCCTTATCTTGGCTTTGGGTGTTTAGCAAGGGGAACTAAATGAATAAAGAAAAAATACCAACAGTATTAGAAATGTATTCACAGAAGCTTACCCAATTCTGAACTCCAGTAAGTTTATGAATCTCTCACACAGTTTTAATGTATTTTAGCTGAAAGAATGATTAGTTCAACAAATCTCATCCCATTATTTTGAGAACTACTTCACAAAAAACCAGCTAAATATCTATGGCAGGCTGACACTGCTGGGTCCCAGGTGTCCCCCAAACCCACTCTGTGATTCCCTGCCTCAGCCAGACAGGACAGAAAGAAATAGAACAAAAACTTTGTGGGTTGGATTAAAGACAGGGTGATATCACTCACCAAGCACTGTCATGGACAAGGTAGACTTGGCCTGGGAAAAAAATAATTTAATTTACATAGGAGACTGTAGGAATGGTTAACAGGCTCAAATCAACCAGGCGGGAAGTGGGGTGGAAACAGGATGAGCTCTGTCTCTTTCTTCTCCTTCTTAAGATATATTCTAAGCCTGACTGAAAAATTCCAGTCAATGCCTTCTCATGTGCCTTGTTGTGCCTGGGTAAGTTGAAGTTCCTGAAGCGCCTTACTCAGCCTGGATGTTGTTTTACATTTTGCCAAGTACCTTATTCTACCTTATTCTTACCTGTTCTAAAGTTTGCAAGTCAAAGTTTGTTCTTGACCACCTAAGAATTTTGTTGTTTCTCCCATGCACTGCCCAGATTAAATCAAACCACCCTGTCCTGAGCCCACTGAGTGGGGCAGGGCATTCCACCCTCACGGACCTCACTGTCCCCATGGCCTTCAAAGCCTTCATGGTCCCCACAGCCCTCACAGACCCCACAGGCCCCACAGCTCTCACAGCTCTCACAGCCCTCACAGACCCCACAGCCCTCACAGGCCCCACAGCCCTCACAGCCCTCACAG
>VXBC01002306.1:745759-759125 GCA_013399945.1 Ploceus nigricollis
CCCACAGCCCTCACAGACCCCACAGCCCTCCCACCCACTACAGCCCTCAGAGCCCTCACAGACCCCACATCCCTCACAGCCCCCACAGACTCCATGGCCCTCACAGACCACACAGCCCCTCTGACCCTCACTGACCTCAGAGTTCTCACGCACCCCACAGACCTTTGGAGGAGACCCGAGAAATGGCTGACTGGCTCAAAACCACCAGGATGGCCACTGCTCCATCCCCCTGTCCCCTTGAGTCTTAGTCAGCCTCTGGGCCACACTGAAATGGTGCTGGTCGACCTACTGCAGCTGATCCAGGGCTATGACTGACCCACGGCCTGCCCTGAAATGGCGGCAGCTGATCCGGGCCTGCTGAGAGCCCTGACATGGCTATGACTGACCCACGGCCTGCCCTGAAATGGTGCTGTCTGTCTGCATGGCAAACCTTGTCCTGCAAACCCCACACAGCACCAAAACAATATGCATTCCTACCCCTGATGGCCTTCAGCTGTGTGTTCTCAATTATTTTCAGATTATATCAATCTGATATCCAAGTACCTTCTAACAGTGATATTTACTCAACCACAGATTAATTGCATTTTCATAACAGAGAAGCCTTTCCAAAATTGGTCCCCCTTTCATGCTTGCACAAATTCCTTTTAAACCCAGCTGGGTATTCTACAAAGCCACATCTTTGCACCATAGATACAGCACTGTTCTAGGCATCCTGCTTCCCTTTGGCCATGATTTGATAAGTGCTAAATGTATTATTACCAAATACAAACCACTGGTCTCAACTAATGCCATTTCTCTACCCCACGTTTAGTTTAAGCCCTTTTGAAGACAGCTTTGCACAAACATTGCTGGAAGAGCTGTTCCTTGTCCATTGGTTACCAATGCAAATCCAATAGCACCTATTTTAAGAGGTGGCTCTGCCCTCACAAGTCAATAGTTCCCAGTCCAGGCAGTGAAAGCAACAGTAGAGCAGGGAAAAGTTCCACAATTTGTCAAAAACCTGACCTGTCACATGACAGAGTCACAGGGTAGAAGGTGGGGATGCTGTGCTGTTTTCTCATGTGTTTTAGAACATAATTTCCCATGAAATGCCACAGAGAGAGGCAGATTGGACTGTACTGCATATGGGAAGTTGAATTTTAAAGAATCCAGGTGGACCTTTGCATTCTGATTTTGTTTGTTTTGCAAAAAGACGAGTTTAAGAAACAGCTGGTGAAAAATGAATTATGCAGGGGTCTGGACCCATGGTGTACATCTGCCACAGGAAAGGCTGGTGTGCTGGGCCAGGAGATGCAATTTAGAAAAAATCCTTATTCCTTAGGATACACAAATTAATTCTTCTCCTCTAAGAAAGAAGGGCAAAGTTTTCCACAGTGCTTGTGGTTCTGCATGCTAAACAGTACTTGCTTCATGTACTGTATACACAGAGGGTCACATTCACTGCAGAACACAGAAATAAGCAAACAAAATCACATTAAAGGAGATAATCTCTGTTTCATTTAGTTAGCAGCAAACGGACATAACAATATGTTTATATTTGTAAATATAAAGTGTGAAAACATAAAAGAAAATACTGTATAGTCAATTATTATTGGTTTCTGCTAAGGATCTTTCAAGGGCTAATCTGACCTAGAATATACAATCCTTTAAAGAATTTTTAAAAGTCTTTAAAGTTACTCAGACCCAAGTTATGTCAAAGCCATCTAAAAATGATGCTACATTTTTTCATCTTCAGAGCTGTCTGAATCCAAATGTCAGTGCATTACCCCAAATTTTTATCATGAAGTGTTGAGACAAAGCTTCATCATGTGCAAATATTTAAACGAGAGCAAAATCTGATTAAAAGCTTCAATTAGAAAAGTCAAATATTTAAATATTTCATTTACTGCTGGTTCAAAACAAATGAATGAGACAGTGTGATGGCAGACACCTACCTTAGTTCCTATCCTACATTACTCATCTACATCATCACCATGTGGATTTGTTCCCAATATCCAGTCTAACCCTACTCTCTGCCAGTTTGAAGCCATTCCCCCTTGCCCTGTCACTCCAAGCCTTTGTCTCTCTCCATCTTTCCTGTAGGCTTCTGTAGGCTTCCTTCAGGTACTTGATTTCTTGAGGGGTACTGAATTAATTTCTTGATGGGTTTGAAATACTCTCCTAGAGCCAGCCATGAGGAAGAGTAAAATAAGGCTTCTAAAATCTAAGCTTCCCCATGTCTGTTTAGGTGAATTTTACAAGATAGTCTGGGGTGTACTGTGAGTCCCTGCATGGTGACAACAAAGAGCACCAGAAGGGACTGTAAAAACAGAACTAAAAATGAACTCTGTGGTAAATCATAGAATCACAGAATATCCTGGCTTGGAAGGGACCCACAAGGCTCACCAAAGTCCAACCCCTGGCCTGCACAGGACAGCCCCAAATCCCACCCTGTGCCTGAGAGTGGTGTCCAAACAAAAGAGGGATGCAAACCTTGAGGATGGAGGAGAGAGTTCCTGTGGCAGAATGAGCTCATCTCACATCTCATAATGCAAAGGCTTGAAACAAAAGAAGACAGATTTTCTTCAGCTATGATTATTTTTAGAGTTAGTAAACTTGACGGGATTGGGTTTAGAATCTTCAAACAGGTTTATGTTTATTTATATATAACGTATTTATATATGTTAGAGAGAACAGAAAAAACAGGAAATGCCATGTTTTCAAAGTCAGCTTGTGCCCTGATGAAGCAAACTGCTAGACTAAGAGATTTTTTAATTATTTTTTTCCCCAGAAGAAATTATAACTGGGATTTTGATCCAAAAATAACCCAGGAAGACAAAACAAGCAGAGAGTGAAGGAACTGCATTTTGTGTGATTTAGGAGTGCAAAGGCAAACTCCAGCAGCAGCCAGTGCATTTACTGACACTGAAGGTGTCCCAGTGCCCATCAGCTGCTGCACGTGGCTTTTCTCTGCCCTTGGCCTATCGAGGTGTGTGACACCTATTACTGAGTTTTTCTTTGCAAATGATCTCTGATGAGAAACCTGAAATGGTGATGGGAAACTGAATGACACAAACAAGATGTGACATTTAAAAATCAGTCCTGGATTTGTGAGTTTTTTAATCCCACTGAAGGGCCTTGGCTGTGAGACTGTCTCTTTTCTCAAGGACACAGGGATACAGTAACTCAGGAGGAGCCACGCCCTTCCAAACCAATGCATCCTGGAGTTCCTTGGCCTTTAACAGTTTAAATAAGTCCCTACATATTGCAGCTTCCTCACAGTAAGATCCAGAGGAATATTTTTACTTCTAGGCTATCTGCTAGACATATTTACCCAGACTTCTACATTAAGAGTGTCAGAGTTGGAGAGCAAAAATATTCAAACTGAAAAAACAAAGATAGACCTATTCTATTCTATTCTATTCTATTCTATTCTATTCTATTCTATTCTATTCTATTCTATTCTATTCTATTCTATTCTATTCTATTCTCCTACCCCACTCTACTCGAGTGGCCTCAGAACATGTTATCTGCTCTGCACATACTGTGTAAAGCAGGCCCAGTGCTAACTGCAGGGTCTGTGGCTAACACAGAGAGAGGATGGCCAAGGGAAGGGAGCACTCCAGGAAACTTACTTCCAAAATTAGGGAATAACATGACTATGTCAGAGAATGGATGTAGAAGTGAATTCCAGAACAATTTTCAGAGTGATTCCCTAATATCAGAAAGCTGTTTGCCACCAAATGAAATGGGGGTATTTTGACACAGATTTTGTTCCTTGCCATGACAGAGAGATGGAATAGATTTTTTTTTTCACTTCTAACAGTGTTTGATGGCCTGAAAATGGTTAACTAATGATAATAAAAATCTGTACTTAAAATGTAATTCAGTTCTGTAATTATATTTCTTATGCATGGAGACAGAAATAAACTAGAGGAAGAACCTATTAGCCCTTTTGCATGTATAATTGAACATGTTTGATATTACTGGGTAACCTTTGTAAGCAACTGGCTTTGAGTTTATGCAAAGAGGTGAACACTTTGAATACATAAGTAACAATAGGACCAGAGAGGTTTTTGATTTTGTATTCTGTTCTTTTCTTGTTTGTGTCTGTTAGATGCAGTCAGACATCCCTGGCTTTATCTGGCTATCCATAGAAACATCTGAGAGATCTGACTTTTGCATCATTTGGGTGCAGTAATGAATAAGAACTGACATCAAATATCAATATTATTGGCCCAGCTAAATGGTAGCTGACATCCAACTGGACTGCTGAGGAGGTAAACAAAATTGAAATTTTTTTTTTGTTTAAAAACTGTCTGACATTATTTGCCCTTCAGTAAATCAATGGAGGAATGACCTAGATGCTGCATGCATTTTGGCCTGGGGAGGTAAAATTGGGCAGTTGTTCTCAAGCATATTTTTTATAGTCTTTTAGGCTTTCCTAATATAATCAGTAATTCTAAAAATACTTTTTTTTTGTTTTAGGGAAACTTGGTAACCACTGTAATGATTCCTAAACCTGCAGATATGACACAAACACAGCATGGCTGACACTTGGCATACTTTATTTGGACACAAACACGTACATACACACACATTAGGGAGCAAATCTTGTTCTACTTTAAATTCATGACTCAACCAAGCATCTCTAGTCTTTATACTTCATAGCAGAGGTGATTTACCATTGCAAAGGAGGTACAGAGCTTACCTGAAATGCTGCTTGGGCCATGTCCCAGTGCAAAATAAATAATTACAACATTTTTCTCTACCAAGTTACAGTGTTACGGAAACATGGGACTAAAAGGGATGGTAACAGTAACTTTTAGGAGGAAAGGTGCATTTTTCTATATCCTCAATTCAAAAGCAGCTCTGTGAATTTTGCTCAAATTTTATCAAATGTTCCACAGGCAGAGAACCAACTTGGAAAACCACAGGATTTAAATCTGCTGGAAGTGTTATCTGTTAAGTCCTGACATAACCACAAGAGCAGAGGTTTCTGCAGGGCACTGTGACTCCTGTGTCCCAGCAAGGCAGGACCCAACAAATGGGCACATTCCAGGTGCCAAGCTGGCAGTTCTGTTCCACAGAGAACAGGCTAATTAGGAAACCTCAGAACTAATAAGAGTTCTGGTTGCAAACCTTCCCCACTTAACAAAAAAACCCCTATTAACCACAGTTTCAGAAGCATGGTATAATAAATAACTCAGATTTAGCTTCACAGAGTTTAATGAGGATTTATTCAATTTGTATAAATGCATTATTCTTTTTTAGCTTCTTCACACAATACTCTTCCCCAAAAATATCCCTTAATATCTGGACATACTGCCTGGATGGCTTTCTGATCGAACTAGAAAATTTATTCCTTGTTCTTGTGTAATTAGAATTTCATATATTTTTTAGCATCAAGCAGCCTGAGACAGGGTTACCACAAGCCCACTGAAGTGAAGTAGGAGCCCACTCAAACTGAGCCATGTTCAAGCAGAAAAAGGAATCAATCCCTTGGGATCTCTCACCATTACAGCTCTGCACCCACAGAGTGTGACCATGTAGGCAACACTTCTGGCAAAGCATGGCATGTGCAGACCTGTGACATTAGGATATAAGAAAACATTTTTTGTCATTGTAGACTTCCTGGGCCAGGTATAAGCACTAGGTTGGACACTCTGGAAGTAATGTTGCACTTTGTCCAAACAGTCCATGATCAACGTCCAAAATATTTTCCATGAAAGTATTGTTGAAAATAGGACTGTTTCTATAAAAATATTTTCCCTCATAAAATATGCATTTTTAAACAAAAATATTGGCACTAAAAACACCTTAATCAGCTTGCTTAGGGTGGAATATTTTAATTTTTTGATGATCAAGCACTAGAGGGTAAGAAAACAGTTCTCAAGTGCTATATTTGGCTGATATTTGGCTAGCACTTTGCTAGCCAGCTGTGGGACAGCTGTTACTTGTACAACTCAGGACCACTAAATTTTTCAGTAGCAGAATTACCTTATACAACTGCAGTCACAGCTTCTGCAGTTATATTCCTCACTCACTTTGACCAATGCTGCACCAAATGTTTCCATTTTTACTAATTCAATCTCTGAGAATGTCAACCAATGATTGTAGTCTAGAGTTAATGCCAGCTGTAATATTCCTTACTGAAACTCCATGCTATCTGGAAGGTTATCAACATGTGGTCTTTCAGATTCCTGTTAATCATTATAGGTCACATGAGAATTGTGAATTAATACCCACATTAAGGACAGTGCTGTGGCGTCTCTACAGTACTTCCCTCACCATGCTTGCTCCTGTGTCCTGGGATGTAAGATGTGTGTATTCTGTCACCATCTGTCAGAGGTGGGGCAGTTCTCTTCTGTTCATTGGGCAGTTTCCTTTATCTCTTCCACAACCAACCCTCCCTCCAGGAGATCTCTGCTGTTCATGGGCCACTGAGTGTCCCTGCATGGTGATAAAACTCCATCATCCCCATGGGAGATGCTCTGCCCAGGGGAGGAGCCAAGCATTCCTACCTGGATCCAATCTGACCTTGGGAACACCACAGCAGCCTTTTCCCCCTGCATTCCCAGAGGAGCAGCTTTCTTCTCCTCTGCATTCCCAGAGGGAGCCCAGGCCCATCTCCAGCAGCCCTGGAGCTTCAGAGGAAAACTCCCCCCTTGTCCAGGATCCCTGCTCCAGCAGAGCCACAGCTGGCACTGCAGGAGGGCTGCAGCCACCCCTGAATGGCACTGCTGCCACCACCCTGACCCACAGGGGGGCAGGTTGTGTTCTGTCAGTGTTGTTTTGTATTACTGCATTTTTATTTTTCCTAACAAAGAACTGTTATTCCTACTCCCATATCTTTGCCTGAGAGCCCCTTAATTTCAAAATCATAATAATTTGGAGGAAGGAGGTTTACATTCTCTATTTCAGGGGAGGCTCCTGCCTCCCTTGAAAAGACAGGTGTCTACCTGTCTTTTCAAACTGAGACATCCTGTTAAACACTCTCTGTTCCCCACCACAGTGTCTCAGGGCACTGAGAGGCAGGTTGTGCCTATCAAATACAGACAGATGCACATGGCCAAGAAAGAATTAAGATGCCTTGGGAATTCCTATTCCCCTCCCTGACATCAGTTTATCCCATACCTTCTGCTGTGCCAGCCCCTGGGGTTTGCCCTACAAACACACAGGGCTGGCAAAACAGTTGGCAAAGCAGCAGCTGATACTGAGCAAGAGGAGAATATTCAGGATCTCCTGGAGGAAAAATTAGTACCTTGCTCTGCCTGTAATGAAGGTGTCAGTGGGAGCAGGAACACCACAAAGTTATTTTTCAGGAAAAATGGTCTCTGAGAAAAAAGGCTGCTCGTGGCAGCAGAAACCAGCACGTGCCTCAGAACTTCCACACCAGCTTTAAAGAGCAGTGTGGCCAGGAGAGCTACAGGAATCATACATCATAAATGTTTGGGTCACTTCAGAGTATTTCATATGGCCTCTAAGAGCCATTTGGGAGAAATTCCTCCCCTTCCAAAGTTATCAGTCATTCAGACAGCAGTCTGTCACCAATTCCAGTCAAAAAGGTTCCTTTCAGAAAACAATAAATTAACCAGCCAGGGAAAGAAACCCAACAAAAAAAATCATTTAAATAAAGTAGTCAATGATCCCAGCCGAGGAGAATGGCTTAGACACCATGCACTGATCACAGAAGGAAGGAGGGAGCAGCAAGGAGGGGGCAGCTCTGTTTGAACAGGCACTGGGGCTCTGCTCTGGCTGGCAGGTGGGGCCACTGAACCACCACTGATTCTGAATCCAGCCCCAGAGGTCTCTGTGACACCAAGGAGCAGGACAGTGTGGGCCAGAGCAAGGAACATGATGGTTCAAGGGAAGAAAAAAAGGAAATTTGCATGCAGAACTTACCTTCCTGTTGAACGTAGCGTGATTACAGGAATGCACGTGACCCTGGAAGGTGTAAACACGGAGACCCTAGGAAAGAAACAAACAGACAGCATTTAAATAAGTTACAGCAATGTAAGTTATTCTATAGCCTTGGTGTAAACAGAAAGACCTTGATTGTATGGCTGTGTGAAAATCAAGACACACTGTGTGATACAAAGCCAGCTCCTGGTTGCCAGAACAGGAACACATTTCACACCACTACTAAGGATCTATCTCCTTACTTCACATAGTAGCCAGCAGAAAAGGTGCTTTCAAATATCCCCAAGTAAAGCCATCTCCCTGGCTGGAGGGCTGCAATTAGAAGGTAGAATTGCTCCTTCCAAAACACTCAGCTCTTCCTTTCAGGCAGTGAGTCAGTACATGCCTCTTGGTATTCCACACACACTAACTAAGGCTTCCTTAAGGAATCACAGGCATGAAATCAAAATTAATTATCTTTTGTCATCTCCCACATTAGGCCATAGGTGACCTACATAGAGCAGTAACATATGTCAGATGTCATCACTGATATCTGGCTTGTTCTCCCAGTACAGGAGCCATCCAACCACACTATCTCCTGCTAAAAACCCTGAAATCTTCTGGGGTATTGATAAGAGATGCCCTTCTCTGTTTTCATAGAAAGCACTGGCTTCATGGGTTAAAAATACTTCCTGTTAAAAGTGAAGCCCAGCTTGGAGCAGTGCAATCATATGCTGAAGAACAAATTTTCCCTCAAAGAAAGCATTTTATTAACACTGGAATTGAAAGACAGTTTGTTGCATTTTCCTGGAGAATTGAAAAAACCCAAACACAATATCTGAAATTCCACTACTCATCCTGATCTTGGATCAATCTCACAGGAGCAGGGGTAACATAGGTTAATCATACATCTGTCATGCTTTTGGAGTATTGGTCATCAGCTTAATCCCATTTTATTTTCCTGATTTAAAAAAAAAATCACTCCTACTCTGACATAAGAAATTTGAATTCTCTTTTTCACTGACAAAATCGCCTACGTTTTATCATCAGCATGTCTAGCAGCATATTCTCACTGTTTGCAACAAGCCCTTTCAGAAAGCAGTTAATGAGCTTTGACCACAAAGTAATTCTGGAGGGATGGTCCCCGATAATGCTCTGTGCTTCACATTATATCTCTGAACCACTTAGGAGAACTCAGCCCAACAAAGCAGCAGTTGAAGGGGATTACATTGCTGTTGTAAATATCTCAGGGGTTAAGAGCAAAGAGGGAAAGGAGCTATTGAGGCTGAAGAGCAGTGTTGACGCAGGAACATATGGGGATTCATTATCTGCAGATAAATTCCAGTGGAAAATTAGAAGACAGTTCTTGAACAGAGAGATACAACTACTCCAAGTAGTGGGGATAAAAAAAATCTCATTACTATAAGAAGCTGCTTGAAAAGTCTGGAAATAAATGACCTTCTCCTGTATGTGATCTTTTGCCTGGACTTGGATACCAAGGAGGCTCTTTCCAGTCTTGCTCATATGGCATTAGAATACAAATCTCTGATAAAGCCCATCATTTAATGCTGCACAGAATTCCTTTTGTTTAAAAAAATGTCACCCAAAGGAGAGAGCAGGCAACTTTGGCAAGTGCCATTTTGTATCTCACTGTATTTTTCATTTACCTCTCTGTGTTGAAGTAGTTTCTGTCCAAGGCCACATGGCTATTGTGATCATACTAGGAAATTGGTATTATTCCCACAAAAGGATTGCAAGGCAACAAGAGAAAGAGGCTCTCAACTATTAAAAGCTCTGTATTTAAAGAGCACACCATCCACCTTAAGCATAAAAAGGTTACCATAGCACAGTTCTTGAGTCCTCCATGGTTTTCAACAGTTACAAGGGGAAAGAGTCCTAAAAAACCCACTCCAAAATCCCTGCATATTTATAAGTTAGACATTAGATATAGGCTGGATATCAGGAAAAGGTTCTTCCCCCAGAGGGTGTGGGGCACTGAACAGGCTCCCCAGGGAATGGGCACAGCCCCAAGGTTGCCAGAGCTCAAGGGACAGGGTGGGATTGTTGGGGTGTTTGTGCACGACCAGGAGCTGGATTGATGATCCCAGTGGATCCCTTCCAGCCCAGCAGATTCTGTGATTTCTCAGTAATAAATCATGAACCAATAAATGCCGATACAAGGAAAACTTTAATAATTACAAAATCACTGCTGGAATATAAACTCGATTACACAAAATTCCCTAAGACTGACAGGCAACTTAATTTGATAAAGGTAACAGGATAGGAGACAAAGATAACCAAACACACATAAGCAGTCTAGTGAGAAAAAATGTCAAGGACATGAGATGTACCTTGTGGCCCAGCAGCAATATCGATTGCACCCAGCCCATGGTAACAAACCAAGTGTCGGTGCATGTTTTGCATGTAAAAATAGCCCCTGTAAAGTAACTGCTGCTGCTGCTCAGCAGGGTGTAGTATTTACCCTCAGACACTCTCAAATACCAATACACACACAGTAACCTTTCCACAAACACAGAAAAAGCATGCTGCCACAAACCAGTGGGAAAAAAGAAAACCACACAGATGCTGCACAAAATGGATGTTAACTTTCAGCTTTCCCTCCTTAAGTCAATTCAGTATAAGCCCTCTGAAAAGGATTTTAATAAAAGTAATAATAATGATAATAAAAGTGAGACAAAGGCAATGGTTCTGCAAAGTGTTTCTCAATACTATCAAAACTTAATTTCCAAAGTGCCACTTCATTTTTATTCAGTGCACAACTCGGGTTTTCTTTACCAACACTGGGAAATCTGAGTTTTGCAAACATAAAAACAAATCTGGAATGCTACTACTTGGCTGTAATACCAAATAGTAACAGATATTCTGTGGACTAGAATTCAAGTTAGCACTGAGCTTTCAGCACCACCAGCTCAGCAGTAAGTTAATGAAATCCCTTTTGCATATGCATTCTGCTTTTCAGGCTTTAATTATAAAGTAATCTGCTATAGCACCACCAGTGCTTCATGCAGTGTGGAACTGAACAGGGTTCAGCTGCAACCTGGGTGCATCTGCCATTTCAGTGTGCTTCTTTAAGGTTCAAGTTGAGCAAGAACAAACACTGGGGCCTTGTGTCACAAGGAAAAGAGCAGGGAAAAAGAAGGAGATTGACATTAGGACAGTTCTTAGGGGAAAATTATGGTCCTTTGCTGCAGCCTGAAGGTCTCACTGACCATCACCCCTTACAGAGGGAACAATCCCAAACTGAGAGCAGAACTCTGAAACTGGAAAAAGGACCATTTCCCCCACCTTTAACCCATGGGGTATAGCCAGGCTCATTGCATTGGACACGCCAGCAGTATAAATCATGGAAAATACATTATTATTGTCAACTGAGTCTGGACTGAAATATTAATGGAGGAACTCTGTGTTCCATTCCCTCCTTGAGCTATTGTCAATTACATTAATAACCGTACAGCCTTCCTCTGCAGGAAACACATTGATAACAGCAACATTCAAAGAAAACAAAATATGAAATGTTCTTCATTGTTGAGATTTTGGAGGTTTTTACTTATTATTCCCACATGCACACACACATATAATTTTCCAGTCTGAAATCCAGAAATTAACATTAGAATCAGTGGTTAGAAACACCCTGGCATTATGCTGTGGAGCCTATCAACCCTTCAGCTTGCACTCAACACAGGCATTAATTGCCTGCCTTGGACTGGAGCTACCTAAAAGACTCCCGAGAGAGAAAACATTCCTTTGGTAGAATGAAATCTGGTTTTGTGGAAAAGCAGCCTGATCTTTGGAGCTAGGGATCTGTGAGCAGTAATCCTGCCGCAAAAGTAGTTAAACAAGGTTTCTAAATTCAAATTATTTTTTTGGTACTACTTTCAAAGGATAAAAGCCCAAGGTTTGAGAATCAATAGTAAAATTCTGCTGTAAATCCTCCCCATTGTGTGTCCACATAGATATAGGAATACCAGGGTAAGACAAGACAGGCTGAAGACAATCATAATTAATTTGCTTCTTTGCTTCTTTGCATTGGAAATGTTAAGTTCCACCTTTAACTATGTAACACAGCAGCTCAATCTTCCTATACTTGTTTTAATTACCATTTCAACAGCAACAAAATAAAACTCCCAAACTTAAGAAGCCATACTGCATGCACATCTGGAGAAAACACACAGCCAAAACCAGTAGGGTGTCATTTGAAAGCTATTAATGTTTCTCAAACACTACTCTTTTGGTTTTCTTTTTGGATTTTGAATGCCTTGCTGTACATGAACATCTGACATGAACAAACTCAGTTTGCAGGTCCAGAATCAAGATAACAAATGCATTAGATCAAGCTGGGTGTAATATCCTAGGCACAATAGGTAATTATCTTTATGAGTTTGATATGAGCTTTTAGATAACAACATTTGAGTATGAGATTTATCTAAACAGTGTTCAGATAGGAGATTTATTTGTAATTTCTTGGTTCATTTAGAAATTAACTCAAAGAAATAATGTTCATTCAAGATGGACTAAACTGAGAAAAGTGTTCAAACCATGAAGCACTCAGCTGTGGAAATGTTCACCTCATTCTCTTTATTAAAAACAAACAAAACCTCCCAACAGTTCTTCATGAAAGGTTTAATTGTATTTGGGGGAAAATGAAACTTCTGAGCTTACATAGGTGGAATTTTCCCAGCAAATCAAACACTGTAATGCTTTGGAAGCTCCCTTGGCTGGACCTGAACTTTTCCTAAAGCAGGGAATATTCACTGTACTGTGATTTCTGGCTACTGACTCACTGGGAAGCTCTAACCCTCCTCCTTCCTTGTTGGATCTGGACAAGTGTTTCCATTTTCATAGCAAAATGCAAAATTAAAACTGTGCATCCTTCTCATTCCCATGCCTTATTCACAACAAGGCCTGTCTCCCTCAGGCAGCACTGGGGAGCTCCACAGGGCATGTGGCAGATCCAGCAGAACCACAGCTCCCCTGTCCCTCCACGCCACAGGGAATCATCTGTGTCCTTGCCATGAAGTGGGAGACATCAAAAGGGACTTGGATCTCCTCACGAGAGACAAAGGTCATTTTTAGGAGAAAGAAAACTCATTTTTATGGGATAAGATGGGTAAGCATAAAAACTGGAAGAAAGAGCCAAAGAATATCTGCCCTTTCTAGCTCTGCTTTCTTTCCCAGCCCATACCAACCATATGGGGTTCAACAAGGGAAAGTGCACCCGGGATGAGGCAGCCCTGGGTGTACAGACAGACTGGGAAATGAGATGTGGGAAAGAGGCACCACAGAAAGGGACCTGGGGATCCTGGCCAGTTGGATCTGAGTCAGCAGTGCCCTGGAGCCAGGAGGGATCAGGCCCAGCACAGGGATTGTCCTGCTCTGCTCTGGGGCGGCCCCACCTCCAGTGCTGGGGGCAGTTTTGGGTTCCTCAATGTAAGAAAGGTATTAAGCTATCAGAGAGCATCCAAAG
>VXBC01002307.1:0-22651 GCA_013399945.1 Ploceus nigricollis
CTCTCTTGAGAGTCCGGACACAGTTCAATTTAATTGGTTTTTGAATTTAAATAATTATTATTAGAATTTAATTAAGTAATTACTTTAGGTAAACAATTTCTAAACACATTTTATATGTGCAAAACAACAGGAGTAGATAAGAATTGGTTTTTTTTTGTTTTCTCTGTGCTTTTCTAGGAAAAATCCTGAGAGAGAGAATTATGTCTCTCTGTTCAGAGAATGTGAATGTCACAGGTATTTATTTGTGCTCCTACCTTTCCCCTCCCCCTTCTCAGTGTCTGCTCCATGGAGTGGGAAGCTCTCAGGCTGATAGATGCACAGCAGCCTCGGGAGAAGGTCAGGCACCAGGAGCACACACAACATTGCAGCTGGCTGTTTGGATCCTGGGAGTGCTGGGCAGCAAACACTGATTTCAGCTTATCAACAGCAGCGTGTCTCTCTCGCCTTGCTCACAGCCCTCCCATGTGCATCATTGCTCTGCAGGACTTGTCAGCTACCAGTGGTTTTTAGGCAATGTAACCAGGCCATTTCAGATGTGCTGGCAATACACCTAAAGTGGTGTCAGCAAATTCTTCCCATTAATTCTTGATTTAGGAAGTAAAGGGCAAGGGAGGAGTTGCTGATGGACCTGTGGTACCCGTGGGAGGGAAAGTACAAATGTACCCATACCCAGACGTAGTAAGATGTCTGGAAAATAATCATGGACAGGACAATGGTATTCTGGAACTGTTTAACAGAGCTGGTCCACTGTCACACATTGCTTTAAGGGAATTTAGTGGTCTGTGAATCACCAGGAACCAGCTGATGTCCAGCTCTACCTCTCACTTTGGCTGGACATCTGGCCTGTACTTTCACCTCCCACAGCGAGGGGAATGGAGCCCAAGGTTTCACATTGGTCCCAGTCACAGGCAGGAGACAAGAGGAACCAGCAGGGTGGAGTGTCAAGAGCACTTGGATGTGAAGTGATAGCAGGATGCTCTGGGAGCAGATGTCCAACTGTGGTGAGCTAAATCTCTTTTGGGAAACTCCTAGAAGGAGATCTAGCACCTTGTTCTGGTTCCTTCCTTCAAGCCTAGTTTGCTTCAGTATTGCTGTGAGCACACTTGTGTTTTTAGGGCAACTGTCAGCCAAATTTGAAGTAGAAAATTATGTTGAGCAGGACATGAAACACTGTAATAAGCAGGTTACCTATTAACTTTGATATCTTTCTGTTTTACTTCACACTGTTACCACAGTTCAGATCTTGATTTCACAATATTTTGCAAAACTGACAAAACCACATTTTGTATTGTATGAGTAGCCATAGAGGAAGTAGAGGGGTTTGGGAGCTGGAGTTTCTGGGACACAAGCCTCTGGAAGCAGGGTAATATTGCCAGCTTAGGACAGCAACTGAACAGATTTGCTAAAATCATGCAAAAAAGAAGCTTGGAAGAGACTCCAGGAGATGATCTACTCAAGTTCCTCTGCTTCAGCTGCATCTATTTGAATCTCAATAGTGATATTCTTGAAAATGTCCAGATATGACAATTCCACTGTTCCCACAGGCCATTTATGACAGCACCCACAAGAAAGGTAAAAAAAGCTCACTGCTAAAATGATTTCAATGATAAATTAAGCAACCTAGGCTTTTACTTAAGGCTGCTGGTAAATTCAGTACACTTTACTTCATCTGTTACATCCTGGGCATCTTTTCAATCATAAACTTCAATGCCCCAAGCAATAAAGAAGATGCAGCTCGAGCTACTATGCCGAGTTTCTGTGGCTCTGTGCCAGCTGAGGATGTGGCCTGTTTGTTTTCATAATGGCAGCTCAGACTCTGGACCACAACTCTGCAAAGGAGGTTGGGCTTTGAGGGTGCTGTCTCCTGATGTCCTGCTTGCAGCTCTCATCTCCTTCCAGCAAATGAACCCTTTGTTCCTGCTGCAGACCTTGGTTCACCTCCTCACAGACATCGGGGCAGAGTCCTGCCTGGAAGCACACTTGAAAAGGGCCCAGAAATACAAGGTTTGCTGAAGTGGGGGTCAGAGTACTCCCTGCAGGTACTGCCCAGGGCTGTCTTCTCCCTCTGACTCAGGGATTTTGCAACACAGTGGAGATAGCAGGGCAGTGCTCCCTGGAATTTGGCTGCTCTGCTCTTGCCTAGGTATCTGTTTGCTTAAGAGGTCGATTCATCAGCCAATTACCATCCAAATGCTCTGGCACGTACTCAGCCAGCTGGGCTGGCATCTCCCTGCCTGGCACCGGATGTTATTGAACACTGACATTGATTTAACACTGAAGGTTGTTTCACTGGGTCTTGTAGGTGCCTTTGACACCAGAGTTCTGGAAGGCAGTTTCACCCTGGCAAGCTGAAAAGCTTGCATATTCTTACACATGTGCATGGCACCCAGAACTGGCAAAAGGATACATTTCCAATGAAAAGCAGCAAATTAAATCAATGGCTGTGCTTTCTTTCAGCCTTCATTCTGTTGTCATGCCCCTTTTCTTCCCTATCAGCTTTTGTGCCATCAGGCTCTCTTCTGACCTCTTCTTTCAAAAACTTTCTTCTCAGTTTTTCTTTGCTCACGATCCTCCTCTGTTTGCTCATCCTTTTTACACACCTGCCTTGCACAGCATCTTCAATACTTTCTGTATTGCATGCTTACAGGGGCCTGCAACATGCAACTCAACAGAATGCCTCCCTTGTCTCGTGGCCTGACATTGACAATAACATTTCACACTTTCCATGATCTAAACTTTGAATCTCTTTGTGCTTTTTTGTCTTTCTTGGTCCTTGGCATGTTGTTCTCATCCGATTCATCACTTGGAGTCTCTGTCTAACTTGGTTTGGGGCATTTATGAGCAGGCTTGTGACACTGCTTGCACATGCACGTACAATTTAGCTGTCAGGAGATGTGTGTACAATTTAGTGTCAGGAGAGAGAGTCTCAGAGCTCTGTGATGACATTTGGGTCTGCAGTTGCATTATTAGACTGTCTTCTGGAATTATCTGTTTCCATGGTGGTTACAAATGCAGGAAGGAGGAGCCACCTCCCACACTTCCCAGGAACAAATGCATATCATCAGGAGGAAAGGACAAGCAACTTTTGCCAAGCTCCACAGGCACTTTCCTCTCCCCACAGGATTAGTCTGGAGTCCTGCCAAGGCAATGGTTAGACACAGCCTTTGGGAAATACTGTTACAGCTCAAAGATGCAGCACTAACTAGACATTCAAGGCACAGAACATCCTGTTCAGGGCTTGGGCCTCCACAGCCTTGCAAGCAAAGAAGTCTTTCTGAAAACTCTCAAAATTCTTTCTTACAACTGTGTTTTTCTTGTCCATACTTTCTTTTCAGTTTGATATATTTCATACCTAAAAATGGCAACAGAGAAAAAAAAAAGAGCAGCCAACAAGGCCAATTAGTCTACCCAAAGTTCTGAATGAAACCTCTGTTTGATGTTGTACCTTTCTGTAAACAGGTACATTTTAGCTCAAGGGTTTTACTTGGTTAAGTATTATGGGATTTGGGGAGATTTGAAAATAAGCTTACATAATTGGTTTATCCTATCAGTAATGTTGATAACTGCATACCTTCATTGGCTGGCAGACTAAACTTTGAGTTGTCATACACTAAATTAAACTAACAATCAACAGAAAAGCAGATGGGATTAATCTTTTATTATTGTTATTCAGCAGGAATCCTTAAATGTAACAAGAGCTCAAGGTAAAAAGCTCACGCTCTGCTTCGGTTAAGACATTCAAATGCCTTCATCTTCACCCTAACACAGGCCAGACACAACTAAGTGAGGGCAGCTTACAGCCTCTCAGTGACAACCTTTATTTAAAATCCTTCTGATGTCTGTTCAGGATTAGGCATCATCCCTATTATTTCAAACAGAAGCTCAGCATTTGTATCATATGAGCTTACGCTGCTACAGTCCTGTGAGGAGCATGGGACAGATCAGTCTAGTAAGTCTTTGAAGAAGCAAAGAACTGTCTTTGAATGCTGAAATAATGTGATTTTTGGTAGCAGATTTTGAGAAAAATAAAAAAGGGCTTCATTCTGTTTAGAACATTAATCAGTGAATTCAAGAGGTAAAACTCTTCATAGTGGTAAAGCCAATATGAAAATCAAGCATTCAGTGGGTCCACAAATGGTAAGGAACCCAGCCTCTGCTTTACTGCGACAGGTACCTGTCTAGGCTTCAACAAACAGGCAACATGTCCTATTTTACACAACTTAACACTTACAAATTTTGAAGACCCATCTGTGAGTAAAAATGAGTCCAGACAGGAAACCTTTATCTGGATAGCACAAAGCCAAAATTAGGAAATTACACCCAAGATTCAGCAAAGTGTAGAAAATTTCCCATGCTATTCAAAGTTTTAATGATTGGTTGAATTTGTTTCCCTTCTCTCCATTTCTTCTCTTCTTCCTCTCTGTCTCTCTACTCTTTCCCCTTCTTCATTTTGCTTTTTTAATTTATTATTTTATGATTGCACTGTGCCTGCACTGACTTGGTTAACCTCCCCATACTATTTAAACATGCCCAACCTAAATAAAGCAAGAAACGCTTACATTCCATAGAGATGTTTCATTTTCAAGCTAAAAGGCAGCAACATTTAATTACTAGCAGGCTAATCCTGCAACCATCACTCACCACAACCACTCAACACATGGAAGGGTGCTAAATTGATTCTAAATAGCACTGTGTAATGACTGACAAACATAAAAAACAAACAAACAAGAAAGCAAAGCTGCTCAGATAAAGGATATGTTCCGAAATGTGGTGGAAAAGCATGAATTAAAATATCCACAATGGCAGGTAATTTAGATCTAGGTTGATTTCCAGGTATACCAGAATGTTTCTCCCAAATCTCACAGGCTGCTTACCACACCTATTAGTCACCTATGGATTTTTTTGTATGAGGTATTCTTCCATGACTAGGAGGGTAGCTGCACTAATTCATCAATAAGATCCTTTTCATGAGACCAACCACAGTACGGATTGGCACTGATGGAGCAGCTCTCCAGTTTCTTCCTGAAAGCAAGCAAAAGGAGAGAGAACAGATGTAATTTCAGGAGCTGTAAATTCACCATTACCTATTTACATTCCATTTGCAATTGTGAAAAATAACTACAAATAATATTATTTGAGATAAGGTACTGAAATGATTTGATCCTTTTACCTTAAGAAAAAAAGCTTTTCAAAGATCAAGTAATTCATAGTTAAATGCAGTCACTCCCTACACACTGCATGCATTGCCTCTCTTCATTCACTAATGAGATTCCTTTTGTACCCTGCAAAAAAAGGGTGACAGTTTGAGTACATGAGATTAACTACTTAATTTTGCCTGTTTTCTAAGACAATATTGCCCTGTGTAATATGCATTCCTTTGTCCAAATACAAAATCTGCTAAAATGTGTGGTTCAAAAGCCATAGCAACATCATACCTAAATCAAGAGCATCAAAACATCGTGTGGAGCAGAAAGCCACAAAGGATTATTGTGTGTGATGGGATTTGAAGAATCAAGAAATAATCAGGACAACTGCATTTGCTTTCCTCTTTGGTATCCATGAGACCTCTCAGTAGAAGATATAGAGCACACAAGGGAACAAGGGTGACAGCTTCTGCAGTGATGACTTTTCACTGCTTTTTTTTTGTTCTAATACTCTAGTTCAGAAAGCACAATGGGCTACTGTGCTTTCCACCAAGACATAATTAGCAATATCAGAGATCCCAGCCCTCCTTGTTAATTCAAAGCAGTGTCTGATCTTCTCTGGAGCGTGCCCAGTGTAACACGTGGTGAATTGAATGAGCACCCCATTCCAAGCAGCTATTTTGAAAGGCACCCAGTTCTACAAAACTATGACACATTCTCCCCCAAATCTTGCTTTGACTAGTCATTCACAATTGTGCAGAAAAACCATCTGCCCTATTTTAGTGGTTACATTTTATGCTGTAAATCATAAATCTCAAAGATTACTGAGGAGGATGCAGCCTATCTCAAATGAAGAGGACAAGGGGAGACTGTGCAGTGGCAACATGTACTGTTGCAATGTTCATTGCAGGCACAGGAGCAGAGAGACCAAACAGCCCCTGGAAACTTTTTGTTTTCAGGGATACAACACAACTTGCCACAGATCTTTCTTATAAAAGCTGAAGCAATGCATCTTCATTTTCGTTTGGTGGGCAGTCACTGTACATGACAAAAAGAGCTTCATGAAACAAGCTGTGGACATGGCATTTAGTCCAGCTGTAGCTTTTTCAGTCCTGATAAATGCACTAAAGTGAGTCAGAAATTACTCATTCCTCTCCAGAACATTGCTCTGAAGCATTTGGCTGCAGAAAACCAAGATACTGGCCTAGGATAATAAGATAGGAGAGAGTATTCCAAGGAAGTTCCCACTGTACCTGTATGCTTGTTGCCATTTTGCCAAGTTCAAACCTATTTCTCCTGTTCACTGGGCTATATCCCAAAGGACAATCTGGCATGCATCCAGTCAGAGACAGGCCCTGAAAGAAATAACATGGGACACATGCACTTTGTCCAGTAAGTAACATCTATTAAATGTTTGAGGCAAAGTTGATGTTAATACCCGCCACTTGCTTAATAACTGAGAGTGATAACAGGGAACGACAGGATAAAAATGCTGCCCTCTGCCCTTCATTGCATCTAGACATGTATGAGAATCACTCAGTACTTTAGACTCTTTCCCTTAGCTGAGCCAAAAGCTAGTTTCTATTAATTTTATTAATTTTAAACACAAAAAGTGTTCAAGACAGAGCTGACCTGCAAGAAATGATCCTCTTTTTTTAATAACAAGATCCTGTTGTCCTTTCCAAACAAATGGATGGCTCCATTTGGCAACAACATCCTTAAGAATCCGTTTACATTTTTTAATTAGTTTACTGTGATAGTTAATAGTTAATTATTAATAGTAGTTAGTTATTGTAGTTAACTTTAAAAAAAAAAGAAGCTATTGGTATAAAAATGGAGACTGAACCAACATCATGACCATTTTAAGTTTCATGTTCCCTGAAAGAGTAGTAATTGCTGACACAATCTGCTCATCCCTACTGACATCATCACAAGCAGCTCAGATAAAGATGTTCCCTCTCACTAGAGCAGCACTTGTATGGGCACTATAATGCTTACAGAAATGTTAATTTGGCAGCAGTTTGCCTTCTAGAGCGAGCAAAAGTTGTTGTGTATAAAACCCAGGAACTGTAATGCCTTGGTTTCACTTTTGTTTCATGGCTGCAACCCTGCAACTGTGAAGCTGCAGGATCAAAAGGCTCCATCTTGCTGCGATATAGAAGTCTCTGTAGACAAGCTTACAAAATAGGTCTCCAAGGAATGTATTCTGATTAAGAAGGGAAAAAAAGTGATGGATAGATGGGCTATTAATTTAACTGGATTGGCACAAATGTGCCACTTCAGAGGAATATACTCCTTTCGACCAGAAATTTAAATACCAGTGATTTTAAAGGTGTGTCTGTTCAACTCTGAAAAAAATCCTTAGCTTACATCAAAGGGAAAAGTGACCAAACAAAGGAGGCATTTGAAGTTGGGCTTTTGAACATGTATAAATGAGATATGTGAAAGGGAGTAAGGACAAATAAGGAGCATCCACATTTTGTGGGTGTTCAGGATGTTTTGGGAGACTTGGAGATTCCTGGTGGGCTGCAATCATGTGCCAGTCCTTCAGCACTGCAGATCACCGGCTGAATAGACCTGAACTTGTCTAGGTCCAATTTGAGATAAGTGGTGTTCTGCATGCAAAAAGCCAGTCCTGTATCAGTCTATATCAGCAGCTGGGGGGAAAAAGGAAAGAAAGGGGAACTTTCAGTGGCTTGATTTGATCTAATACATATTAAAAAAAAAGCCCTTTTGTTTTCTAAAGAATGCTGCTCTACAACTAGATAACAATGGATTGTAAATGACTGGATGTGAAGACAAATTTTTGATATATTTATATTATACTGGCAATTTTTGCTGCTTACATGAAACAAAAACAAAACCAAAAAGCATCCTTTTACTGATTTTTATACAGAATATTATCATATTCTGGCAGAATAAAGTACATCACCTGAGAAACTGTCTCACAGTGAGTGATGTCTTGTATCTCTGCCAATATTAGCTTTATGGACCAAGTAACAATATTATGTTAATAACTGCTGATTGCTATTTGTGTACCAGACTGTTCCAATACCATGGTGATGAGCATGCTGTTGGTGTCTGGAACAGATGGACAGAACACAAGAGATCTTTGCCTTGATTTCAAGACAAATAGGATTACCTGTTTCATTAATAATGCTACATGAAAGCACAGAAAAAAACCACAGTTCCATTTCCAGCAATTGACAGCAGGAAAAAGATACATGGCACACACTGGATGCACAAAAAATTTACCCTAACCTTAAGGGGAGAGCAAACCTTTGAATCACTTGTTAAAGCAAACACAGCTGCTTTATGCTGTTTAGAGTGGAAACAAAATTCACCATCTTATTGTCAGCAACAAAACTCCTTTGCAGCTCTCTGCAAAGGTGATACTTGAGGCTGGAGATGAGGCAATTGCCTGCATCCTGCCCAGCACCACTGATTCCATATCTGCTGATTTAAACACCCCTTACAAAGAAGTCATTGCAACAGCTTCCTGCCATTTGAGAAGAAAACTGAAAGCACTGTGAGTGACACTTGGCATCAATGCTTTTATATGACAAAGAAATGGGAAGAAAAGTACACTTCAATTCCGTGATGTTGTTTATTAAGCCCTACCACCAGCACCAGATAGACACTTTATTCTGCACTCTTTTATTCTTTCATAGAAATGAGGAAGAAAGACCAAGAGATAAAAGAAGGAGGACATCTTTTCACTGTAGGTTGTGCAGTTCTGTTTAGAATGAAGCCTGTGATATTGGGGAAAAAATGATCTTGCTACAATCTCATACACAGTAGAAGATATGATGCTGTGTACTATTGACAAACTGGTTTTGAATGACTGAAAAAGCAGTTATGTGGGGAAGAGAACTTGGACAGAGCACTGAGACCATAACAATAACAACTCCTTTCCTATCTCAGTGGAAATTGAAAAGAGGAAACTGGATACTGTTTTCATGTAAGAGCTGCCAATTTCCTACTGAAATCAGAAGCCAATCATGTTTGGAAAGGGAATTACCTACTCCTGCATGGCAAGGCTAGCAGGTGCAGATGGCATGTGAACAAATTTCCCAACCACTGATCTGTCAAGGGCACAAAACATAAAGTGCAAATGGTTTTATGGACAATCATTCAGTTCCTGCCAGGTCATCCGCAGATTCTGGAAGGACTTAATTCAACTTGGCATCCAGAAAGGTTTGAAATAAGGCCACCTACATAGGTGAGGTGTCACAGGAGCTGCCAGAGCGAGCACGACCCGGCTCACGGCTCGTGTCTCGGCACGAAAGGAGGAACAGTCATGAGAAATGCTGGAAGTCTGAGAAATGAGATTCAGCAGCTTCTGCTGAACGTGTCAAGCAAGGTCAGCGTTGCAGGCAGCCAGGCATCAAAACCTCACAGCTAAAAGGAGAAAACTTTCTGCAGTGCTTTTGCTCTTCATTCCCTTTTCACCTGCAAATAGCACCCACCTACATCTGTCCAAGGAATCACCTCACACTGCCACAAACACAAAGAGATTTTGAGTGGGTCCCCGTTCTCTTCTGAAATACAAAACTGGGGAAAGTAACAGGAAATAGCAGAGCAAAGATGGTTTCCAAGAAGCACAGAGCCAAATCAGCACTTTGTTCTTAGTGGGTAAATTAAAAATCTCCTCTGCTGCTCTGTGGAGCAGGGTGAAATATAGTAGAAAGACTTACATTGCTGCAGAGCTTTGCATTTGCAAATATTGACTGCATTTTCATTAGGTTCCAGTCACAAAAACAGGTTGGATAAGGTTGTTAGTGTTAATTTGAAAGCTAAGCAGTGATAGCTGCACATACAAGACTACATCCCTTCCTTCTTCTGAGGGACGAGCTCCTCTCTCCTGAAATGGGTATCCAAGATGGAGAGAAGGAATTATCTTCTGAATTGCCTGTTTATTGCCTACTGACTATTTGGTGAGAGAAGCTGGCTGGCCTTTAGAGGGTGGTTCATTTTACTTTCTCAATTACTTCTGTTCTCTTCAATAAGAAAAGTGAATCTGTGTAATAAGAAAAGCAAAGCTGTGTACAATACCATCTTTATTGTCTCAATAATTCAGTTTGTTCATTTGCATTAGGAAAAAAAACCAGAGTTTTCATGCTTTGACACTAAAGTTTTAGCCTGGGTTCTAGAAGTTAAACTACATGCTTTTTCTTAACCTCACTATCCCCACAGTTTACTTACATATCCCCATTTAGCAGAGGTACTGCTAAATGACTACCAGAAATTGGTCTGGAGTGATGAGGTCATAATTCAGGGCATGAGATCAGAGAGTAAAAAAATCTCTATATTCGAGACTGTGCCAGCTTCAAGGGGGAAAAAAATGGGGTGAGGAGGAAAGAAAAAAGAAATTAAATTAAAGACTGCCCTGTGGCCTTCAGATTTTCTTAGCTATTCACCAGTGAAATCAGTGAAATATTCTTGGGCAACAGTTAATTTTTAAGCTGATAATATTTGAAATACTACCCAAGGACCATTGAAAATAGCACTGGAAAATGTGACCTGAGGTGCTGTGACTTACACTGAGCACGTTAAGAGGAAGACCACAGCTGCTTTGGGTATGGTCTCTGCTCTCAAGCACCAGTGTCACACTCCTCACAGTGTCTGTGGTTAAAACTTGTTTTCCATGATACAGACACTTCCAATATACAGTGTCAAAGAAGCCAGGATAGGATGAACATGTAGTAATACTTCTCATAAGCAGTCTCCCAGTCTCCAAATTCCACATTTTTTACTCCTGCAGCCAGGAACACATACCCATGTCTGCTCCCAAGGTCGCACAAACAAACCCCTTCCCTTCACAGAATCAAAAGAACCAGTTTATTTGCATAGTCTGATAAATACAAAGATCACCTCAAACTACTCATTTAGATTCAGGTGGTAGTAGTAGATAAATTGTTGGAATTAACAGGAAGAAGGCACTTAAGCTTCATGATATCTAAAGGAGGCCTTGTACTGGAAGACAGCTCTTGTTTCCTGTACATACCCAGCACTCAGAGATGATACACAAGGCTCAGTTCTAACCTGCTGGCAAACACTGTGTGCAGGAAAACAGCCTAAGGAGCCTGGAAAACCCACCACTACTGCCTTTCTTGGCCCTGGAGCTGACTCAGATGTTGGCTAAGGTCATGCAAGCACAGATCTGAGCAGTCAAGACACCTGTGCTAGTTTAGAAGGCCAGGACTGCTCAGGCAGGAGTCACTCAAACCCCAATCACACCACCTGTATCAGTGTTGTGAAAGTCATTTGGCAGGATTGACACCACCCTGAATTCCTTACAGAGGGCAATTCTGATCTCACTGCCTCAGTGATATTCAATATTATAAACTGGGACTGTTGGAAGAAGGGCTCATGCCCTGCAAACTGATTGCCTATTAAAATTGGAAAAGTAAGGCCAAGAAGGCACGAATTTAAGGCAGAAGTCTGCTATCTCATAGAGTAATGTAAGAAATAAAATAAAAGCAGGGAATAGGAATTAACTTCCTCAGATTGAAGAAGTACTTATCCCTGGATAGGAGCTGTGCTGTTAGACAACACATCCTAGGGTGTACTGTACATATAGTTCTTGTAGAAGCTTTATTACTTTCTAGAACCATAAGTTACAGTTCGTTTAATTGAAATATTACTCTGTTACAAGCCCTACTGAAGGGTACATTTTTACTGAGAATTTCAGTGAGGCAAAGAAGGTTTTTTATCACACCTATCTATACAGATTCTCCATCCTAGTTATGTCAACAGATATTTTCTATTTGGTGGAAAAATGTTTGCACTTGGCTAAGCACCTAGATAAAGCCCTTTTGTTTTCTGCAGCCAAGATGTATCTTTTTTTACAGGCAATGACATAATCTACGTGAAACCCACCTTTCTTCTTACCAAGGCTGATACTTGGTATACATTCCCTGTGTAGAATAAAAAGGTGTATATTCTCTGTGTAGAATAAATTTTTAGCTGGTGCTAGTAAACATGAGATAGGTTATTCAAGCCCATGCCTGGAGCTAAATGAAATTTTCAGAGACAGAGAGGACATGTGCACAGCTGTTTATTGTGAACAGTTCTTCTGATAGGTTCCTCTCTCATTTTCCCTTTAAGCTTTTGTGTTTTTTTCCCTGGGACAAAAGAATAGCTTGCCTCTACCAGATATTTCAGCTACATGTTCTCAAATAGTCAAAGGAAGACTATTATTCAAGTCAACCAAAGCACTAGCAAAACAATGGAGTTCTTACCTTCTGAGATGAAGATCAAAGATGAAGATGTTGATAAGAACTACAGAAAATTGGTCTGGTTCACAAAATGTGCCTATTAAACTTGACCTACATCTTCAGGTAGATTGCTTTGTGCACCTGCTACTGGCTTTTGTTTTTTCATTCATCCCCACTAGACAAATATATGTAATTTTGGAATGACTAGCAGGTTAAGCAAAATTCATCTTATCAGTAATACTGATGTAAGAAACAGTTTAAAAATGCAATCTACATATAGATATAGACCAACTCCTAGCATATTTTCACCTAATGAATAACCAAGTTCCAAATAAATGCCAACAAAGCCTCCCCACAAGAGTACAATATTGTAAACCTGTCCCTCAGTTCTCTATAAAACAGGGCTGCAAGATGAAAGCAGGTTTAAGTTTAGAAAGCTGCTTCCATTTGCCCTTTCTATGTCCCAGTGAGGTAACACTGCCAGTGCTGGAAATCACCAAATATAAAGGAAGTGCCTTCTCCAACTGTTCTGATTCCCTAAGGAAAAAAAAGGCTTTGTCATCATATGTTGTTTGTTAGTGCCTATTCTGCTGTCTTCACTTCCTCTTAGAGTAACTTTTGAATCCAGTGCTGATTTTCAACCAAATTTGAAAATGAATCACAGGTTTCAAGACACAAAATCATCCCAAGTTTAGTGAAAGTAGGCAGCTAGCAGGGAAAAAGAGGAGATCCAGATGGTGTCTCCAGCCATGGAAAAGGATGTAGCAAAAGCCTCATTCTTACCAGGTATCAGACAATCCACCTAAAACAAAGACCAGACAAAGATACAGGCCAGGGGGAGAACTTGCATGAAGCACAAATCCATTGGAAACCAGGCTTCAATGATTCCATTACTCATGGACTTTTTGCTCATTTCTCTTATAGACTTTTCTACCACACACAGGGCTAGGGTTCCCTAAATATCTGTTCATGCCATTCATCTCCTTAGTGCCTCAAACCACTAAATAGTTCTTCAAATACCTTTTCCACATATCTACAGTTTTTCTCAGCATAAGAAGCCATTTTCACTTGTGGCCCAATTTAAAACATGACTCTGCTCTGGAACTGGTTTGTAAAAGCATATGAGTCAGCGTTTTTCTTTCTGTTTGTTGAGCTCAGATATTCAAATCCCCAAATGGTAGCCACTCACCTTTTGTGCAGGCAGAAGTCCTGCCCATGATGCCATATCCTTGTGAACTACCAAAAGGGCTTCAGGCTATGTAGGGGTGGTTTCTTCTACATCTAGAAGTGCCAGTGGGTGGGATTAGTCACCTCAGAAGTTCCTGACCACTCTTCAGGGTGCTAACAGAAGAGCTCATGGCAGTACTGCTAACTCAGGTGAGGCAGAGCCAGCTGCCATGCCTCAGACCAGGATTTTAAACTGCTTAAAATGACACACCTCATTGTGCTTAGTATGAATTAGGGAAAACCCATAAAAACTTCTCAGTGACAGGCCAGTTTGTAGCAGCTAGAAGCACCCATGTGGCTGTGGAGGGAAAACCTCGTTCCCCTGCACATCTGTATCTGGAACAAAACACCTGTCCATGTCCTAATCCAGCCGAGGCTGCAGTTACTGTTGTTCCAAGAAAGCAACAATCAGAAAGAGAGCCCTTAAGACTCCAGAACTACCTACTCAAAAAAAGAAAACCATATTTCTCCAGCAACACAAACATTATAAGGCCCAAGTTTATTGCACTTCCTCATAGAACAAAATGCTTTCTGGCACATTTCCAATCCCATAAATGCTGTGGAGTGAAAATTAAATTAATGCATAGAACAACTGTTATGCTGAGCCTTCAACCTAAAAGTAGTGATCAGTACTGATCACAGTACTGTATCAAGCAAGTTTTGTACATTCTTTCACAGCTTCAGTGGCCAAACACACACAAAAAGGGAGGTGCTCATCTTGACTCCAAATAAATCTCAAGCTTTTTGGTATTTTGATATTCAAAATTTGGCATGTATCTCCTAAATTAACAAGTACCTTAATACTAGAAGGTAGTAGTAGGCTCTCTTTCCTCCCCCCAGCCATCCACTTCCATAAATTGCTAGGAAGCTGGAAGACTGGAATCCCCTGTTCCTCTTCCACATGAAGTGAAATGGCCAGTGGGGTTCCACATTATTAGTGTTGCAGGTTGAGTGCTGGAATAGGCAGAGAGTGATAACACAAGCCTTATTTCTTTAGGGAATCCAGCTCAAAGAATCATCCCCCACCCACTTCTTGCACTAAAAAGACAGCTATTAACTCCCTGATCTGCCTGCCTGTGAAAAGTAAAGAAAAATAAAGCAAGTGAACTGAGGAATAAATTACTTTTCATCAGTCAGATGGAGGAGAAGCCTCTGAGGAAATGTAATCACCACACCCTGCCAGTTATTAAAGGATTGTGTGGAAGCCATGCCTGGGCCACTGCTTATGCAAACTTAAGGAAATATTTGCTTAATAAAAAGATTAAACAGAAGGTTCCCTGACAATGTCTGCTGTGCCTAACAGGACTGGACTGTTACAGAAAATGTGGTCTCTCATTCAGATCCATCCAGGCAATGGTGTCTGTGTGCACTCTGCAGATCTGTGCATGCATAGGTTAACTGCAGGATTCAAGCCACAGGGGGAAAAGAGGAAAATGCTATTTTTTGCCTACAGACTGTGACAAAAAAAACAAGCTCAGAAAATTAGTTCTGTTATGAATCAATACTTACATGCACGTGTACTTTGCAGGCAGAGCAGAATTGCAACCTGTTCTATTTGAAGGATTTGTTGCTTAGCAAACTTTCAAATGAAGACTTTTCACATGCACCTGAAGGAAAAAATTGTAACTTGAAATTTGGCCCAAAATATATATTTTTAAAATGTGGAGCTGTAGGGAAAAATCAATCAATACATACACAAAATTTACAAGTATAATTCCTACTATGAATATCCAGCTGAAATTAACAACACTGCAGAACTCTCTTGGTTACATTTTTTCCCAGTGAATGGTACTGTTCACATTCTTCAAAAAGATTAGAAGTGGGAGGTTGCACGGAGCTACTCTGATTCATTTAATCTTTTTTTGTCTTTTTCCAACTAAGCATTTTCACAGGGGAAAAACAATGATGTCATCAAGTTCCTCTCTCAGCTGAGACTGTGTAGTTGCAATGTTTTCTGCTGATTTATGGATTAGAAAATTTCAGTGATATTGCTAATAAAAGTAGGTTATGTTGGCATTACTGTGTGGTAGTTCATGAAGAAGATAGAAGTACCTCATGATCTGTTTGTACACCACAGTTAGGGGATGAAGAATCACCCAACATTCCAGGATACCAAAAAGGAGACCAGAAATAGGCACAACTTTCATTTGAATAAATCAACTCCATATTTTATTAGTTATTCTTGTCTGCAACATGAAGAAACAGAGCCAGAGGAGAATGACACAGATTAAATTCTGCCTCTGCAGTGTGCTCCTGTCTTTCCTGCTACAACTACTGATCCAAATGTTAAAAAAAATCTAGGAAAACTCACAGCTTCACATTAAAAGTATTAAATTAATTAGCTGCATTTTTAATTACCAGGCAAAAATGACAAAGCTAGTTGTTGCCATCTTCACTATCCAGGCTGCTTGCCATTGTGATGTTTAAGAAAAAGTGCTGAGATGCTGAGCTATTTGTGCCCAGCTCTGACTCCATTTGGATCTGAGCTTAACTAAGCAGAGACAGCAGTGAGTTGCTACTCAAGGCTGCCACCTCCTGTTTGAAATCTCCACTCCCTCACGGGCTGATTAATAATCTGATCAGGGTGTTCCTCCCAACACTGGCTTTGATTGTGAAGCGATTCTGCATAGAAAGGCTGTTTCCTCAAAAATAATCAGAAACAAATATTTACATAAGTTACAGGAACTAGAGCAACCATGCAGTATGTCATATCCATCTTATTGATTTCCATGGATATCCAAAGCTAGGAGCCCTAATGAAAATAATAAAAAAAGATTATTTACTTCTCAAGCAGCACTATGCTTTGTGTCACTGTTCAGCATCTCAGCAGACAGGCTTATCCATCTTATTATGCACATTAATCAATTGCCAGATAAAAATACATTGCTGACATCTGAAATGTGCTACTGCATTTATAAAGTGTTGATTAAAGAGAGAAAGATTAAAGAGAGAAAGGCTGCATTTTCCCCTCAAGTATTAATACTTATTTAAAGTGTAAGGGGCATCAAAACTGCCAAAGTTGAGAAATTAGAGGCCAGTCTTACACTTTGCACACTCCAGATGTCTGACAGTTCTTTGCTTCTAATCAATTAGGCAACAACCTCACAGTCTTTCATTTGCATCTGAGACTTTCTCTTCATGAGCCTGGCTACTGGAATCTAAGTAAATGCATGTTCCCCTCTTACTATCTAGCCTGAGACAGCAATATCTCCCTAATCAAGAAGCATAAAAATTCTCATTCAAAAGTTTTAATACATACAATGTTCATCTGCAAAATAAAAAAAAAAAAAAAAAACAAAAAAACCAACCAANATGCATGGTCCCCTCTTACTATCTAGCCTGAGACAGCAATATCTCCCTAATCAAGAAGCTTAAAAATTCTCATTCAAAAATTTTAATACATACAATGTTCATCTGCAAAATAAAAAAAAAAAAAAAAAAAAAACACCAAACCAAACCCACCAAAATTCTGTATTTCCTTTCCTTCTTGTTTGTCTTATTTAATTTGAAATTCAGGGCAAATAATCTCTACAAAGTTGCTAGTTAAAAGTTTGTGATATTGAGCGTGACAAGAGAGGCTTTCCTTATCTTAAGCCAGTGGTGCATCCACATAGTTGAGCTATTTCCCCACTTTCATTCTCAATCTTAGTAAGTTTTTAGACTTGGCCAGAAACAAAAGGCTTTAAAAATACCAAGTCTTTTGAGAAAAAGTGAAAGGTGCAATTCAAATTCCCAGCAATAACGGATATTGAGAATTTGTATGCTTTCTGGAAAAGCTACTTAATGACAGACACTGCAGTTCACTCCAAAATGTCTCTCTCATTTAGTCAAACCCTTAACACTCACAGAGTTGGGGCACCCACAGCTTCTCTGGGCAGCCTGTGCCAGTGTCCCATCACCTCTGTCATAAAAAATGTCTTTCTTAAGTCCAATCTAAACTTGCCCTCTCCATCTAAAACCAATTACCCTTGTTGTGTCACTGCAGCCCTTGGTAAAAAGTCTTCTGCCACTTTTCTTATAAAGCCTCCTTCTAGTATTGAAAAGCCAAAATAAAGTCTCCCCAGAACTTTCTCTTCTCCTGAACAACCCCAGCTCACTCAGCCTGCCTTCATAGGAAAAATGGAAAACCCCACTGCTTTCTATCTTCTAATACATACAGTGTTTTACAGCAACCACAGATACTCTCATGTAGGAGTATTTGGTAAGAACTGACTTTAGAAGTACAGAAAAGAGATAAAGAATGGTAAAAAAAATCCATTAATCAATTAATTAAAAGTAATATTTACCTGCATGGGGCTTAGCTTCACCACACTAAAGAACAAATTTATTTGAAACCACTTTCTTTGAAAATTTGAGATGCAAATTGACTTCAGCTACCAGAATTCAGCAAATTACATCAAAACTCTATTTTGCATGTGCTGTGGATGAGTTTTGAAAATTGCATTTATTCTTTTAACAAGTCAGTATTTGAGCTCACGGCATTAAAAAATCAGTGTTGTGGTTAATGCACAGGATTGGTGTCAGATGATTTAGATTCTAGTCTTAACTTTGTCTCAGACTTCCCCTATGAGATCATCACTTACAATTATCTTTTCAGAATTGGCATCTAATTTTGGATAACCCAGCTTTGCCTGCCAGACTTTAATATCTGGAACCCAATTTTCAGAAAATGGTTTAATTCGCTTCAGCTGGTATAAAAAGAACTTGAAATCTCTGGAAATCAGGTTTCTGAAACTCTGAAATACCATTGGGTGCCATTTATATCTCCGGAAAGTGGCCTCAAAATGTTACCATTGACGTAAGTGAAGAATTCAGATTTATTAATACCTTGCATCTGCTGCACATGTAAACAACTACAAAATATTTAGGACAATAAATATTGCCCTAAAGAACAGGGTCCAGAGAGAGTATGATCCAGGGGTATCCCATGAGTCCAGTGTCCAACACATCTCATCTGCACATTTTACTGCTTCGTCTTAAGGCCTCAGAAATTAAACTGTTTCAAATAAGAAGCAAAGCTATAAAGGCAGATTTTCTTTACCATAAAACTGTTTGTGGCCCCTAAATTTTAGTGAAATCAGCACAAGTATATGCCCTGCAGGGATCTGAGCTTTTGTGACAAAGCATCATCACATCTACAGTGGTCAAAATTCATGATGATTTGCAGTGCCTGAAGTCTATAAGATAACTTTGTTTGAAGTTGAGTTATAAAAGTTTTGAATGGCAGGTGGGACATATGCTAGAGATGCTACATAAAACGGAATTTTTGTTGAATTTAAAACACAAAGTGACCTTTACAATGTGTTCTTATGTTTATCTGGAAATGAGCCAACAAAAATAAAAGTTCATATTCTGTACCCCTGCGATGCTAAAAAAACCCCCATTTTCCTCGCCCTGTGAAGAAATGTTTGTGAAAAATACCTAACAATAAAAACCTCTCCTCACAGTATTTTAATTACAGACAAATATCTCACTCAAGAATCCTCATGTAACCTACACTGGATCATACCATCTGTGTGAAGATGTTTTGCAATTATGCCAGTACTTCCAGCTCAGATGACTCAGAATGGGTGGTGCTTATAGGGAGGAGAATCCAGACCCTTTTGTCCTTCACAGAAATCCAGGCCTGCTCTGCACTCCTGGGCTGGTGCAGTTTGACAACCAAGTTGTCTTTTCTTAGCACAGAAAAGATCCTGCTTTGGCCCCCATGGCCACACTGCCTCTGGCACCTGAGCCTGGTTGGCTTTGATAACCAGGAAAGTGAGATATTCAGGATCTGCTGAAGGTCAGAGTCCCTTAATGCTAATGAGGTAGTCACACAGTGTTGAAGGTGTGTCTGCTGAGGGCTTATCTGCCCTTTAAACCATGATCTATTCAGAAGTATTCAAACTGTTTTTAACTTATTACATCCACAGTTTGATAAATCCAGAAAACGATCAGTGTTTAGTCAGGGGACACTTTCTGTGAATATTGCTAGTCTTCTGTTTTTGGTAAAATAATGAAATAAATCCAAGACAAAGGTAAAATGCCTCAATGAGAAACCAAAGAGATTATTGAAGAAAAAAGATTAATGCTAGTTTTCAGGTAGAATGTCTTTATCCTGCCCTGCCAATACAACATTGGAACCAGCCTCATCAGCATAGGAATGAACTGGCCTCAGTTTCTCCAGCCAGCCAGAGTTTGCAGGTCCAAATTCCACACACCTACACTGGGAGAGAGGGCTCTGTGGGGAGTGGAGGTGGGGCTAAGGAACATACTGTTTGCTTTGCTGCAAGCAAGATATCACCAGACCCTCCTTTCTCTTCTATACTAAGCAGAGCTATAGGACAGCTGTTGCAACAACTCATTTTCCCTTTTAATTCTGAGTATTTCCTGCCTCTCTTTGTATGCCTGCACTATTAGGTTAAGCACAGAGCACTTAATTGGCAGGTTCATAGAGGTCTATCAAATTCATTATAAGAGAGAGGTGGTACTTTCTCTGATAAGTTTCAGCACTCTGCTTAGTCATCATACTTTTATTATCCTCTATCACAACGTCTTGCTCACTCACAGAAGTCACAGCTTAGCACTCTTAGGAAACTGTGGATAGTTCTCCCCATGGCTTTTCTTCCTACAGACACTGCTTTTTAAAAAAACCTTTAAAACAAGAAGTAATATCTCAGTTCAGCTAAATCAGTAAAATAAGTTTTAAAAGAGATGTCTGTTCAAACCACATTATATTTCCTCTCCTGCACTGTACATGACATTTAATAAAATACAAAAATCTTTTATGGCTATCCAGCAGCTAACAGCAACAGCAGTTGGTAGGAAGAACAGTGGTGAATTTATTGACTAGACCATACAGGATGCAAATTCTGGTACTTCTGGTACAGGACCTGTATCCCTTTGATATTAAATCTCCATGCTGGGCTATAAACAGCAAATTAACCATTTATATTTGCCAGACTTCAATATCATTATTTCCTGAGACTTTGATTACACTGTAAATTCTGATGGCAATTATCAAACTAACCCTTTGTCATAGTTTTCTTTAACTGATAGCCTAGATTACTGGCAGGAAAATGCTCATCTGATAAAAGCTACAGAACATTATTAAAAAGGAGTTGCATGTTATATATAGCCTATTTAAGGATCTACTGAATATCTAACCACAGAAAAGTTAGGAAGAACTTTTCAACTTCATTGCTGAAGTTAAACATAGTTTAAAACATATTAAAAACATAGTTTTTAATTAAAATTAAAGTATTAAAGTAAATTAAAAGTATTAAAATTAAAACTAAAGTATTAAAAACAATATTAAAACACAGTTTGCCTTGGAGCAGAGTAAATGTTGCCACCACTGTGCATGAGGAGGCACAGCTGAAGCATTCTGTCTGACAAATAATTTGAACCCAAAATGAAACATTTCTCACTCAGAGATCGCAGATGCTTTGTACATGAGCATTAGTATCAGGTGGCATGGTATCACATCCAGCTTTGTGGGACTGAGGCACAGGCTGGTTAAGTGCTGTGTCCACAATTACCCAGCAAGTCCAACAGCAGAGTAGGAAACAGACTGTAGTTCCCTTAGTGAGCCTTCTATGCTGGGTTCAACAAGCTGAGGGATTTAAAACATGCAGATTAATTCATTTTTTTGGACAAAGAGCAGGCTTTTAAGGCAATTGCTTTACACATCTGGCTTCAAGGAGCAATGTAAACTGTGCCATGCTCTGAAAAGCAGATTAAAAGAAGATCATTAATCATATGTATATTAGAAAGCAATTGGTACCCAGGTAAAGCTGTGCAGAGTGACCAGGATGTCCTTCCATCACAGCTGCATGCCACTGGATCAGTCCATGTTTGTTTCCACAGCCTCTTTGTCCTACTAGGTATGACAACCCTGTTGTTTCCTCATTCTCAATACCTGGATGTGATTAAAGTTTTAAAAAGTCAAATATTATGACCTATATTTTGGTATTTATAAAATTTCTCATTGTTCTCACTATTCTGTCAAATTAAAGGTAGGAAAAAAAATTACAACCATAAACATGTACATCTATCCATGTGTGATAGGAGAAATGGGTTTAAAGTCTTTACAAAAGACTTGATCTGAAAGGACCTGGAAAGTTATTTTGTAGTGGTGTATTAATCCTTTTTAAGTAGTGTGTTAAATATAGTTTTAGGCTATAGCATAATATTAAAATAGAAGCTATGTGATGTAAGATACCTTTTTGTGACCAGCACAAGGAATGGATGAGATAATCAAGAAATTCTTTGCACAGAGATAACAGCAACAAGACACCTAAATCGCCAAGAAAAGAGTTACTGCNATTCCTCTGTCTCCTTTGCAGACACTGGCTTTTCACAGTGTGCTTTTCCACACAATATGTAACTCTCTGAACTATAAAACCCCCTCGTGCTTATATTGTGTGATACCCAATTGGAACAGGCTGCTGTTCATAGGGGACCGACACAGCTCATGGCATGGAGGGAAAAACCTGGCGTTTGTTGCTGACTTCTTGTGGAAGCCAGTGGAATTTGGGGCAACGCAATAAACAAATATTGGGCTGCCAGAGACAATGCAGGAGGTTATACATATCCTTTACAAATATTAGGCTGCCAGAGACAATGCAGGAGGTTATACATATCCTTTACAAATATCGGGCTGCCAGAGAGGAGCCAGGAGATCGCGCTTCTCTTTTCCTTTATTCCGAACCCATCACACAAATGCAAACTGTTGGCCAGGCAGACCTGGGCAAGGCCTCCTGGGAGGAGTAGAAGTTCTTCCGGGATGTCGAGCTTTGCACACAACATTCACGGCAAACAGAAGCTTTTAAGAGCTGCCTGATTTCGCTCAGTACGAGGAGAGCGAGCAGACAGACCCCCGCGGGGAGGGGAAGCCGTGAGGGGGGAAAGCGAGCGGCCCTTCAGGTGACCCGTCCCCGCCTCGGCATCGCTAGGAGACGAACACAAAGAGCCGACCTGGCAAGCTGGGGTGACTCGGGGAGCCTCGGGGCGCCTCGAGGGCTCGGTTTCGGGGCCGCTTTGCTGTGCCGCCCGTGTCCCCTCGCCGTCGCCGCC
>VXBC01002307.1:22842-125417 GCA_013399945.1 Ploceus nigricollis
GCTGCTGTTCAAAATAGAGCATCATGCTTTCCTTGATACCTCTCTGATCTGCCACGTACCTCCAAATCGGCGTTTTTTAAATGAAAGGTTTTCTCCCCATCCTTTCCACCTTTTCTGGCCTCCGTAAGCGTGCAGGCACCCGCTGGAAATCCATCCTTTTGTCAGGCTGTGAGGCACCTTGGCAGGAAGTGAAAAAGATACCATTTTAAAGCAGAAAGAGATCAGATGCTATCGGTGGATATTTCCCCTTGGTAATTTTTTTTAACAGTCTAGGATTTCCCCTAGTAAAGCAGTATTATACAGAGAGTTACCTTAACTGGTGGTGCATTAAGATCTCTTGAATGGCAAAGAAAAGCAAGGGGGTTTTTTTATATGGACACTTGCAATAAAGAGGGTTTTTTTTTAAATAAGCCTGGGAAAGAATAGTTGAGACAAAGGATTATTTTATTAGAGATTCAGCATCCTAAATTAGAGGGTTTTTCAATTAGCATCTGAAATTGTTAGAATGGTTCAGGAAGAAGAACATCATATTTGACAGTTCAGGGATTTGACAGTTTTGATGTCTTCATTAACCCTCATATAGCAAAAATTATCTTTAATAGGGCTAGAGTTCAGAGCCTTTGGGCATTTTTAACACTATCATTTAGAAAAAGGAAAGGAGATAGCATTTTCTTGTTACAAAGGGATATAGAAGCTGCTTTATGGTTTGTTTGGTTTTGGTTTGAGTTTTTTTTTTGTTGTTCTTTTTTCTTTAATATTCCTATTGGGAGACCCAGATTAAAAAAGAAAAATCAGAGCTTTTCCATTAGTGTGGTCCTTTATATGGCAATAATCACTGAGCTGTAAGATGTTTAGTGTATTGCTGGTGACAGCAGTGTGGTGCCTTGGCTGGTCTCAGGTGTGACACAGCGGGTAAAAGCGATTGTTCCAATCAAATTTCCCAAGCTGGGAAAATTTGATTTTCAGAAATCAAATTTTTGATTTTCAGAAATCTGAAAAACACGGATTTCTTTACCACCTGAGGTATCTGTGCATGCTGTTAATTCCAGCCACATCTTGGATCCATACAGTTTTTCCCTCCCTGAGTTGGACCAGCAGGATATAAATTACCACAAGAGTGGAAGGTGCCTTTATGGTGCAAGAGGAGGGGCCTGTGTCACTTCAGCTTGTGTGGTTTTAGGTTGTGCTGGGCCTTTGGGCAGAACCATGTGTGTCTGGAAGGCACAGAGCTCCTTGGGTGGGAGGGCAGAGTGTCAGAAGTAATTGTTAAATCAGTCAACTCAAAATGTTCAGGTTGATTTGGGATAATTGGACGAGGATTGGGATAACTAAGCTGCACAAAAATTCCATTCAGTAAAACTTTTGAGTCTCAATTGCATGTGAGATATCAAGTAGTTCTATATTGTTAAACCAGTATTCTGATAATAATATTTTGCCTATGTGACAAGAGGTGTCTTATTTTAGAGTTATTTCTGATATCTCACACTTAAAAGCGTGATTGAAATTAAATCTCTTTCCATGTGTCAGAAAACTTATAGATAAAAAGATGGAGAATATCTTTGGAAAAATCAGGTGAATTTTTAACACCAGGCTTGTCTTTGAAATTTACTGTTCTTGTTAGGCTGCAGTAGGAGTTGTGATGTGTCAGGCTGCAGCCAATCTTTGAGGAAGAGGTGAGTGAGTCGAAGGAAGTTCTTGCAGCATGTAGTGAGGGAGGCAGGCAATGGCACCTCAAAGGTCTAAAGCATTAGAGGTGGATGTTCTTATTGTTACAGGCCAAACAGAAAGTTACTTATTGGCCTGTAAAATTGTTGTATTTAAGGTTTTTGCTTGAGAGTTGCATCAGTGGAAAGGATCAAGCACGGAGATCTGATAAGAATATTAGTATTCATTTTAAAACCAGTCACATGACCTGTTTGCAAGCTTCCTCATTCTTTTATTTTGAAAGAACACTTATACATGCAAGTTCTTGGTGTTTGATGACTCAGTAGGAAGTGAAAGACTTGGTATAAACCACAGTGAAATGGAGAAGAAACTATATATGGTAAAAATGGTTACTTACATGGTCTTGCACACAGGCAGGCTAAATAGCTGTTCTTAGAACATTCTGAATGTATAGCAAATGTGTGCAAAAACAAATGATGATGAAGCTCTTGCAGAAATGGGTAAATTCGTGGAGTGCTTGTGTTATTGTTGGAAACATGAGCATTGTAATTCAATAATTGCTCTGAGGTGTGTGCATGGCAAGAGGTGGAAGAGAAACAAGTGCACAGTACTTAATTTAGAGAGTTTCAAACTGAGAGTGGCAGAACAGTGAACGTTTAATATTGGGCCTTAGAAAAGGGAAGTTGTTCCAGATTAATGCAGTTTGTAACATTTATTGAAGATTTTGAAGGATTTCCTGTAAGGGACAGGAGGGAGAGGTATCTTATGTTTCCTGTACCCCTTCAAAAAATCTAAAAGAGTCCAAAGTCTGTTATTGTACAGATCTGTGCATTTTCCTGTTGGTAGTTTTACTGAGCCTGTTTCTGCAGCCGTGACAGGCAATGTTAGGTGATCCTAACATTGAACCTGCTGAACCAGCTGAATATTCAGGATAGTGTCAGGGATCATCAGGGATGTCCCCATTGATGGGGAAGCTGACAAAGAAGGCTCACTTGTTCTTATCTTCACCAAATTTTTATGTAGACTGGAAGGGGAAATTTCAAATTTGAAGGCAAGTTAAAATTCTGTCCTTTCTGTCTATGGCAGAGTCTATCAAACTTTGTAAAATGTAATTTTTAAGGCTCTCTGTTCTGGCCAGAAAGAGGTGGGAAACGTCTTTTCAATGTCCAAGCTTATTCTCGCTCATTGTAGTTTGCATCAATTAAATCTGTTTTTGATTGTGGTTTAGGCTGGTTGGAGAAATGACAATCTGTTTTTAAAACCTAGAATTTGTTAATTTTCCAGGAAGATGCATCAAGGTCTGAATGCAAAAAGAGGCTGGAAGTTGCTATTCATATCAAATAGTAAGAATTTTTGTGGTTTTGTAGGTCAGCAGTTTTTAGGTCAGTATAGTTGTATGTGATTCTAAGAGGTGTTTTAAAGGTTGGCCAAGAGACATTGATTTTTGTGCAGTAGTTGTTTTGGTTGCATACATCGGGGTTGCTATATAAATACTGGGGGTCTAAAAATTTGAGTAGTGGGGCTTCTTGAGGGGGTGTTCCAGGAGTTTAAGTTGTAAAGATTTATTTAGATATTCGTTATCCTGTTACTTCTGATATACTGGTGTGTTCAGGTATGTGATCCAGAACTGCTTGTGGCTGCTCTTTGCTTTCTCATAGCAGCACTGCATTCTTGGATGCACAGATAAGATCTACACAACTCCTAGGCAGGTCTGGCCTTAGTATAACCAAAAGAATTGATAAATACTTGCCTTTTCAGAGTATTCTGGGTTTGAAGTGGAATGAGTGAATTGTGTACACAGTGTCATTCTTCAGGTATTCCAAACAGCTCTGCCATTGGAGGGCAAGCACTGAAGGAGTGAAAGAAACTAGGGTCACAAAAAAACCAAAATAAAAATCCTTTCTCCCCTCTATTACCCCAGCTTTAATTAAAATATCTCTTGGTTTTGTCTATAACCAGCTCTCTCAATTTCTTCCCACAACAGGTGCCCTTTTTTACTGCAGTAAGGTGAATAATTAGGAGCAGCAGCACAAGTGACTTTTCATGTTACCGTTAGTGTAATGACAGAATTCCTCTCAGCTGCAATTAGCTGTGCTCTTTGCTGGGATAATTGTTCCAGTGGCTGTCTTCAGACCTCCCTTCAGAAAACTCGGCGAATATTTGGAAAATTCTAGCAGATGGCTTTTAGTACAACCTGCAGTGGATAATTACATTTTGGGGCAGGGTCCCAAGGAGTCTGGGAATTGCCTGTTCTTGGAGGTTCCCAGCAGCCAGCTGGTCCAAGCTCTGAGCAAGCTGCTCAGAATTCAGTGGTGACTGGTTTGAGCCCAGCGTTGGATGAGACAGCTCCTGAGGTTCCCTCCAACCTGAGGGTGCTGGGTTACTGCTGCTGCACCTCAATGCTTGGGTGATTTTGCAGATGAAAATGTTTTTGTTCTGGCATGTTAATATAGCCTAGTATGCAAACTGTGCATCAGAATAAAAGAGAAGTCTTCTCAGTATGGGCTGCGGGCAGAACAGTAGAGTACGATACATGAAAGTACCCTATCAAAATAGGATAGCTGAGGAGCACAGCTTGCTGATCCCCATGAACTGAACTTCTTGCTGGCACATTTAAAGTTCACATTTTACAACTGAACTTCCTCTAGTGACTATATATTTTTTTTATTGTTCAGTAAATTGTCATTGTTTTCTTAGTGTGTATACTGTCTTGGAACCCAGTGATATAAAGCTTCCTTTTATATATATTTGGGTAACAAAAACTCTTTTAGAGCATCCTGTTTGGTGTGAACTGCCATCATCTGAGGTTTTGGTTGTGCTGTTGGTTTTAGAAGTGCTTACTGCAGACTTTATCCTTAAAGGAAAGCCTCAAAATTACAAAACTTTGAGAAATCCGTCTGAATTGTGAGTTCACATTTGAGCACTTTTTGCAAGAGTGTAAAACTTGAATTCAGGAGGTTTTGGGGCTTTTTCTGGTGTGTAATTCATTATGCTACCATGTGCTCTAATTGGAGAGATGATTTAATTAGGTTTCATTGGGTACTCATTATAAGGTGATCCATTACAAAATTACAGATTTCAGGTTGCTAGAGGACTTTTTTAATAGAGTGGCAGGAAATCCAAATTCAGACACTGGACTCTTTTACACCTTGCAATGTACCTATTCATTTTAAACTGTTTCTCAAAAATCTGATAGTCTTGATTCAGAAAACATTCTGGAAAACACTTTTATTCAGTTTTAAAAATCTATGCATCACCTAAAATGTGTAAAATTGATTTGAAAGTAGAAATTAAATTGTTTTCCAGTGGGACACATGCTCTTAAATGTGGACTTTTAATTTTTTACCCCAAACCAGGTTTCTATTTGTAACCAAAAGTAATGCGTATTCTAATAAAACTATTTCTTCCTTTTCAGTTTGTGAAATGTGGCTATGCAGGCTCGAATTTTCCAGAGCACATTTTTCCAGCTTTGGTTGGCAGACCTATTATAAGATCGACTGCTAAAGTAGGAAACATTGAAATCAAGGTAAATTTTTTGATTGTTATTTCTTTCTGACAGATAAAAATATTTAGGGCAGCTTTTGGCTTGTGTAATGTTTGGAAATGTTTTTTCCTTAACTCCCTTTTATGCTGTTTCAGTATCTCTTGATTCATTTCTGTATTGGATTTTAGCCTGTCACAAACTACAAAGTTAAGAAGAGGGTAATCTAAAGCATTGGAGGCCTTCAGATAGTGCACCTGAGGAGGCAGCAGGTAGGGCTCGAGTGGTTCTGAGCAAAAAGGGGCTTCAAATGCCAGTAATGCAAATGGTGTCAAGATCAGAAGGCAGAAATCAGACAGACGTGGCTGACTGTCACCAAGCTGTACTGTGGGATTTTGGGACAGTGCTGAAGAACTGCTGGAGCTTCCAGGTTTTTCTGTATGGTTTGCTTTCTACTCAGAGTTGATCATCTGTGATCTTGTATGAGATGTTTAACCTTGGTTGTGTTTGCGTTCCATTGTTTCTATGGTTTTCGTTTTCCTTTTGCTGTTGATCGACGTAGGTGCTCCACACCAGTTAGAGATGGAGAGGCTCTGTTCAGGCTGCTTTGTCTTGGGGCATTATTGCAAGACATGGGGGGAGAGCCACTGTTGGAGAATTCATTTTCTGAAGTCCAGGGAGCTATAATTTTTCACTTATTTTGTAATTAGAGAGTAACACTTCAAATGTTATTAGTTGCTTCTGCTACATAGGCTTTGGTAAATGTCTTGGCCCTGCTGTGGTCACATCCTCCCTTCTTGCTTCTAGCCACACAATTCTCACCTTGTGCTGGTCATGCTGCTTGTGCAGGCATGTTGTGAGCTGCTTTAGTGAGCTGAAAAAGAGGGATTTCTTGGTCAGGTAAAGTAATGACTGCCTTATTAGACCGTGGTGCAAACTCCAGCTGGAGAGTGAGGGAGAAGCAGGAGGCAATGCAGAACTGTAGAAGTGCCCACTTAGGCCAGTGAAGGTTAAGTAGGACCACACATATACAGGATTTCAATTTTGCTTTCCTTACTCGTTCTGAGCAGCAGTTTAGGAAGAGGAAGAAAAAATCAGTCCAGTCTTGTTCCTTATTTTCAGAACCCTGTAGTTGACAAGGAGAACTTGAGTTGTCAGGTTTCTGCTTCTGCCTGTGAAATGGTTGTAGGATCAGCAGAAGGCCATACAAGGAAGTCAAAAGGCTAAAAGATGCTAGAGCTTCCCAAAATGTGGTTGTGGATTTTGTCTCATTGCTATCTCAATAATGCTTTACCTTGTATCAGCTAGGACAATTTGTTTGAGAGGATAGAGATCTTTCCCTTTCACAGCAAAGAGGATTTTTTTGTAAGGAGACAGAAAACATAATCCTTTCTCTAGTAAGATTTGGGGAGAGGTATTTCTTTGGGTATCTTGAACTTAATATGAAGAGTCTTCTTAAAGGAGGTCCTGGTAAAGTTTTATGAAATGATGCAGTGATTTATGAGTCTAAACTCCCCCCAAAATTTTCTTGCATGCAACCTCACTGTTGAAGTCATGTTTTCTTTCCAGCCAATTCAATACAGCCTGTCCTGCCAGTTTTGGTAGCCTCTGATTATCTGATAATTTAATATTGTTACAGATAACAGCGGTACATTGAAAAGATAGGATGTAGAAGTTGGTAATTGCTATGAGATCAGCAAAAGAACCTGTAAATGATCATCTTGCATGCATTGCTGATCTTCTGCTTGAGCATGGATCATGTGGGTGTATTTCAAAGAGAATAAACTGTGTCTAGATTCTTTCTAGTTTTATATCATTTGCCTATAACAGCTTGTCACCCTTTCTTAAGGAGGCAGTGTATCAAGAGAAGAAATCCCTGCTACAGACACTTTGGGTATCCCAGTAGGATAATACAGTAGAAAGACTTGTTAAGTGTGAGTGCTGTTTTTCTTTGTGAGAATCTTGCAGATTTCCTAAAAAATGTATTTTAGCAGATGAGTTTTATGCCAAAATTTAATTCTAGGCATACGCTGTGAGTTCTAACGGGATAAGTTTAAAACTGAGTAAAGGAAGCTGGCAAGGAGATTATCAGTTTAACTTTTCAAAACTATTCAGGAAAGCTGCACTCCTGTGAAATTCAGAAACTCTGTGAAAGGAGCCTGGAAGCTGATCAAAACAGTGGTTATCATCCATTGAGTTACCAATTTCAAGTTGCCTTGACCATATTTTCCTTGTGGATTCTCATTTCAGCTAGCAGCAGGGATATAGCTTTTTATTCTACTGAGGAATTCAGTTATTACTGGGATTATTTTGCTTAAAATTGCAACTAAAACCATAAGTATAGATGCTGCTCTTGGCTGTTCCTGACGTACTAGTCTGCAGGAGGTTTGGGGGGTATTAATAAGTCAGTACTAAGGAGTAGTTTTCAGTTCTTGGATATACTAAGTGAATTTTTAAAATAAAATTTAAATTTAGCAATTGTCAGAACTAGTTATGGTCAATTGTCCTGTGCAGAGTCTTGTCTAGTTCAGATATATACCTAGCCCAGGGTAAAACTCCACTGTTACAGAATATTTATACACAGAATCCTGTTTATGAGAGGTAGGCAGATACACTGATCTTGCTTGCAGTCTAGGAAGCCTAAACATGACTTGCCACTGATGTGGAGCAATAGCTTCCTCTAAAGAGACAATTTAATCTGATGTCCTGATAATGTTAGTTTGGCCCTAACTAAACTAACTCAGATCATTTCCTGCTGTACATGCATCTCTTTTCAGCCTAATTCTACTGTGTACTTAAAATAATTTGAGAATTTCATTTAGGCCTTTTCTGACTTTCTTGCTTCTACCTTTTCTTCACCTTTCTTGACCTGTTGAAGTAGAATAACAAAATGATGGTAAGTGAGGTGCCCCTGTGCTTTTTGTTTACCATTTTTGCTTGATGAGACCTAGTAGCTGTTATGTTATTTTTTAAATGCTATTCATTGTTTTGTCTTGTCTTACATTTTACATTTGAATACATACTTATTTTGGACATTGTTCATTGCTTCGGTTTACTGGCAACTAATTAATGAGAATATTTTATGTATTGCTTTTAAACGCTATGTAACCTGTAGTTTTGCAAGATGCAAGAATAACGTTGAAAGATCAACATGAACTCAGCATCTTTAACAGTAGAAATTGCTCTATTTAACATAAGAAACCAAGAGTTTGAAGAAAAGTTCAGATTTCAGTTAGACAGGTATTACTGAGTACTGAAATGGTGGAAATATTGGGTGCCACAATACTGATTCCTCTCTGCAAATTTGGTTGTGTTGTCCTTCTTCCTCTTCAACTGCCAAGTGTACGTGTTTGTTAGTGTGCTAGTGCTGATGTTCTGAGAGAGAGCAATTGTTCTGCCCTTTAGCTTTGTTTTAAAAGGATGTGAAAACTTTGTGCGACTTTCGCTTTGCACCTTTGAATAGCGGCTTTTCCTGGGCTGTGTCCTGTTGGGCAGCTCGGAGCCTCAAAGAGCAGTGCACAAAAAAGGCTTCTGATTCTTCCAACTGGTGGAGTTTGTGTTGTCTTAAATTCTCATGAGTAGTGTGGCTACATGGTGGAGTTCTCATAGTATGGTTTCACCAGAGTGCTTTGGATTGAAAGTGTCGGAGTCTTGACTTTTGTCTTCTGTGCAGTCAAGAGCTGAAGTGTGATCTGCTGTGCAAGGGAAAACAAATAAAACACCTCGTCAGGGAGAGGGGGTGAAAGAGGAATGGTTTCACTTAAACTATTTTCAATTAACTTCCTTTTTATATAGTCAACAGCAACTGCTTAGGTTACTTCTAAAACAGGCATTATAAAACCGGATGCCAGATTTTTTCTTGTGCATCTTTTTTTTCCCTGGCATTGAATAGTAGGTTGAGTAACCCTCACTTCCACTGTGCCACAGCAACTGCAAACTGTCGTGGCATATGTTTAAATGAAGCAGCTGGCTTTTTTTTTTTCTTTTTGGTGCAATTAATATTCTTATGGACACAGAGCTAATGGTACCTACAGCCTAAGTACAAGTAAGTCAGTTCAGGCTTCTTTAGGAAAGTATGGGTTATAATGAGGAGCAAAGATAAGATGTTGCTGTGCATACTTCCTGTGGGAAATACGTGGGAAAGGAGAAGATGGGGTGCTACTAATTTGAATGTGCAATGTTTGCATAACTAACCTTAATAAACAGATTGCTTAATCAGTGTGAAATGACTATACAAATTGCATTAGTTGGTTGTGTTTGTGCAAGAATGCATTACTGGGGTTTCTGGCTTGGGACTTTTGGCAAGGAACAGATGAGGTTATATTTTATATTCAGATGTGTCTCTTCACACCCTATTGACACAGGCAATATGTAAACCATTGTTTCTTTTAATGTCTGGTGTGGAATTTATAATCTCTTATTTGCTTTTGCTCCTGTTCGGTATGCTTATTCACCACTCATTATTCCTTTTTTGGTATTGTGCACAGAAATTTGCAACATGCATGGAAAAATATTCTGCCAATCCCACCTACTACCCTTATGTGCTGTTTTGCATCTTGGCTCTTAGAAATTAGTATTTGGTAAAATAATTTTGAAGGTGTCAGTGGAGAAACATCTGTACTTAAAAAGTCTTTGTAGTCTCTAGCTCTAACAGGGTTTATTGGTCTTTAAGGTTAATTGAAAAAATCGAATTAATAGTGTTTATTTTGGAAAAGCTGTGGGATGGGTAGGAGCCAAATTTAAATATTACACGAAATATATTCTGCTTCTCTCCTAAGTACCTGCAAGTGATTCAAAAATGTGGGCGTTGTTTAAGAACACATTGGACACAGGCTGAAGCAGTTCACTGTCATTCTTGAGGAGTTTGGTGTTTAGAAAACCTTGTAAACACTGACATGTTTTTGTATTAAAATTTTACAGGATCTGATGGTTGGTGATGAAGCCAGTGAATTACGATCCATGCTGGAAGTGAATTATCCGATGGAGAATGGCATAGTTCGAAACTGGGATGATATGAAGCACCTCTGGGATTACACGTTTGGACCAGAAAAACTTAATATTGACACAAAAAATTGTAAAATACTACTCACAGAGCCTCCCATGAATCCGACTAAAAACAGGGAGAAGATTGTGGAGGTATGTGTGTCTAGTAGGAGCTGATACACAGTCATTGGAGCACAGCTAAGAGATTCCTTGTTCCAGCAACACGCGGTGACTGTCTGAAGCAAAGCAGTTCTCTTGTCTCACCAAAACCCATTCTCAGCCATAGGCATGAATGCTACTGTGCTTAAATTCAAACCAGCTGATCTCATTCACAAGCTGTAAGCAGGCTTCTTGTCTCAAGCGTTAATAGCAGCATTAAAACACAGAATTGGAAATACATGTCTGTCTTCATATACCCAGGATATGTTGATTACTAGTTGTTGGATGAATGTTAATTACTTTAAATGACTTGGACTTGTACAAGCCAGTAATGCAGAGGAGATTGGAGTTAGATGATGCTTACCAGATGGAGCAGTGTTGTTGGAGGTAGTTGAGACGAAGGTGTGATGGCAGCCAATGCACTAATCTTTAATTAGTGCTAGGGATTATCAATGAAAGCCTTCTAAGAAGGAAAGCCTGGTTCTTGCATCCTCAATCTCAAAGTGCTGCCCTGGGTGATCTAAGCTCCAGCTGAACATTGTATTCAATGTAGGTTGTCAGATATATATTGTTTAGCTCCTCTACATGTGATGAAGACTTAGGTTTGAAGAGCAGTAATGTTTGATGAGAACAGAATGTTTAGTTTTCTGGGCTGTTGAACTTTTTTCTCATAAGCATCGTAGGTATTTTCAATTAATATAAGTTTGAATATCAAAGCTTGTATGTATATATTTCCCCAAAATATTTCCTTAGTCTGTTAAGAATTTACATTTATCAGCACCTTACCTTTGAAATCCTTTTGATGTCACAGCTACAGTAGTGCTTTCTGCAACTTAGCAGTGAATACATTTGCACTAATCCTTTCTTTCAGTGACCAGGGAGCAAATGAAGTCTAGCAAAGTTGGGAAAACTTAAGTGAAAAAAAAAATCAAACTGTGCAATCTAAATTCAGCTTTTTTTTTTTTTTTTTTACCAGTTGTGGACATCAGGGTCCTATGACCTAAGTATCAGGTAATGGAACACTAGTGATGTTCTGTACCATGTACTGTATACCAGCCAGCTGTGGTGTGATAGGCAGAGATAATAACCCAGAATAACCTGGGTGGCCTCCGTGTAGTAGGAATGGAGGAATGTTTCCTGTCCAGGCTTCTTTGCTTTTCAGTTGTCAACAATAGTGTTCTTGTTTCTGTTTTCCTGGTAAATACAAAAGGATGGATTTTAGTTATTCTTGTGCCAAGTAATTTTATACCAAAAATTCAAGAGTTTAGTATGGCCTCTGAATTCTGGTAGAATATTTGCATTGCTCCATTTGCCTTCTTAACACTACCCCAGAGACCATAGATACTTAATCTTGCAAGGTGCAAGAATAACAGTGAAAGATCATGATGCAGAAAATTAGTGAAAACTAGAATCAATTTTTGTAAATCTAAATTTGAGTTACAGAGAAGCTCATTGTTGCTACTAATGTTTTTAATGGAACACAATGCTATGAGAACTTGGAATATTTAGTTTAGCTGCAATGTATTTATACTCCTTCCATTTTTGACGTGGCCTCCTCCTTTCCAGGGAGGCAAGCCCAGTATGAGGCAGAGGACTGAATGAAGATATTTCCTAAAGCCTGCAGTAAATATAATAATGTCTCTGCATTTTGGGATACAGTGCAGTAGCATTTTAGAAGAAAAGCTTAGTCATCTGGACCATGTAAAGATGATAGATAATTGTATATGCTGTCCTTCATTCTGGTTCCAGTAATTCTCTCTCCTCATTTCATCCCTTTGCCAGGCCCACCTGCAATAGTAAGGCAGCAAGTGTTCACATGTCAGCTATATTGTAAAATATATGTTCAAAAAGTGGTTTTCCTTTCATAGCACATAAAAGACTCCTCAGCTTAATGGAGTGTTTGCTGTTTGTCTTTATCTGCTGCACTCTCATTGTGTAACACCCTCAGAAGCAGCCAGACTGTAGTGGCAGCTCAAGAAGCTGTAGAGATGCTTGAGCATAGTCACTTCATCTAATCCAACCTTGGATTCCTTATATTTTTTTCACAGTTTTTAATTCTTTCTGTACCCAATTAGAACAACACTTTGTAAGTAATCAAAAATCTGCTGTTATGTGAAGAAGAATCTTTTCAGGGAAACATATTGCTCAGTATTTATATCTCAGGATTTGTTAATGTACATGCCCTGTGTTGAGGCATTTTCCCTGTCAAAGAAAGTAATGCAGAGGAGAATGCATTTCTGTTTTCTTGAAAGAAAGAATGACAACACCCCCAAAGGTTATAAAATGTGAAGGCAGTAAATAGTGCCATTTGAATATTGATTTTGTTGTATGAAGGTGATAATTTAGATTTTTCTTACATTATTTTTTCATTTAAAAAGCACTCAGGTTGTTTGAAAATATCCATTGGAATAGTGTTGGGTTTAGACAATGACTGCTCAAAGGGGATCTGTTTTGAGTTGCTGCCCTTTCAACTGTTCCCTTTCTGTTCCTTTTCACACTGTTCTAACGGAGGAGGTTCTTTAAATAGTTCAGAATTCTAAAATTGTCAGGCATCAGCTTTTTTCTTCAAAATTATTTAGATATCTTTTACTTGAGCTGTGGGAGCACTTAGGATTCAATCAGTTTCTAATCCTAGAAGTTGCAGAAGGGTTCTGAAGGCTGCAGGGTAGCAAAAGCAAAGCTTCTGTATGTGTTGGAATAATCAGAGTTCATCCATTTTTCCTGGTAAAGCTTAGTGAGGGGAAAACTGCTGTACATCATGATTTGTTTACTTGGCCTTTTCTTGTGTTTAGGAAGAAGACAGGATCCTATAAACTCTACATCCTTTAATCTTGTCCTGCTTCTTAACTGAAACTGGTTCAGTGATTAGGGAAACCTAGTGTACAGGACAAGGAGTTACTTTCCCTGTTTCAGTATTGATTCTGCAAACTTGCAGTTTTCTCTCTGTAGTGGATTTTGCACTAAATTTGAAAGTCTGTCATTGGTTGCCCTTTAAAGAAGGGAAGAAGGTGGTCCAGATCCAGACCTGTGTTACTGGGCTCATTCTAAGATATGAAGGAGTCTGGTCTTTATTTGACATAGTGTGCAGTTGTACAAAGTCTGTATGGCTTAATATGAAGAATGAAAACTGTCTGAACTTTGTTTTTAAAGCATACATCTTAAGCAAACATTTTATTCCCAAGTCACACTTCAGTAATGAACTGCTTGGCTGGTCTACAAGTACTGCCTCCCACTCATTAAGCACTTTGGAAAAGTGAAAATTTGTGTAAAGCTGCAAAAATTGATGTGTGGGTTTCTTGTATTTGCTTTTGTTGCTTAAGGGATGTGGAATATTTCACCTGGCTTGTCTGGTGTGAACAGGTAAGATACAGAACTGAATGTACTTCTTACTGTCCCAAAGCACATAGGTTTCTAATGTTCCTGTGGATTCTGTGTGATGAAAATTCTTGGGAGGTGTTTTTGAAGTAAAAATGCAAAATTCTAGAAATACAGTTTTCAAACACCAATGAAATTTCTTTGAGGTATTTGGCTTGTTTTGGAAGCTGATTTTTGCCTTCATCTTACAGGTTATGTTTGAGACATACCAGTTTTCTGGGGTGTATGTAGCCATCCAGGCTGTTCTTACTCTGTATGCTCAAGGTAGGCAAAATTAACCCAAAAGTTCGTTCCTTTCCAGATGTGTTGCTGAGCCAAAGTACTAACATGGCATCCCTGTGTCTTGGGCTTAATTCCCTGCTGTTCTCTAAGGAAGCTCAGCTCTGACTGACAGCTTGCTTTTTGTTTTGAGGAACTATTGACAGGTACCACTGTTGGTGGTATTTTCATGGATAAATGCAAAAACTTGGTTCCTCAAAACTCTTTTAGGGTGTAATTGTTTTGCCTTTGGCATCAAGTCTTAATGGCTTACTTTGTTTTTTCTGAAAAAGGAAGAACTTTTCACCAGCAGTAAGAGAGTAATTTAAGGAAAGTGATCATGTGACTTTTGCACTATTTTCGGGAGGGGGAAAAAAAAAAAGTTGAGTCTTTTGCTGTAGATAAACTAAATTGAAATGGTCCTCAGCCTGAGCAGAAAATTATGGATTGACTGAATTCAATGGAAATTCTACCATCAACTTCAGTCCGTCTAGGATTTTAAGAAGTTACTCAAGCACATCAGTTCTAATACCATGACTCCTTGCATCTGTTTGTGGGTGACTTGGTGTACGGAGCTGTCACATAGCAGGACACAAATATCTATGTCACACAAAAATCCATGTCCATTGAGGTGTCACTGTAGTGTCTCTGTCCAGGACCAAAAGCAATGTGGTGCTGGAAGGGTGGCTCTGCCATGCAAGTCAATATAATTATTTGAACCAAAACCACTTTTGCAAACCTGAGTATTAATTTTATTTGCTGCAGTCTGTGCTATTATGGTTTTTCCCCTTAGTTTTCTTTGGTTTGATGCCTTACAAATATTTAATTAACTGACACTTACAGTCTTAAATTCTGCTGTAATTGTACATGTACCTTACTATGTAGTGCTCAACTACTTTGTGAATAACAGAATGTAAGACAGCTTAGAGCAGTCTGCAGTGTTTCTACATACCATCATCTAAAACCAAGCTGAAGACCTTCTAAGATGTAAAAATCAAGAGGCACGTAAATCAAACATTTGTTTTTGAAAATTAAAAGTCCTTTAAAACATCCTACTTATTTCTATTACTTCAAAGATTAAAGTAGTGGCTAAAGTTATATAGAGATGTGCCTTGTTTCAGAGCACCACACTTCTAAGATCTGTCCTTAAAATATGGTTTCTTGCTTTAGGTAGCTTGTGAGAAACTATAAAACTGTTTTCTGATCAACTTTCATCACTGATTTGTGCCTCCTAAGTATAGAAACTTCTGCTTCTACATGTTCATGGTATCTGTTTTGTATACCTTAGAATTTAATAGCTTGTGGTAAACTTTTTTTCCATAAGAGTTGATTTTTTTAGTCTAAGAAAGTGGATCTCATTCAGCCTAATGCCACTTGTGTGAGGAAATACTAGGCATGTGCTGTATCGTCCAAATATTTTCTACCTTACCAAAGTATTTGGTTTTTTGTATACCAGTAAAAATCAACAACTCACTCCTAAGAATTTAACAAGGTAAACTTGTGGCTTGAATATCTCTAGATTTCTTCATATTTCAGAAATTAATATAAGATTGCACAACTGAATCTGTGGAGGAATTTGTGCCCCAATAAGCATTTAGTGAGCGTAGATACTCCCTTTAATTAGAATGCAATTTAAGATGTCAAAATGCCACATAAAATTGTGAGTGGTAGAGTTCTAAACATCTAGGTAAAAGTAATACTTAAAAAAAAATGTATGAAAGCATTTGTTACTATGAAAACCTGAAGTCTAATATCTACTGATGACTGAGGGAAGAGAGGTTGTATCAGTTTACAGTGAAAAACATATCTTAAACTTGCTGCTGTTCTGCTCTATTTATGAAAGTGCAATAAAAGTTATGCTTCTCCTCTGTTCTTTTAGGTTTGTTGACTGGTGTTGTCGTGGACTCTGGAGATGGTGTGACTCACATTTGCCCAGTTTATGAAGGTTTCTCCCTCCCTCACCTCACGAGACGGTTAGATATCGCTGGGAGGGATATCACTAGGTACCTCATTAAGGTAAGCCGGGAGGGAAAAGGCTTTAAGGTTGTTGTATGTTGGTTCAAGTCAAAATCCCTTGACAGCAAGAAACCACTGTGTATTTTTCCTTTATTATTCATCATAATTACATTAAGAACTCCTGTGTTCTCTGTGTTACTTCAGTCTGTTCTTACTGTGTTTTCTCATCGTGTGATGATATTGATGTTATTCAGAGATATCACATTTTCTTAGTGGCAATCTTGTAAGAAGGGAATTTATTCCATATTTGGGAAGGAAAAGCTTGAAAGTTGGCTTTCTCAATACCTAAAGTGAAAGCTAAATTATATTCTCTCAGCTCTACTCATCTGTTTTCAGAAAGACTTTCTTGCAGTGTGGAAAATAGTGTAGTGATTCTTCCCTGATTATTAAATAAGAGAGCATGTTTGATCGACAGTTCATTTGTTTGGGCATTTTAAATATAAGCAACATCTTTGATTGACAAGTTAAACTGGAATACTGGAATGTTCTGAAGTGAAGTTCTAAAGAGAGGAATTATTTTGGGTTTTTTTCCTTTGTCTTTGTTCTGGTTATGCTGAAAGTTGTAATGATGAAGAAAATTTCCCATTTGGAGTAATGCTGCTGCTTTTCTGGTGATAATGAGTACACTGGGACAGATTTCTCTTAATACCCAAATCTGCCACTAAAAAAGGGAGGTGAACAGAGATATGTGTCTAAATGTACTACCCCTCTACTGAGAGATTCGGACTGTTCCTCTCATTTCCTGCTAACATGCTGTGCTCCCTCCAGCTCCTCTTGCTGCGAGGTTATGCTTTCAACCATTCTGCTGATTTTGAGACGGTTCGCATGATCAAGGAGAAGTTGTGTTACGTGGGATACAACATTGAACAGGAGCAGAAGCTGGCACTAGAGACCACAGTTCTAGTTGAATCCTACACGGTGAGTGTCTCAAGACAGCTTTTCCTGTCCTAAACTTCCTAGGTTTAAATTCAGGCTTTGATTCTTTCACAATTTTTCTTGGCAGTAGCTCACCTCTCAGCCCGTAGAATCAAATTAATTGGTTCTGGGAAAATCTTCTGCAGGCTTTTTTCTTTTCAGATTTTCTGTAAGACTTTGTACTCACTTTTGTCATTGTAGATATTTGAAATTTTAATATTATAGTACAGGAATTTGTAGAGAAAGTGGACTTACTCTAGCATATGAAATTGTTTCAGCTTCATCTATGCAGCAGTGAGACATGAGACTGATATCTGGTGTCAGGAAAGGTAAATTTGCTCTTAGTGGAAGTTTTGTGATCACAGTTGGAAAAATTTGCAGTAAAGCATTATTCTTGCTGTAAGATAATTTTTAAAATTGATACTAGGAGTTGGTATTGCAAGGAAATATTTGGTAGCTCAGTATTGATGTGTCTGATCCCTGATGTCTCTAAGTGAATTGCAGAGTGATTAAAGAATTTGTGTGTTCTTTCAGTACTACTGAATGACTTCTTGCAGTGCTGACAATTATCAACAATTTCCTGTGTTAAAACATTTGGGAGCAATGTAGGTCATTTCCTCTTGGGTTTTTTTTAGCATTCAAGTGGCTAAAAGTAGTCTTTTCAGTGGTGTTGTTTCTTCCCTAGCTCCCAGATGGCAGGATTATCAAAGTTGGTGGAGAACGGTTTGAGGCACCAGAGGCTCTCTTCCAGCCTCACTTAATCAATGTTGAAGGGGTTGGTGTGGCTGAATTGCTGTTCAACACCATCCAGGCTGCTGACATTGATACCAGGTAAGAGCAGAACATTTAAAATCCTTTGTCTGGGTGCAGGGGTGGTGTAAGAACTATCTTTAAAGTAACAACTTTTGCTTTAGACACTAATGTGTGCTCCTGGGAGAAGGGTGTATGCTGGGAATGGGTCTCAGGCTGAGCTTTTGGAGCTTAGCAGGTTGTCTGGAAACTATTTCAGTAAGAATGAGCAAAGATAAAATCTTGAAAGCACAATTTTTAAAATTTCTGTGTTCTGGGAAAGCATGAGCAAGTCTGAGCTGAAATTGTGCAGCCTGTCTTTGTGTAGTGACCGTTTTTTAGGTTTGTATTTACTCCCCTGTGTGTACAGGTACCTACTGTAGTACAGAGTAAACTATACAACACTACAAAGACTCTTTTTTTTTTGGGTCAGGTCTGAGTTCTACAAGCACATTGTGCTGTCTGGAGGCTCCACCATGTACCCTGGGCTGCCTTCACGACTGGAGCGGGAACTGAAACAGCTCTACCTGGAGCGAGTTCTGAAGGGAGACGTGGAGAAGCTCTCGGTGGGTATGGGGTGGCTGCTGCAGCCGGGGGGTGCAGAGGCTTCCCCTGGATCCCCGCTAGAGGGAACCAAGGGGTCAGAAATGACGGAGCCTCCCTGCCCATTGCGAAATCGCTGCCCCTCCTTTCTCACACCCCTGCCTTTGCTTTGTACATACTTGCAACAAAGCTGCCTTCTAGACCCTGCTAGTAGCAGGTAATTCCCGAAGTCTTGGGTAAAACAGGCTGGTAAATACCAGGACACAAATTGTAATGTTGGTTAAAAAAAAGCTAAGGAGTTTCTGTGCCTTAAAGCTGTCATTGAGCAAAACAAAAAATTTTTTTTTAATCTGTGAAAATTTTGGTTCATCTTACAAATGAAATACTCAAAAGTGAGAGAGGCTAGAGCTCTAACACACCTTCAGGTGGAGTAAGTTTCCCTTTTCCATTGGTTACTGTGATAAGCAGGCAACAGCCACACATGCTACAGAGGTAACAGTGTGTTGTACTGAAAATTCCTCTGAGTGGAGTTTCTAATGGTGAACTGAATTGAACTTCCTGGTTCTTAATACAGTGTTTTCTGAAGGTCTTCTGTGGAATGACTCAATTGTACAGAATGTTTTACATCTGAAACAGTATTTCAGTCATAGCTTTGTACTCTCTTTGTAGCTCTTGAAGTTAGAGCTTTAGGACTGAAGAAGTTAAGGGAATGTTAATTAGGTGAGCTGGTTTAGATTGTTTAAATTGGTATAATTCTAAAATATTTGTGATTTGATGATCTGGTAACTTCTGATAATTTCAGCCATCAAAGATTAGGAATTATTTCATTTTTAATAGTGTTCCTGAAGTGCAAAAGTTGGGTCTCTAATCTTCTGTCAGTATTCTGAATCCTGGGCTTTTTGTTGATATACTGAAAGTACAATTTTTGGGGAAGTGTCAGTAGCTGTGTGTAATTTCCAATGCAAAGTCATTATTTTACTTCAGTTGTGGAAGCTGGAATCTTGCACAGAGTGCCCTGTGCTAACATTTCAGTTTTTTAGTTGCATTTTTCTCACTAGACAGTTTCCACTTCATTGTTCTGGTGGAAAGCCCAATTTTATTTTGCGAGGCTTTGCTTCAAGACTCCTAGTAAGGATTTCTTTTCTTCTTCCCAGAAATTTAAGATCCGAATCGAAGATCCCCCTCGTCGGAAGCACATGGTGTTTCTGGGGGGTGCTGTTCTAGCAGACATCATGAAAGACAAAGACAACTTCTGGATGACCCGACAAGAATACCAAGAAAAGGGAGTGCGTGTGCTGGAGAAGCTTGGTGTGACTGTTCGATAAATCCCAAAGCTTGTTCCCATCACATGTCTAAAGCTTTTTTCTTTCATTGCCAATCTCTGAACTCACTCAGCTACATGCTATGGAAGGGCCTGTCTGTGGCCTTTTGACCCAAACGTCAGGTTTTGTTCTGGTTTCTTGGGGTAGCTTTTGTTAAATGTTTCTTAATGTGGCTAAATTTGACTATTAAATTTGACCACTTCCCTGCAAACAAAACGGAGCAAGAGCAGCCTGTCTACTTCATTGTTCCCTCCCAGTAGGCAATTGGGTAATTCTGGTAGGCTTTTTCTTCTGGGTTTATTGCTGTAGTCCTGCTAGCTTTTGTCTCTAGTTCACAAAGGGTTGTGTGCCTTTTTTAGCATAAGAAAACCTTTAAACAAGAGTTTTTGCTATTGGATCATTGTGGTGGTTAGCTTTGCATCTTTATGCCTCTCTCTACATTTAGTTTGGTTTTTTTTTTTCCTTTCCTGCCACTAGGAATTTTGATTAAACATTGTTAAAAACTAGTTGAAGTAGATGGAATGACTTTAACACACTGTTTTGATGTAATGTGGTTTCATATGCACTGCTGCCTAAACTGGCTTCTGCGATGGTTCACCCTTCAAGGTGGTGGTGGGGCCTTCAGACTGTATTTCTCTAAGTGGGAATCTACAGTTGCCACAAATGGAGAAACACCTGATGTTCTGGAAAGTGTACATTTGTGGCCTTAGGTGTCTTTTTTCTGGAGACAGGAGACAGGTTTGAGCTGTGTTTCTTTTTTGTTAAGGGACAGCTGGGAGGGTCAGCCTGACCAAAAATGCCTCTTTTTATGAATAAGTTTTGGTACCGTGTTATCTCAGCATGGGAAGCAAGAATGTTAAATTAGCCATTCTGTAATTGTTGAAGAAACTTAGGTATGCTGAGACAGGAGCCTCTGAACTTATTGAACAGATTTAATACTTTCAGAAATGCTTGTGAAAACTGTAACCATAAATATTTAAAGCCCCAGAACTAAGTTTTAAAAAGTCTGATGTTTTAAGTGCTTGTATGTACATCAGAAGCACTCCCATTAAACTTTACAAGTATATTAACCTAGTGCCAAGTAGTTACTGCAAATGAATATTTCAATGACCAATGTTTATTGCCAGAAGCAGATATTTATAAACAACCAGTGGCAGTAGGTTATAAAGAATGACTTATATTTGTTCCAGTTAAGAATAATATTGGAATAGATTATGTTGGTTGGTAAATTGCCACAATTCATTTTATCCAGTCTTGATTTTTGATACTTAACATGGGATGGGGAAGGAAGTGAAAACCAGTGATGAAAATGCTGTTTCCGGAAAGTACATTAAAGCTGAGTTGTTCTAAAAAATAGAAGTTGTCACTAGTAATTATCAGCCACCTTCTTTGAGTATAGTTGCCTGTGTTTTTTTCCTATAGCAGACTGGTAACTATAGTTGCAATAAAATCTGCCTTACATTAAGCATAGCAAAAACTGCTTGCATACAAATGCTAGCTAGACTTAGTTCTACTTTGCTTTCCATAGAAATATTATATTACTTCTTACTGGTTTTCGAAGCCTACCATAACATTTAAGGATAAGGAAGTCAAGATCTGCTCTTGACTTCCAAGCCTTGGAATGTATGAGAGATGCTTTCATATACTTGCCATTTGTCTACATCTTTACATTAATAATTGACCCCAGAAACATGGAAATATTAAACTCCCTTGGACTCTTAAAATGTGCTTCCTTGCTAAATTGAGCAGACAGCTTCCTTTGGCTGAGCGAGCCAAAGGGGCAGAAACCATGTCTGCATTTCTTTAATAACAAGACAGTCACTATAGTATTGCTAGTAATGACCATTTAATTATAGGTGGGTGGGGTTTTTTGCAGCTATATTTACTCTTAACTTGAACAATACGAATTTACAGGCATGCCGGTCGTGCCTCAGTGCATGCACTTAAGCAGTTACTAGATTTTTGGGGACATGAATGTAAGGGGTACTCTGAATTCCTGTAGTCTTCTAAACATTTAATACACAAGACTTAAAAATGCTGTGGGCTTGCTTTAGAGCTATGATTTCTCATGTGACTGTCTCTGGGCTTTTCAGACAGTGTTGGGAATCATGGAAATAAACCAAAGAATGACTTAAAAACTTTTTTTAAATGACAATCTGTCATGTGGTTCTTCAAATCTAGACCTTGACCCTGCAACCCCTTTTCTAAACCATCTTCTCCCCTGTCCACTGGCTTCAGTGAGGTATGTGCATGTTTGAGTAAAGGTTTTGGAATTTGGCCCCTTCACTAGAGAACTTCACAGCACCATGAGTAATAAATGTCAGTTGATTGTGCAGAATCTCGGGTTTCCATGGAAACCATGTATATATTAAAAAAAGAAACTAGCATTTTAAATTAACTGTGATCATGGGTTCAGAGGAACACATTTGTAATCCAAATACTGAATGGGGTGTTCCAGTTGTGCTCAGTGTGGTTCTCCATGTATGTGTTTGCACACACAAGAGTGTTGTGTGTGTGTTCTCTCAGCTGACAGCTTCAATACTGCTATGAAAGCAATCTGGTTTTAAAGTTTTTTTGAAGACCAAATAACTTGAATTGTATTTGCAAAATGCTTCAGCTCCTTTAAAATTAGAATAGAAGATGCCGCATCAGTTGTAAGTTTTTTGGGAACATCCTATTTTTAATGTTAAGCTGCTTCAAACCCTCCCCTCCCCCAGTGTTCTAGGATGTTAACCAATGTAACACAGATGGCTTTTTATACAGTTCTGAATAATGTTAACACACAACACTGGTTGAGACCATGAATGGAAATAAACATCTATTTAAATTGACAGGTCTTTTCAATACAAAAATAAAATCAGATTTTTTTCAAAGTAGATTATGTTTGCTTTGTTTCCTTTGGGAAATCACAGTTCTGTCAGTTTTTCTCTAACTTAACTTCCATCACAAAACCATCATGAGCTGCTTTTGCTGAGGAAATCTGACATGACAAAATAACACATTGTCTACTGATTGCTGTCATGCTCCATCCTTTAGTCAATACTCCACTCCTTTTCTTTAAAAAGAAAAAAAATCCTTATCCTTGGACAGGAATCTTTTTCTAGTTCAACCTCCATACTGCAAAGTGGGAAGAGCCCTCGACTTGTATTGACCTCAGCATCCTTGGCTAAGCTCAGAAGCCATATAATGATGCCCTGTTTAGGAAAAGTCTCCTTGGCATTGTGACTTCATGTGCTATTTCACCTGCATCCCTGATTTTAACTGATGGAAAAAGTGCGTGTGGGGTTGACCTTTTGTGTTTAGAAGGACTTGAGTGGATTAGTGACTGGTCCACCACTCAAGATGCATTTATTTGACTTTTGAAATGAACTCAACCAGCTTCTTCCCCCAGCTCATTGCACGTGCTGGGCTGGAGGAATGTTCCCCGGGCATCTTGTTCCTGATAGGGTGGTGGGTTTGCTTTTCTTAGCTGGAGCCACTGTGTGCAGTTTGGCTCTGGCTGCATCTGCCTCAGCGGCTGGGTCAAACACTTGTCATCTTAGGGACAGATGCAGATAGACAGGATTTTAATAGGAAAAAAAAAGTAAGGCCACCCTTAACCCCAAATTTGTGTTTCATCACTGTGCATTCTTGGGAAGAAAGAAATACATCTGGCTATACCTCTGCTCAGTACTAATTCATTCCCTGCTCCTCCCCTTTTGCTTGTTTTGCCTGACATGGCTTTTGTGTGGAAAGGACTAAATAGAGCTCAGTTGACATTTGCTGGTCAACTTTTTCAATAGAAGATTCCTCCCTGTGGGCACTTCAGCTATTTTCCACAAACAAGTGCCATTAGCTGTTCCAAAACTCTGGAAGATGTAGTTTTGAGGGGTTTTTGGTTGTTGTTTGAAGAGGAGGGGGTTGTTTGTTGGGTTTGGTGTGGATTTTTGAGGGGTTTTTTCGGGTTTTTTTTTGGTTTTGCTTTTTTTTTTTTAAAATCCAAGTATATCTGCTTCTATGTTCTAACTAAGAATGGTATTAGATAAAGTTGATTTGGACTTTTTCAGCAAGTATTTCAGCTAAAATTTTGCTTTATTTGGGCCCTGCTGTGTCATGCTTGTTCCTTCCTGTTGGTTTGGTTTGTTGTCCTGGTGCTGAAAGCCATTGCAACTTTGCCATTATAGGCCTCAAGAAAAAAAACCCCTTCCATTCAGAACAGGCTGCTAATTTTGCTTCTTACCTTCACTGCAGTACAACATTAAAATAGCTCTTTAATAACATCCTCCATGTAAATTGCTTACCTTCCTGTAACCTGGTGCTGCAGTCCATTGAACCAACAGCTGCACAAAGCAAGATTTCTGTGCACGTCTGCTTATTGCCCAAACAGCTGGAGAAGAGCTTCTTGCCTTCTTTGTGCCTCATGCAGAATTCTGTTGTGGTGCTGCTGGAAAAAGGAGTTCAGGCAGGAGAGGCAGCTTTGTTTCTCAATTGGCTTATTTGGATTTTTTTAAAATTTTGTTTTTCCTTTTGAAAGCAACCTTAGCATTGAAGATTAGGGAAACAGTTTCTATTCTGGGTCATGAATAAAGCATATTAAGAGTCTTAGCAGATACTTGGGATGGTACTAAGGGCCATCTTCAGCTGCAGAACTCATGTTCCTTCACATACCTTTTAAAAAAATTATTATTAAAAAGATATCTCTGTTCCCAAAGCCTAGGAGTAGTAATTAAACTGTACCTGCAGGAATAATGACAGATATGGGCCCCTTGCCTACACCTCTTAATCTCTGCACCCATCTCCCATCTGGTTTTTGTTTGCCCTAAAGCCTAAGTGGTTTCAAGATCTTCCTCCTGCATGTTCTCACCACGTGCCCGTTTTCAATCTTGCCAGGCATTTTAACGAATTAATTAATTGCCAGTTGTTGGCCTCAGTGCAAGTAGATCCTGTAAGTCCTGACTACCATCAGGCACTTTTCTTAGCACAGCAGCACTTCTGGGGGCTACTCCAAATTGAAACCTTTGTGTTGGCCTGGAACTTTCTGTTCTAAACCACTCAGTGTAACCCTGATTTTGGCTTTCCCTGCCAAAGCAGGAAAAGCAAGGGTGGCATTAAGGACATGAAAGGCGGTATTTTGGGAAGGACCCAACCACATAATCTCCCTGGAATATTTTAGGGTTTTCCTGTTGTAGTGGGTATTGGCACAAATCATGTGGGACAAGTCCAGTAAGAGCAGGTGGGATTTATGTTAGCACCTGTAATAACTGGTAGATTTGTCCCCTCTAAAGTCTGCTTGTGAGAGAGGTATTAGGGCTTCTCGTAGCATTACTGGGTAATAACCTGGAACACAAGCCTTTGAAATGTGGTCACTGCTGGAATCCACGTAGTGCCACGTGAGAACAAAATGTGGTAATGATAATTGCTCATTATCTAATTATACAAGAACTTACAGCCCCAGAGGGTGAAAACTAATTAAATGGTTATCCACTCCTAAAATGGCAACAAAAAAATGAGGAAAATTCATTCTTTTGGCTCTTGTTCCATTGCTGTCAGCAAAGTCATGTGTTCCTTGAGAAGTGAATGAGACTGTCCAGGATGGACAGAGTTCTCTCCATCCTGCTGCAGGGATTGAGGCAGGAAGCTTACTTTCAGGAGAGTAGTCTGCTTAGTCAAAAGTAAGCACCTCAACTTTTAAGCTGCAGCTCAAATGAAGGAGGATTCATTGACCCAGGTTATCCAGGAAGATTATCTCTGGCCTTCAGAGCAGTATGGGTCACCTTTTATGTTTGCTTGTTCAGAGTTTTAAAGATAAAATACCCAGACCACTTGGTCCCTTGGTGTGGATGCTGTGTTCTAGGGGCAGGCCTTGGTTTTACCCCATACTGAAGCGTGCTTCTTACGCCTAGGAAAAGCAGCTGCCTGCCAAAAAAAGTGGTGGCGTTTTCCTGTGATTCAAGACCCTGCAGCTTTTGCTCCAGCAGCAGTAGACCTATGTAAAAACCCTTATCCTGCCAAATGCAACAATGATTAGCACCTTAGGCCCTAATTTAACTCTTCCAAAAAGTACCAGACAGCCCCTACCTCACCTTGAGCTGCATGCCTTCCTTTGGAGCCCTCATTCCTTGCCTCTCAGCATTCATATGCTGCTGCTGCCCTGGCAAAACACCCAGCCCCTCACTGCTTAAACCAGGTTCCCCCAAATACAAGGGACATGCCAGCCTTTCCAGGGCCAGCAGTTGCTGACCTGCTGCTCTTGGGGTGCTGGAGTGAGAGGAAGGCAGACAGCAGGCACAGCTCAGCAGGACCACACACTTCAGCTTCTATGGCAGCGGTGCTCCAGCGAGCAACAGGTGCTGAACTTCTGTGGGATTTGGAAATGCAGCGTTCCCCTCCCTGTCCTGCCTGTGTAACCCAACACTGCAGGCATTCTCAAAGCACGGTCTGTAGGCTGTAAAACACACCTGTGTGGTTATGGTGCTCTCTGGTAGCTCACAGCTCACACCTGGGACACAGTGGCAGACACTGGTTTAGAGCTGTTGGCTTTGCAGCGAGCTACAAAGCCCAGATATACCGCACCAGAAAAACCCCCTCTAGTGCAACCACTAAACACGAGAAGCAGAATTTCTGCCCTTTCCAGAGCCTGGGACTAAGGATTTTAATCAGAAAAGCATAATTTGGATTGGGAATGAAGGTTCAGTGAGTGCAGTGACACCCAGGCAGTTTCTGGGGAGCAGCTGATGTGCTCTTGTCCACATTCTTGCAGTTACAGGGGTGTGTATGTTTTTGGGTTGCCACAGATTGCAGAGCTGTTAGCTGGATGCCTTACATATTCAAACTGTCTTTTTCCCTGCTTTCCCAAAAAGCATAGTGCAAGGTTCTGCTGTTAAATGTGGGGGGTACTAACTTGGGAGGTAGGTTGGTCCCTTGTAAATCAGAATGCTTGCTATTTCTGGAGGTTTTCTTAAGGAGTAGAGTGGGTCAGAAGGAAGTGACTCCTTATTTTTTTAATTACCCATCCCCCCGACATTGTAACACAGTTGTTGCTTTCAAGAATATGCATGGTCTGTTTTCTTCAGACTATTGGCTCATCTGGTAAAATAATTAGCTGTTAGGCAGACAGAGGGAAAGGATCACATCTGCACAAGACAGGAAGACTGGGACAGTAGAAAGGGGAAAAAAAATTCCCTGCTTGAATCACAGCTGCCCACCATGCATAGTAGCAGAGCTTGCCAAGAATATTCAAATTGATTTAGGAAGAAAAGCTGAGGGAACCGTTTAACCCCAGCCTGCTTGGATCTGTGACAGTATCTCCATGGGCTGCTCTGCTCCCACTTTGGGCTGAAAGAAAGGTTTTCAAGCTGCCTGTTTCCCCAACCAGCCTTCCTGTGTCCCCCCTTCCTCTTCTGCAGCAGGAACACAAAACACTGACTCGTTGCTGGGCATGAGGCTGCGAGCAGATTTCCACACCAAGAAAATAACCAAAGGTGGGAACATTTATTTCATATTGATGGGCTTAAGTTGTAATTGGACCATGTGATTAAAACCTAGAGTAAGGCAAGTTATTTGTGACTAATCTGGGGCAATGGGAGCCTTTTTGCTGCCTGCTGCATATTCTGAATTAGACTCCTTCTCAGCAGAAGTGGTCAGCATGTTCATCATCTGCAAACAACCTCTTCAAGTGTTCAAAGCCAAAATCACTTGCTCAAGAGTTTCCGAGCACAGGAATCCTTTGCAGCTCATTTACAAGCAGTTGAGAGGGTTTTACATCAAAAAATGAGTAGCAATACTTCAGACATGTGAGTCATACAGCAAATCCCTTTCCCTACTTAAATCAAGCTACATCTGTAAGGATATACTCATTTAATGATTAAAAAAAGGGGCATTTGGAGTATTTCTTCTCAGAACCTGTTATCTCTGGGATCATCTTTTTCTGCAGGACTCCCAGGTTCACTCGCAGCTTCACTCCCAGCACTATCTTTGGGATAAATCCACAAAAAAAGGGTAAATGTAGAACTGCACAGAATTGTATCCAAATAAAATAAAAGGGCTATAATGCAGGTGTTTCAATACTTGATTTCAGGTGCTGCCCACCTAAGCTGTGGGTGGGCTTTCCTTGCCAGCTGGAGCAGCCAACTCCAGTGTTAAGCCCCTCCAAACCTCTGCTCAGCTGCAACTTCCCCTATAACAGGAGGCCTTTGGCACATAAGCTTTTTTCCAGTTAAAACACAAGTTCCCTTGGTACCTAAATGTCTGATGTGGGGTGAATGCAGATCTGTTGAGACCCTGACAGCACTGAGCAGCTATGTGCTGCATCCATGCCTAAACCACAACCAGCAAAGCATTCCCCATCGAGCTTGCCTGCAGAGGAGCCAGGCTGGAAGATGTGTGCACAAGATGTTTTTGCATCAGGTCTCTCACAAAAACAGCTGTGGGAGGAAATGGGCCCAGTAGTCAGACCACATTCACCATTAATATTCATTTATGCACAAATACTAACACAACTATAGATGACTTCTAAAGGAATGAGCCTAAATATTTCCAGGAAGAGACAGCTCTGTGTTCTGGACAAATGATTTAGAGGCCGCTGAAAGGAAACCCAAACCCTCTTCCTCTATTTTGTGAGAAGGGCCTCTCTTGCAGAGTTCCTGCCTGTGCATCCTGGTGAGGAGGAGACATCTCCTTGTAACAGAGGATGCAGCACCTGGCTGCCTTCAGGGGCCCACAGCTGTGTCTTGAACCTCTCTGATTTGCCAGGGCTTGGCAGCTCCTTGCCCACAGCTGACCAGCTCCTAGGGATCCTTTACACAGCCTCCCAAAGGCACCAGCACAGAAGTGGTACCTGAGAGCCCCTAGAACTGGAAGCTCCCCCAGGCTGCAGGAAAGCCACATCTTTGCATAGATTCCCATCTCCAGTTGCTCTGTAGCTCCTGCTGGAGAGAGATGATCCTCCCCTCCTGCAGCACCAAAGCACTAAGCAAGGGTTGGATATAAATGTGTGTTGCAGGAAGACTCAGATACAGAAGTGAATCACGCTGTACCTGAACTTAGGTGGATGTGTTTGAGGGGACATCTTTAGTTTTAAAAGGAGCAAAGAGGAGTAAAACAGAAGAGGGACAAGAGATGACCAGGAACAGAGGGACAGAAGGCAATGAGATAGATACCACTGGCTTACTAACCATAATAACACAGTCAAGACCACTGTGACAGAGACACTTGCTGTCCCTTGCTGGTGACCACGCAATCAAGCATAGCCCAAGGATGCACTACATTGTCACCCCTTGTTTTGTGTGAGGTGACAACAGGCAATGTGCAGGCATGGCACTTCTCCCAAGGTTTAGAGTACAGTAGATGCTCATGCCTGGCCAGACTCCTCCTGAAGTCAATGAAATAAACCCTGAATGGGATCAGAGGCATTGACCAGATTTCTAGGGGTACAAGGAAAATTTTCACTTGTTTAGCACTGCATTTTTAGTTAAAAGTACTTGATGCTTCAATTACTCCCTGTTGGAACCAGCTATGTCCCAAGGAACACAGTAAAGATGGAAGTTTGGGTTTTCCTCAAGGCTGCTTCATTTAGAAGGACAAAGCCTAGAAAACTGCACAAGAGGGAGGAGACACAGAAACCTTCTTCTTCAAGATTTGCTTAAGTTCCCTGCTCATGCAGAGAAGTTATTAAAGAGTAGGAAGTGTAAACACAGTAACATCAGAAATACATTTTCCTGCAAACCAAATTCCACTGTAAATCAATGTGCAGGAGCAAACACACAAGACCAAATCCAAACCCATGTCATTGCCTCATATAGACAGTTAAGCATCACCTTACATTGCTGGTCCATCTGATTTTCAATATTTGCAAGCACAGGGCGATGCCTGCCAACTTCAAGGGAGATGTTCATGTGCACAACAGGCAGGATGAAGCTTTAAAACCACTGGTAGTTACACTTTTACTGCCAGAAGCAACATTTTAATCTAAGTATTGGCTCCTGACAAAGGCTGTATTCTGAAGCACTCCAACATCTTTGCTCCATCTGAGTAATTGCAAATGCCTGTCTTTAATCTATTTTCAAGAATTGTTGGGTTTGGTTGTTTTTTTTTTTAAAGTACAAAAGAAAATGTTTCTGTGTGTACATTCATGGCAACAGAGCTACACAGAGACATGAACTAGTGGAAGGTCCATATGTTTAGAGAATATCATACGTAATGAGAACTGCTGCATTTTTGTAAAATGTAATGGGACAGATACGCAGCAGCTGTGGGTTACTCAAGAAGCAGCTAATTTAGCAAGCTGAATTCAAGGATATTTCCCAGATCTCTCAAACAATGAATAGCAGTGTTGTTTAAGATTACCATTATGCCTTACATCCTCCTTTGACTGGAAGCAGGGGGAGGAAGCCCCTATCTGTGCTTCTGGGGCAGAAGTACATGATTAATGCCTAGCTATCATACAAAGTCCCAGGGGACCAGGGGGGTCTGGACTTGAAGGAAGGAAGGAAATTATGTAGGATAAACAAAAAAGAGCCTCAGGAAAGAGTTGAGATGGGCAAGACTTGGTGAAAAATAGAAAAAAGAAATTTAAAAGGAAATATTGAAGGAATTGACTTGAGTTCTAATATTGAACTTTAAACACACTGACTTCAGAAATGGCATTAGAAAGTTAGCAGGTTTGTATTTTTATTTACTTAGGTTTGCTCTAAGGCAAGGTATTACTTATTTCAAATACACAAATGGAAGTTTTAAGGCTTGATTGCCCTTAGATTTCACTTTCCCAGGGATTTTACCTACCCTTCCCCCTATAAAAAAGGAAGATACAGACAACCTGGATGGAGTCACAGCTCCATTTCTTTGTTCACTGGGGAGATGGGGCTGGTATGCTCTGTTCTCCTGAGGTGGCCAGTTTGCCAGCAGCCCAGGCACCCTGCAGCCACCCCAGAGAGTCACAGAGGCCCACAGCATGGCCCACTAGACTCAGCTGCCCTCAATTCCCACCACAGTTGGAGCCAAGTGCCTCATATTAATGAGGGAGATACACCAGTGGACCCGCTGCAAGTTCTGCTTATTCATATATTAAAACAGGTTATATACACTGATTAAAAAAAAAAAAAGGAAAAAGGAAAAATTGCAAATTAAAAATGGGTCTACTTGAAATTCTGGCTCCCCACAAGATCTTTATTTTTGTGGGGAAGGTCTCTGCAGTGACAGTGTCAATAGAAGTTTGCGGCCACCCTTCCTCAGCTGGGAGACAGAGAAGGAAGAAAAGGAATTTGCTAATCTGGACTAATTTGTGGGAGGATTTACACATATAAATAAAAGTGACCAGGTCTTCCCCAAAGTAAGAGATTACCTGAGTGAATAGACTTTCTAAAGGATTTTCAGATATAGGAGCTTGGTACTAGTAAACTGCAGCAGACATTGTTGCATTGAGATATATTGCATTTATCTGTTTCCTGGATCTGATATTAGAATTTTCTCTTGCTGTACTATTGAGATAACCAAAACCTCTGCCTCTCTGTAAAAGAAAAATGCTTGATTTCCAAACAAATGGGATGAGCTTACACAACAGAAGTACAAGGAAAATCCACTTCTCCTGGCCAAGCTCATCTCTCTGCTCCACTGGTGGAAAACAGGAGTAAATGCCTAAAGCTCCAAAACTTGATATGAACTCCGGGGGGTAGAGCAGAGCAGAGGCTCGTGCTTAACTAATGGAGTCATTCCCACAAGCCCAGCTTTAGAAATTCATTATAGCAACAGGCTCAAGCCAAACCTTTTGCTTAGTTACACAGAGAAGGGATTGCTCCTGGTGAAATGAATGTTAAAACCACTGAGTGGCTTATGTGATGTAGCACTGGGCCTTCAAAGTGTTTTACAGCAGAGGAGCACATCTGGAGTCAGTAAAAGGCTGTCTTGGGCTAAGGACTTTGCTCTTTGCCATATAAGAGCTATATGTGCAAGTCTGGGTGTAATTCTACTTCTAGAACCACAGCTGAAGTGAGATAACACAGCTAAAAGTTAGGGAACTACCTGAGATAAATACATTATTAAGTAGATGTCTTTTTCTCCTCAAAAGTTTTTGAGCAGACCCTTTATACTTAGTGATACACAAACACCACTGCTCTCATATCAGAATGCAATTCCCAGAGCAGTTCATTCCTTTGCACAACGACAAAAGCCCAGCCCATCAGCAAGAGGAGCTGGAGTTTATTCAGGAGTCCATAGGAAACAGCTGTTGCTTTCAACCCAGCCTCTCCTTTATCTCCTTTATTGTTTATTCATGTCTCAGCTCATACTAGCCACTGTGAGCAGGTCAGGACTCTGCACGCCAAAAAGCTCCTCAGAAGCTGATGGAACTCAGCCCAGTGCCAGAAGGACAGAGGAGCTGGGTTTTATATTATTCAATTCCCAGGTGGTGACAGAGGTAAATTCCTGACTTCATTAGTTAATAGTGCAGACAACAGCCAGGCCTTTGCCCTGGATTTTTGCAGAGGGGGCAAACGTTCAGTGAGTAGCATGAAAGAAACCAAATGAAACAAGCCAAAAATGGAGGGTGTTTGGATATTTCTCCCCTTCTCTCCGAGTTTGTTGACAATTCCTTTGTACTGCAAAGGATGTTTACTCCCCCTCTCTTCTGTAACGATGTAGTGAGTAGGACTGTGCTTACAAACCTGCAAATGTTTATCTGTAAAGACTATGCTGTGGTGTAACAGCATGCAGAAGTGGTCTAGAGCCCAAATAGACCAGAGTTATTTTCTACAGAGAAGCAGGGAGTGGTGACCCCATTACATTTGCTGGAAATTTGCTACCAGGCAGGGGGAAAGATGGCAGTAATGAGCTCAGTGTGAGGAACAGGAAAATAGAAGGCAAGGCTCCCACGTCCTCCTTCTAACTGCCTTCATCTGTCTCTGTTTCCCAGTCAAAACGTGGGTGTAATTGTTCAGGCATAGCATGAAGCTTTAAAGACTCACAGGGGATACGGCATAGCGGGAGGACAGCATGATGTCAGCAAGAAGTGAGTTATTCTCCTCAGCAGTGAAAGAATTAGTGAGCTAGAAATCCAGGGATGTCAGGACTTCAGTCCAAACTGGAAAGAATATTTCAGCTCACCGGATTGTCAAGAGACAGAGGGACGACCCTACGACCCCCCTTGCAGAAAAGCTTTCCTGAGTCACAAACCATCCAGAGCTGTATCATTCACAGCCTTGAAAGCTCTGCAAAACCCAAAACAGTGTCCCCATGGCAAGAGAAACAAGAGTTTGCCTCTTGGAAGAGAAGAGGAGAGGTGAATGTCTGCTTGTGAGCAGACCTCTTTCCATTTAACAGCAGATGACAGCGTCACTTATTTTCACAAACAGCTATTTAACATAAGGAAGCATCATGAATAGAGAACTGCAGATAAGGCATAAATTATGCAGCTAACTCAAGAATATGGCCCCTACTCGACTTTAAAAGGCAGGCCAGATGTCTTCAGATACTGTCGGCTGTGAGTCGGTGTCGCAAAACCCTTTCAAGCTCAGCTAACTCAAGGCACAATGTGCACTTGATTTGCTTGGCTGAACGGGGAACTTCCCGAGCTGTGAGCAGGATCTACGCACAGCTGAAAATACGGTGGGAATGAGTCAGTTCCTTGGAGCTTGCGTGGGAGGCAAAGACAGAACTGTGGGTGGCTTCAAAGTGTTAAACAGCCTTTTAAATTCAGGCCCGGTTTCTCAGAGGAATAAGGAAACAGAGATATTCACCCAGTCTGGGTTTAGTGCCATGTTTTGGGCCAGCCTTGAGAAAATTGCTCTCTGATAGTAATAGCCACTTCCCAGGCATGCAGATCCACTTGCTCCCAAGCCAGTTCAGTTTCAGATGTAATTCTGTGGAGTTTAACAGCAACTCACTTACTCCCTCACCCACAGCAAGGCAGCAGCAGCTGACCATTCTCTCTTAACATCTGCAAGCTGCCTCCAAGGCAAGGCAGAGCCCCACCAGCTCCAGGTCAGGCGTTTCTCTGTCCACCTCTGCTCCCTGCATTTCACCCCTTTTGCTTGAGCTGCCTGGGACCATAACTCTTCCAAAACAGTCATCCCAGGTACCCAGTCCCTGTGATGACAGAGAGCTACTTCAATCTTTCCAGTTCTGTATTGGCAGTGAGTTTCCCCATCCTGCAGTCTATCATTCCACCTCTGGTGCCAAGAACTTTGGGATGTGGTCCTACCCACAACTGGCTTGTGCATATAAGGGAAAGGGGATGCTGTGGGTTAAATTACCTGGGACATTAGAAATTCAGGCCCCATCCAGTTACCTCCTGCCAACTGTTTGCCATTCAGCCTGGTTCTCCTATAGTGCAACTGAAGTCTGGTCAGCTCTAAAGAGGATTTATTGCTTTTACTGGATCAGGCTCACCCTTCCATTTAAGTGGATTAATGTGGGTTAGGTCCACACAGCATTAGCCAAGTCAACAGAAAGTTCCCTACTACTGGCAATGTTGTTGTTTTTTCTCTGTCACGATGAATTTTTAATGGTCTTTTTGTGCAAGAGCAGCTTTGCAAAATCTTAGACTTCTGCTTTCCAATTTAGATGATTTGGCATGTGAAGAATGCAATGAATATTTAAACCTGTAGTTTGGCACAGCCTCCACAGAGCAGCTAGAAACCTAGTCCTGCTCTTTTGGGGACTAGCCAGCAACGATGTAAAACCCCAAGCCTGGAGGAACAGCACGGTGAGCCTGTGAGGTTACATCAATCTTCAGTGCTCAACCAAAATCACTTTAAGCCTACCATTCTTTAGATTCTTTCAATTAACCTCAGGATTCATGTGGAGGAGCTGTATGCGGGTGGAGCTGGGGGTTGTTTGATAGATTACTCAGACCACTCTGCTGGTCATATTTTATTCACGTGAGAGTAGCTGCTGAGGGCTGTTATATAGCACTGGAACCAGGGTCCCCAGCGCAGCAGACAATGTGCAACCACGCGGTAACAATCTCCGCCTGGAAGATCTTACAATCAAACCAGATTAGACAAAAGGGTCAAAAAGGAAGGCACCCATATTTTGCCCTCCTTGTACACATGGGTGAACTAGGGGCTCGCACACACATTCAAGCAGCCACCAATTAAGGGTTTACTGTAACCCCTTTGTACCCAATTTAGCCCTCGGCAAAATCAAGGCAAATCAACTCAGCTTTATTGGCTGTAAAAGGGCGCCCGGTTCAGGAGCCACCACCAGAAATCCTCCATCATCCGCTCGAACACACAAGGATAGATGCTGGAATTCAGCCAAGACAATGTGGCTTTCATCTTCTACATGAAAGGGGGCTCCCTCTGACATTTTGAGGCCCACTTTCTTAAGAGCTGTTATGCAAACTTCAGCTCACATGAGCTCGAACAATACGGCGGCGCGTACGACCGAAACTTTCAAGGCGAGCAAAGTTTCCGTGCGCTCTGCAACGATGTACATGGGAACAACCCCACTGGCTGAACAGCTCCAGCAGGTATCAGTTTGCAACCACCAGCCATAAAGTGGCAGTGGAAATAAGTTTCTGATCTCAGTGTCCCCTGAGCTGTGCTTTCAGTAGAGATATTAGCATGGAAAGATGCACGTTTCTTCAGAAGTCGCTGTTGCTCTCCGTCTCTGTGCGGCCTTCTGGAAATCCCAGATCTAAATATTGGCAGTTCTGTGCTATTTAACTTGTGAAGCCATCCTGTAGCCAGTGGCCTTCTTCACACACAATTATATTTAGAAGGCTCCATGGGCTGGTATGTCATTATCTCAGTGTGTTAATTGATTAAGTCTGGCCTACATACAGTCAGTTGGACTATTCCCTTTTGGGTTGTTATTATTAGCAAGACCCAGACATTTTAAGCCTTTTGGAGCACAGGAATCTCTCTCATCATACAAGCAGAAGCCCAGAGAAATCTCTTGGAATCACTGGCTTTGCAGCTACAATAATTTAGCTTCATAGACGGAAAAATACTGATATTGATGCACAAGAAAGTGGTAAAAAAAGGTGAAAGCAGAATTCAATCTGACAACAACAACAACAAAAAATCATCCACCTACAGTCCTTCAAAGATGCAGCCAACACTCACAGCTGAATTAACAAATTGTGAAGCAGACCCTCTAGCAGCTAGAGTCAGACTGAAAAAACCCAGGGCATTACTTGACACATTTCTTTGCTCTGATTGGGAAAACATGTCACTTCCCTCCTAGATACCACTGGTATATGTTAAAACAAGTATTCCACAAGTGGTGAAATAAACAGGGCTTGGTTTCTAAAGGATGTGTCTGAGCACGATTGGCTGTTTAAGTGAGAGGTATGGTGTGAAAGCAAAGCTGCTCTTGTGGGGTGGCTGTTTAGTGTCCAGCAGGGCATGACTGCCAGCTGAGTTTATCCACAGGTAAGGCACTCACAACAAGGGTTTTCCCACACTGTTTGCCCAGTGTCTAATCAGGGATGAGCTCAGCAAGAATACTAAGAGCTCTCTGTTTTACCCAGATGCCTATTTTTATGAGGCCTGTAGGAAATTAATGTCTCTGAGACCTCAGTTTGGTTTTCCCTGGACACGTGGCTCAAGAGGCATTACTGGAGCAACGGAGTACGAGGACAAGCAGAAGATTAATGGTGCAAATACAAATCTGTAAGAAACCAAGCCAAAGATGAATTTGTGTGTGTCTTTTTACTCTAAGCTGTAATTAAATTCAATGAGGCACAGAGCCTTAGGACCCACATCTTAGAGAGCCCTGCTCCTACTATTTTCAGTGATCTGTGGCCTGGTTTCCAGAGATGCTGCTCATCTGTACTTCATGTTGAAGCAATTAAAATTCACTAAACGACCAAATTAGAAAGAGTGCCTGGGGATCCAAACATCAACCAGTGAGTTTCTGCAGCAGAACCACCAAGCTGCTACTATTTGGCTGAACTGCTCAACTGACCAGGCTTTGTATTAAGCAAAGCAGGTCTTTGTGTTGTTTGTGACTAAGACCGAATAAATGACCCTTAAATGGGTTGTGATGGCAACTTAGGCTGCAGATTTTTTTCTGTATTTCATTATAGGTTTTGGGAAAATGCATAGACCTTTGCACAAAGAAATAAAACCCACAGAGGCATTCTGATATTGTTCTGTGCATTAGCCAGGCTCTTAGAAAAATAGCTGCCAATAATTAGTGTCCTAACCCTGTATTTTGGGGGTGATTAAACTTTACTAAAGTCAGTGGGAAGTTTGCCATTGACCTCAGCTGAGGCCTGTGTTTTACACCTACCAAGCTCATGGTTTTCAGAAAAAATTAAGACATTCAACACCTCTCAGTGCAAAGCCCATTAAGCCTAAATACAGATTTTACACCTTCCTGTCAGACGCCCTGTTCATCCTAGTTTATATTCACAGCTACAGCACAACTGTACTTTAGAAAGCATCTGAGTTCTAGAAAACAAATGTTATAAATCCAGCTCAATGTCAGCAATGTGACAAACAAACAAACCAATAAATTGCTGTGTTTTCACTACCTGCCTCATACCCTCCATCTGTTTTGGGTCTTTGACATACAGGAGGCTCCAGAGAAACTCCACAACAATAAGAACACAATATCATCCCAACAATCAGGAAATGATGGTTACAGGATCCATAAAAGAGGATTAAATCTCTTGCCAGAAGAAGGATTTGGAGGAGGAGACACTGTCATTTGCAAAATAGCTGCCATAGGGCAGCAGCTCCTGAACATGGTCACATTTCAAGGGCAATCTGTATAAAAAACCCTCAAACTGTCATTTCAGCACTTGGAAAACCACCAGAGAAAATGTTAGAAGAGTTGTTATTTTAGAGAAATCAAATATATTTCAAATTTTTTCAAATTTCAAATATTTTCAAATTTGTTAGGGTTCATGAATAAAATCGCATCACTGTTAACATTCAACTGGATTTTTTTACAAGAGGCACATAAACTTTCCTGTTTGAGGGGACAAATCAATGACAAATTGTCTGATGTTGGGAAGAAATTTCCTGTGCTAGCAGATGATTCCAATACAGAGTTTCTTGTATTCTTTCCCTTTGAAGTATCTGGTACAGGCTGTGGTTAGAGACAGGATATCAGCCTGATGAACCCCAAAGACATTTTCTTGTAGCTAAAAGTTCAGATGGTCACAAACAGCAGTTGTTCTGGTTAGAAAAAAGTATCACGCATTTGCTCGAAGTTCAAAAGCTCTCTGCTCAGCACCTGGATTTGCTGCTCCTCATGCCACATCTTTACAACCACTTCCTTCAGGAACTGGCCATAAAAAGTGCTCTGATGGTGACAGCTCTTAAAATGTTATGTATGTGAGTGGGTTTGAAAACACAGTCCTCTCAGAGGTGCTTCTTTGTTGCAGGACCTTTTGGTCATGAATGTTAGTACACAGGCATCCTTTCAGCCTTTTAAAAAAATCTTTGATTGGAATTTCAACCTAATATCAGAAATAATTGCTGCCAGCTGGAAACCCTGCAAGCTGCCAAAAACAAGTGAAAGGTGGCTGAAGGAACCTCCCTGCCAATTTGTCACTTTTTAAGTCAAAACTGTTTACTCCTCCTACCTATATTTCTTTTGTGAAGGTCAAAGTAAATGAAATATCCTGGTAATTTGGCGCAGGGGAAAAAAAAAAAAAAGAGTGCTAAGTTTAAAATCAGCGATCCTAGCGTCCCACAAAACCCTCAGCTGTCACTAGGACACTTGTTCCTTTGCAGCAGCAGAAAGTGGCTCCCATTTCAAACAGCCCTTTTAAGACAGAACAGTGTAGCAGAAGAAATCCCCTTTTACGGATGTAGGCTGTCATTGTATCCAGTGTCTCTGAGGAGGATGGGGGAAGGAGAATCATGGAATATCCTCAGCTGGAAGGGACCCACAAGGATCACCAAAGTCCAGCTCCTGGCCCTGCGCAGGACATCCCATCCCACCATGTGCCTGAGAGTGCTGTCCAAATGCTTCTTGAACTGTCAGTCCTGGTGCTGGGATCGCTTTCCTGAGGAGCCTGTTCCAGTGCCAAACCACCCTCTGGGTGAAGGAAGTTTTCTCAATATCCAACCTAAACCTTCCCTGACAGCCTCAGGCCGCTCCCTTGGGTCCTGTCACTGTCACCACAGAGAAGAGATCAGTGCCTGCTCCTCTTCCCCTCCTGAGGAAGTTGTAACTGCAGTGAGATCTCCCCTCAGTCTCCTCCACGCTGAACAAGAAGAGCGTGGGAAGCTCACTCCAGAGAGCTGCCAGTGGAGGAGGTGCTTTGGGTGCCAAACCTTAAGATACTGGCATCCAAACCCTTCAAATCCCAGGAGAAAAATCCTGGCTTCACTTTAGTGTGGGTCTTTGGCCACTGACTTAAGTGGAGTTAGGATTTTACCTCAGGGAACTGAAGAACAGTCTCCAGTTGTCTCCTGCCTGTTGCTGCCCATTTATTCAAAGTCTAGAGAAGCACAAATGCAGCAAATAGCATTGCATTGGGGATGGCTGGTAGAGTTTTGAAATTAAATGTATGTGGTATTTTTGCTACCTCTCTGGCACATTGCAGCCCTTCAAATCTCTCTGCAGAGATCTCTCTGCAAAGACAGGGGTAAATGTGAGGACTCTGCTCACCCTGTAGCCTGCTCCAGGCCTGTGGCATTTCTGGCCACATGTGGAAGTACAACTATGTCTCAGCCTTGTGGCAGAAACTGTATTTAAACTGTGGAACTGGCACTGTTGCAAAGGCTGCCTTGCTCTGGCCAAATGGCTTACCACAAACCCCTCCATTTCAGACAGATGAATGAATGCACAGGCTTTCCTGCTTGCCAAAATGCCCATGGTTTCCCCAGAGCCCAGTCAATGGCCGCCTAGAAACAGCATCACTGACCATCCAGCACGTGACCCTCGAGCCACAGCAAAGCAGAAAACTCCTCTGACCAGAATATATTTCTCTGCTTCATCTTACTGCTATTTGGCTTGCTATTTGGAAGCCTTCTCACTTCTGTGGCTGGCTCAACCACTTAATAAGGTTCTGGGGTTTTGCTCTAGATGAGGATGTTCACTGAGATCTATTCATTAAGTGAGCAGAGAAATCCTGCAGCCATCCCCAAGATTTGGGGTCACTGCACAGAACACCCCATTCATTGTTGCCAAGCCACCAGGGTCAGCTGTACAGCTGGAGTTTTACCTGTTTATTTAGTTATTTAAAGGGCAGCTTAGGCCTTTAGATCACGTTGGATTTCTGTTCCAAAAGGATATGTATATACATCCCCATACACACATTTCCAGTTTGACAGCCTGAGCCATGGTGCTGGTCTGAACGCTCCTCTTGGAGGCACAGACCATCCGCCCTTCCTGGCAGGAGCACATGGAAACTGCTGGGAGCATTCCAGCTGGAACATCAGGCCCCATACCCATACATTACTGTGACAATGAATAGGAGCTTCCTTTTAGGTATCCCTCAAAAAAAAAAAAAAAAAAATTTCTATTTCTTATGTTTCATATCTAGGATGAACCATATTTCCTGCATCTGCATTCAGTCCTAACTTCTATTTCCTTCTTTGTTTTAGCTGTTCAGAGTTTTCTGATACTAATTTATTGGGATTTGAATTTTGCAATGTTCAGACTCCTGAAGAAAACCAGTAGAGTACTGCTTCTTTTGGCTGCCCACACCAAAATACTCTCTGCTGTAAGTTGTGGCCTGCACTTTTGCAAAATATGGTTGAAAGTTATACTTTGTAACCTGGCTTTTATCACTGTTCTCAGGAAGTTGTAAAGAGTAAGCACTTTTAAAGTGAAATCACTTGTTCAGTTGCTCTGGAATTGGGCTTTTAAAGTTGGAAATTACTCTCTGGGGCACAAGGATGATAATGCTTCAAACTTTAGAAGTGTCTGAGCTTTTAGTTTTTGAATGAGGTCGGAGAGAAATGTAATCTGCGTACTGGAAATCTCTGATTTGAAGATAGGGTACATTTGGAAACATATCAGACTTGATACTTCAAGGGTCCCACTGTATTGACAAGTTCCCTATCCCTGTTCATTTTTTTTTGCAACTGAAATGTCACATCTCTCTCAGAGAGAGAGCTCTCTCAGTTAATAAGATAACACTGGCACAACACTGAAGTGAGGAAATGAAGAGTGTGAAAATCAGCAAAGTGCTTGCTCAAAGCAGTAAGCCTGATAGTAGTCCTGTCAGTTGCCTTAAAACAGATGTTGGCCAATTCAGTAGCTCACGGTGACATAAGCTCAGAAAATGTAAAAAAAGGAATGCCAGTTCATGTGACATTTTCTATATAATTAATAATAATTAAGTAATCTAGATAAGGATAAAGTTTTAGGCTGTGTATGACTTGGCAATGTCTTATCCACCCTGAAGTATGCATTAATTCTTGCTCCCCGAGGCAATGATACTTACTCCTAACATCAGTGACTCCTTGGGTGATTACATGAATTACATTCAGTCTGAAAATCACTTTGTGCTTTCCTTGCCACCTCGGAGCTGTGATGGCTCAGGCAGAGAGATGGGATGTGTTACAGTCCTCGCAAACCTTTCTCCTTACAACCACCCAGAGCGCTGCCGTGAGATCCCGTCTCACATGATGTTAGGCAGCAGGCTTGGAATCTAACAGAAGCCAAACCAAAGTCTGTCAACTCTTCCTAAATGAATTTACAAGCAGGGAATGAGATGAATGGCATGGGATGGTTGTGTATTACTGCAGGAAAGCAACTAAAAATATTTGTGGGGATCTAAGTATACGACCCCAAAAATACACACATACTTTCCACCATTTAAATATCTTGTCTCTGGGGGGAAGCCAAACATTTTTCTATTTATTTCCACATATGCCATCAAGATTCTAAGGAATTTAATTGCCTACATACATCCTGGAAAAGGATAAGGTGCTAGGAGGATGTTAACTCACCTAACATCATGTGCTAAAGAAAGGAAAGCCTCTCCTTGTTGCTCTCACAGAAAAAGGCTGCATTTCTTTTATTACAAGAAGACAAGTTGTGTCTGTGATAAGTACTGAGAACACATGCAATGATACCTCTTGTTTCCAGGCATCCTGAGAGCTACTTCAAATTTGCATTTTAAGTGGAATTAGCAGAAAAAGAAGATTTACACACCCCTTGCTGGCAGCTTGGTTTGTGCTCCATGCAGCGAGGCTCCTGACAAAGCCCAAACTTCCCCATTAATCTCCAGGATGATAGGAGAAATGACCTTTGGATAAAGATGGTGGTGAACTTGTGCTCAGGGTGCTCCAAGCCAGACTTGGGGTGTCACAAACCCCCCACATGACTTTATGGAAGCCATTCCAACTCTTGGACCCGTTTTCACAACAGGGGTAAGTCTGTTTTGCCCATTTAAATCACAAGCTCTCCAAGCAGAGTGTGAAAAACCTCCTACCCAGTGATTAAAGGAGGCCAGGTGAACTCCCCTCATGTATCCTGCTCCTGAAGGCAATGCCAGACAGCTGCATTCCTGAGAAATGCTCCTTACCTTTGTCCCTTAGAGAAGAACAAAGCTGGAGGGACCCACACTGTTTACCCCTCCACTCACTCTGCCGTTCCTGACCTGATGCTGCTTCTATGAGGAGAGGCTTCTTAGAAGCATTTGTAGGCTTCCTGAGGGAGCAGTCAAGAAAATCCTCTCCTTACCCTCTGACTCCTTAAGTTTCACAGGCATTCACACAGGTGGAACTGGGTTTGTCTGAAACCAAGGATGCCTTCCCACGGGAAAAGCCTGGGTGTGAGCTGGGTCAGCACAGCTGCTGCTTAGGTAGGGAAAAGAGATGCCTGGAGAGCCACTCTGACCCAGGCAGTGGTAGCTGCACACTTGGTGTCAAGTCCCTGCTAGAAAACGCCAAGCTGCATTTGTCAAGACCCTAAAACTCAGCTTGGGTGAGGACATTATTCGAAAATGTATTTTGTATTACATTTACTAGTGAAGTAGATTTTTTTTTTAAACCATACAATATTCAACATATGGTTTCATATGGCCAATCTCAGTCTCTGTGATTGCATCCTGCCAAGAGGACAGTACCTGTCCCAGACAGACAACAGGAGCAAATTATGCTGCAGAAAGTTGGTTGATGTTCATGGTGCCTCCTATCTTGATGACACTTGTGTTTTCCACAGATTCGGTGCCCAAATGTAACATTTTTGGTTCAGTTTAGAAATCTCCAGGCATAAGCAACACCTTTGATTAATGGATGAAAACAAGAGGATGTTGCAGGCTGCAAAGAAACATGGTTTTAGCCAGGCATTTTGTGGGATGGGCTAAATCCAGATGGCCAAGGAATAGGGTTGGAGTTCTCCATTAGTTAAGAGAGTGATGGACTGTGAGCAATACTTTGCAGCTTTGCTGCTGATGGAGCCAAACACCAACACAAACTGAATGATCTTGTGTGCAGAGAGTCCTGAACACAGCACCTGACCCACACTGAGCAGTTCTCATGAGGGCTGCACATCTTTTTAAAAAATATACACATACCAGCAGTTGTATAATGAATGTACACAGAAATCTTTGTTTATATGAGCACATCACGTTTCTAAGAATATGTAAACAAATATAAATGAAGAAAAAGTGTGCTTTTTGCCTCCTCTTTGCTGTTCAGCAGCAAAACAACCAGCACCACATAAAAGAGGAGCAATAGCTTTGCTATCACTTACCTATGGAAAAATAAACCCGGTCTCTGCAGACATGGTCGGTGTTGGCCTGACCAAGCCGTTGGAAATAATTATAAAACTTCAGATATACTCACTGTTTGCTCCCTGATTTTCCCCATTGATTGGTGGCAGCCTGGTATCCATTTAAACTGGGTTATTCTCTTTCCATGCTAAACCTCTCTGAGCAGGGATGGCAGTGCCAGGCACCTCAGGCATGTCCCCTTCCCAGTGGCTGCAGACCCACTCGTGTGCCCTCAGCAGCTGGGACGGCCCTCGCTCGGCAGCCACATCTGCGGCCTTGCCCTGCTGCCCCCTTCTCCTCAGGGCCCTGCTGAGATGAAACAAAGTCAAAGAACAACAGCCCTGCAGCATCTCCAACTCAGCCCAAAGCCGTGTGTGGGGTGAGGCCTCAGGGGAGAAGAGCAAGGAGAGCAAGAGGGAGCCCTGGCTGCTGCCATGGCCGCCAGGGCCTAGTGGGGCCTGGTGCCACCATGGCTGCCAGGGCCTGGTGGGGCCTGGTGCCACCATGGCCGCCAGGGCCTAGTGGGGCCTGGTGCCACCATGGCTGCCAGGGCCTGGTGCTGCCAGGCCATGTCCTCCCGCCAAATGCGCCAAATATCCGAAAAACCACCAGGAAAAACCCACCCATCCTCGTCCTCCCTTGCTGTGTCGAGATGAGAATGACCTGTGCCCAAGGCTTAGCAGCCTTTGCCACCCAAAATTGTAAAATAAAGCAATTTTTCTCTTTAGAAACCCTGAGCTCTGGAGATGCCCCCATTCTGTTTCCCCCTCAGTCCCCAGCCACCCCAACAACAATAAACGGCGTAATTCTGACAATAAATGGCATCATTTTGATATGATGTATTTGTATTTACATGGTACATTTTAAAGCAATAGCTACACTGATCATACATATTAGAAACAATAAAAAAAGAAGTTAAGAACTAAAATGTACATCATACACTTGTATATATATTTTTTTTTTACACAGAGGTAAAAAGGCTTATAAAAATCAATACAACAGGGTTTTAACTTTTAGTATATAGATACATAATGATGAGGCTTCAGGCACTTTAATTTGTTAACGTGAGCAATAGCTTGGAAAAAAAACAAACAAACAAAAAGCCAAAACTTTTCCACAACAGGAAAAAAAAAATTGGTTAATGTTTTTGTTACCACAGATACAAAAATAAAATCTGAATAATTTCTCTCAAATGATTGATGTCAGTATTGCAAAGCTGACTGGGAGAATGCTACACACTGTTCAGCAGCAGTGTGGAAATTAAGGAGAAATATTTACAAAAACCACCCATTTCTATCCTTGTGCCCTTACACCACTGCCATCACGAACCAAATAACGTACGCAGCAAAATCTACAAGTATTACAAAAACCCAAGAGAAGAGGGAGGAAGGAGGGGGGAAAGAAAAAAAGATAAAAAAGAGGGACTTTTTTTTTATAACTTTTATTTTCAGACATACAGAAAGGCTTGGAGTATGTCTACTTTACTTAAATAAATAGGGGCACTTCAAGACCGGACAAAAAACTGTAAGATCTTTTTGTAGTGTTGTGCTTTATAGAGAGAAGATCTTACAGATGTTTGTTTACATGAAACAACTTTTGAGAACAGAAATAAAAGGAAAAGGTTGTTTCATTAATTATTTTTTTACGAGGCTGGCTTGATGTTTACTAGACACCATTGAGAGATTTGTCAACTGCTATTAGGCACAAAATATTTATATTTCATTCAGCAAACCCAGACACATCACCCAGAGTGTAACACTCCATCCCTTTTCCACTATCATTCAATTTTTTTTTTTCTCCAACCAAAAAAATCCCCAGTAACTGCTATGAATTAAACCTACCCAACTCTATAGTGTATAATAAGCACATTGCATACTTAATTCACGGTTGACTAAAAAGCTGTGATTATCTCTCAGAGGAACTGTTGGGACATTCCACCAAGAAAGAATGGCAAGCGTTCCTTTTACATTTATTTGGCAAATTAATTCTTTTAGAAAAAAAAAAAAAACCTCTCTTTTAAGACTGATGTCAATGTGCAATAGAGGGAGGGAAAGGAAATGCGCCCACTGGCAATTTACTGCAGAAAGAAATTATGGCAGGAACAGCAGTGCCAGCTTTGACAAGCCAATCCCTAGCTGCCTCAAAGTATTCGGATTGTACTATGCTAGTTAGAGCTCACTGCGCTAAATCTTTTTTTTTTATTTTTTAATAAAAATTATTTGGCTATTCCTTGTAATATATTAGAAAAATACTCTTTTTCCAAGCTAATTACAAGCCTTGTACACAAGACAACATGACATAAAAAAAAAAAAAAAATAAAAAAAAAATTAAAGTAGTATTATCCTGCTGTATGCACCTTATGCATCCACTTGATAAACCTGGGTGGTGAACTGGGGAGGGGGAAAGCCAGGCAGACGCCTCAGTCTGGCTCCTGCAAGGACTCACGTGCTCCATCCCCCACACAGGCTCACAGCAATGTGCTGAGACGTGTGGAAGGATCTGGCAGGTTGGGACAGCAGGTCACAGACTGGAAGTGGTAGTTAACATCCTGGCTTTGGATTTTTCAATACCTGCTTGGACTGCTAAATGTTGTTACTACAGTGGATGCGAATGTTCCCATGCTCATGTATACAGAAAACAAACACACACGATTTTCCATATACTCCACCACTTAATGCAGCATTTCCCCAGAATTGCCATAATAGTGCTTTTGACATTGCATTGTTAGTAATTCTTTGCATATCAACAATTTTCCTCATCTGGAACCTTAGTGTTTTATTCACAGATCTCTACGTTGCTGTCTAATGATGAAGTTCCCTTTCTTTTTGGGCAGAGCTCTGAAAACACATTTTTCCAATGTTATTTAGGGAAAAGAGAAAAGCCTAAAATTTAAGTTTCCCTTTCAAGTAGTGGTCTGAAATGATTACAGGTAAGGAGGACTATCAGATTCTCAATGGCTATGTGACTATGGTAACTGAGACTTACTTTCTGTTCACAGAGCTTTAGGAACAGAGAAATAATTTAAGATGTTTGCCGAAGGAAATGACGATGGACCCTAGAAGAGAAACTGCAGCTTAGATGGCTATTTTAGCTTTGGAAAACAGAACAAAAAAACCCAGAGAAAACCAGTGACAGAAATACTGTGTTGTGGTACAAGTTTGTTACTAGCACACCTTCTATACACACACAATAGCTTGACGGTAAGTTAAAATACCTTCCAAGTGAGATCTCATTCACTACACCGTCCCATTTCTAGAAATGCCAAAGCTTGCTAACACGCCGTTGGTACCACACAAGCGGAGGCAAGACAGACACAACCTGGAGATGTTCTACAATCCACCACCATTTAAAGCAGTTCTTCTCTCAAACTCATTTTAAATGAAAAAAAAAAAAATATAAACATGTACAAGACAGTCTGTTTTGATTACAGATTAATAATACAAAAGTCTATGCTGTAGGTTAGTTAGTTAGAACAGTTGATGAGCAAATCAATGCAGTGTGAGCCCCAGACGACCCAATGTAAAGTGATCCAAACTGGTGGTTTCCGGATGCTGTCGGGCACAGTGGCTGCATTAAAGTGAGTGACCTCAGTGCTCCTAAACCAACGTGTTCCTTGAACTACAGGAAAAACCTAACACTTTGAATGCATCTGTAGTCATCCAGCAGCTTTGTGTTTTCCACCACAGCACCTGCACATGACCCCACAGTGGTAACAAGCCCGAAGCGGCAAGTAACAGCACATACATGGAGCAATGAAAGACAAGGCGATAAGGGCCATCCACCGGAGGCAAAACATTTCATCACTGGTGTCGCACGAGCAAGGATCTGTATAGTCTCCTTCTGGGTCGGACATACAGTGATAGAGCATAGTGTCTGCGCACCACATACAGCTCACTCGATGGATGCAAGTCTTGACGCGGTCCGGAGCATCCTGGCATTGACCCCGCTTGTTCTCCTCGTGGTTGAACATGTCCCTGCAGTATACGCACCGCGACCTCTCACCATCTTCCTTCCGCCTGGGCTTGAATTTGACAGGTTGAGTCTTTATCACAGCACCCTTGGTATCTTCACCCAGGTCAAAGTCCGAGTTGTCTACGTAAGGATAAGTGTATTCGTGTTTCGAGGCCTCGCTTTTGGCAAAACGTACGTAGGAGTCCATGTCGTCGGGATCAAAGTTCTTTCCTCGTGCTGGGGCATGGCGATAATCCTCATACCCGGTCATCCAAATCTTTTCCCGAGGATTGATGCGCACTATCTCCTCATCATCGTCTGGAAAGTTGACGTGCCGGTAGGATCGCGGTACTGACTGCGGAAGTAGGAAGGAGATGAAGAGAGAGAAAAGATAAATAAGCTCATTTTGCTACTGGTAATCGCTGTCTCCTTGCTTCCTGAAGAGCCAATACTTAGCAACTTTGTCTTTCCTTCTTTCTATGCCCTTCACCGCGATCCATCATGGACTTTTTCAGCCTTTGGCTCATGAGGGAGGAGTACAACTGTCACAGTCCTACACTGGCCTGCATGCACGTGGTACAACATAACATGCTAAACCATAGTGTTACCCCTCCTCTCTCCCTCTTTTTTTAATAACAGGAAGCCATTTAAAGCTAATTGTGAAGGAAAGAAGGCGAGCAGAAGGAGGGAGCTGTCTCAGGCATGTGGAGGAAAACCAAACACCGGCAAACTCTGGCAGACACAGAGGAAGCAACACTGGTAAGAAGCCTTACTTGTTCTAGATGGTAGTGGTCAGAGCTGTAATGGTCGTGAAGGTGTCCACGAGTGCAAATTCTTCGATGTTCGCAGGATGCAGGAGAAGCCAGAGTTCGCACAGGCTGTTCCCTTTTCTGAGAGGAGTTGGAGGAGCTATCTGTAGCATTCTGTTTTAAATGGAAAGGGGGAAAAAAAATTGTCATACATTCAGCTGTCACAGCACAGGGCATTAAGAGATGTTTTGCCACTCACTGACTTTGCGCACACCTGCGATATTGGCAACGCCTGACCGCTGGAGGCTTCATGAAGTTTCACATAAAACACTTGAAAGAGGCAGATCTGTTGCCAGGCCATAAAAGCTGTCACCACACACATGGAAAAATAATATGCCATAGCCTGCCCGTGACATATTCACCAACACCACTTGCATTCGCTTGGCATGTTATTTGTTATCCTGGGCATGGTGGGACGGTGAGTGCTCACCAGCAGCTACCTCTGATGAGCAAAGTTAAGCCCCGGCAAATGACGCAATCCTGTAAGTCCTGAGGGCTCAGACAGAGCATCTGTGTGCCCAGGCTGTACCCCACCAGTCACCCAGGCTACAAAAATACTGGCAATTTTGTTAACCTTTACACATTCTCCAAACACTCACTGAATTCCAGTTCATCACCGGCTACTTGAATATCAGCTTTCCTTCAAAAACTTCAAGTTTTTTTTTTCTTGTTTTGTCACTTTTTTGCCACTCACAACTACTGTGCAATGTTGCTTGTGTTTTTATACACTCCTGTCTCCCTGCGAGCACTTTCTTTGGGTTAATTAGTTACATCTTTATGCAACAATGATCATGAAAGGGTGAAATATCACACAGTAACATGCTGTTGCCAATACCTACTGCTTCTTACCAATCCTATTTCTCTTCCTGCAAAAACACACAGAGAATAATGTCACCCACCATCTCCATTGCCCTTCCTTGCTTAAACCAGTTGTCATACAATATTCAGGATTTCGCCCATTAATTCTATTTATAGGTTTTGGGCTTTTTCATATTACCACGAATATCAATGGACAGTTGTTAAATGCACCAGCAAACCAAGAGCAGGAAAAAGAGAGCCTCCATGCAAAACAAACAGAACAGCACTGCATGTGCTTGAAACACTGGTGCCTGAAATAAAAGAAATCTCCAACCCCCCCCCACCTCTCAACTAACAAGATGTGCTGCAGCTACAAGTCCATGGAAAAGGTTCCTGATTGCCACCACAGTCAGCTGAGACACAAACTCAAGAGCAGAGAAGAGTTGTATCAGTAGTAGCAGAAGACTGGTTTTACCTGAAAAACCTTCTCTCCTTGTCAAGAATGCACTCTCTAAATACTATTTTCCAATGAATTGCACCAGACACATTTCTTGCTCCAAGAATACAAGAACCCTCTTTGTGAGTATTTGTTTATTTTGAAAACAACACTCTGAAAGACTCTGTCCAAAGGTGAGAACACCTTGAAGCATTACAACACAAAAACAGATGTTGGTTCTCTTTAACTCTTACAGCACTTTAAAAGCACCGAACTCCCAACTTATTTTGTTGAAAGCAAACACACAGTTGTTTGCAGTGTGATGTAAAGCCAGGCTGGGTTATCTGAGAGGTACAAACAAGCAGAATGAGTTTTGAATGGCTGACTCCCATTAAGAACAGACTTTTAATGCGTGTGTTTTAGTTTTTTTTTTTTTAAACAAGTACACAGAAGCAGATCAACTCTTAACATAGTTAACAACACCTCTAAAGTGGAACCAATATTCAGGCTGCACCAATACTCATGCTCTTTTAAAAAAGAGGTTTCATCAGTCTTCATAACTTATTAGACAAAGGCATTTCAAATCTGGGTTTAAACCCTTCAAAGCTAATTCTTGTGCACTTTATTTCAGGCCCTACAATATCTAGCACATTTTGGGGATGTTTAAAAAAAAAAGAGCAGTTTCTACAAATGTTTTGTAATAACATTAATCTTAAAACTCGTTTGAAAACCCTTAGAAGAGTCAGGATTTAGTTACAACAGCCATGTTGGTACTCACACAAGTACCTTTCCTGCAGAGCTGTATGTGGTGCAGACCAAAATGCTGAGCTGTGATTTAAGCTTCTCAGAAAGCCACACAACACACCCCATGGCGTGGGCAGCCACAGCCTGCTCTCAAAGCTAAACTTCAACTGACATGGAGCAAAAAAGAGGCAGGGCCTTAAAATGGTACCATGGCAGCCAGCAGGACCCTTCACCTTCAGTGGCTCCACAGCTGAGCCCTGCTGGGACAAGCCTTTTGTGGATACACAAAAACATCATGGGTGCTCATGGTCCAAACAATGCAGCCTGGGGAAACAACCCAGTGGGAGGTCATTGCACATACTGTCCTGCAACTGCCTCCCTGTCCTGGATGAAAATAAAAATCCCACCCAAACCAGATATAACTCCTTGATAATCTCAGCAGGGCAGCTGGGAGCTATAACCAGCCCTCCAAGCACTGTGCTATTTGCTGCCTCTCTGGGAAGGCAGCATTTCTGCAATAGGCAACTGGAGAAGAGCTTGTTGTGATTTTTATCTTGCCTGATTTGTATCTACCTTTGCTATCCTCCACACCTTCTTCTCTCTTTAGACCCGTCGGGGCAACTGAGCCTCTCCTCCACATGTGTTGACATGGCTACAAAACCTGTTTGCAGCATACCAGAGGCTGCTCTCCGCTTTCACCTGATTAAAAATTGCTGCATTTCCACAGTCAATGTCCTCAGATTAGATGGGCAGCTTGCCAACACAAATACTTACTCTAAGCACCCAGAGAGGGGAAACCAAGCTACCCAAGACTGGGTTTCTGCTCACTCGTCCATAAAGAAGTTCATGATGACTCCTGGCTGGTGACACCAAAGGCAGTAGCTGGGTGACAAATGCAGTGTCTGCAGAGTTACCTTGCTGACCATCAGCTGGGATAAGCACTGGTACTTTCCAAAAACCAACATTCCACCAAGGTCCCTCACTATTTCAAACTGACACAAGGGAAGAGTGCTCTTAACACACATGAATGAGTGGTCTGAGGATTGAAGAAAACAAAAGAGGTAGAAAATTCCTACCTCCCAAGCAGAAGGTCACATATGAACCCCACAGGCCCCTCACCTGTGCTGGTGGGCACACTCATCAATGATGTGAGGAGAGAGATGAGTAAGATGATGACACAGTTTCCAGATGAAACTTGTTATTCATGAGAGTAAAAATGAAAGTTGACCCTGAAAACTTGCTTAAGAATCTCATAATGCAGAAAGACTTTAAACATGATGGATGCTAAAAAACCCTCAAACATAATTAAACCTAAAGAGCAGCGTGACATAAACACCTTGATCTGACAGACATGATGATGCCTCAGGCCTCTGAAAGTGTACTTTTCTCTCAATGCCCCTCCACTGGGACTGAACTTGGACTTGGTGACCAGTGAAAATCAGGCATATTCTCAAAGAAAAGGCACACTCATCCTCAGCCAAGTGCCACTAAGAACAAATGATGGCAGGACTTTGTCAGTGAGGGAAGCAGGGAACAACTTCTGTCCCCCACAAGAAGACTGGGACGGCAAAATTTTAGGGAGGGTGGTGAAGGGTGGAAACATGAGATGCTTGCTGTAAGTCTTCCAAATACAAACACACTCACCTACAGAAATACACCTAGAAAGGATGTGGCCTCCAGACACAGGCTATTTCACTGATGGAAAATCAGGTCCCAAACTACTGAGCCACTGGTCTCTCAGAGAAACACCATCCTCTTCTCAAACCTGTTAAAACCAATCCAGCTCCAGCATTTGGTTTTGAGGGGAAACTACTGAAAACAGCCCAGTCACAAAAGAGAAAAGAACCCAAGACTAAAAGTTGTTGGAACAGGGAGTCCGATAACAAACTCTGTTTCAACATGCCCTCAAATGTTCAATTATGAGAGATTTGTGCTGCTCATACCAGAACCTTCTGACTTCTGTAGCGGTCACAAACTCTTGTGGTTTCACTGCCTGGATAACAAAATCATTAATCATGACCATAAGAGTCAATTTTATAAAACCTGTGCAACACATTTCCTGTTGCAAGTGAGCTGGATATATCTGAGCAAGCACACCTACTGCATGTGTGGTATGGCTGCTTAAAGAAACAACAGCAGGCTTCTACAGGCAAATGATGGCACTGTGGTAATTAAAAAAAATGAAAAGCATGTCCTTGTTTCCCCCTCAGACTTCCAGAAGTGACTCATTAAATTAAAAAACCCCAGTCGTTAGTAAAGAAGATTATGTTAATCATTTACTGCAGTTTATTTCTCATTGAAATGGATTTGTTACACAAGAAGGCTAATCAGATACCTAAGCAATAAGCATAGATGAGCATCTATTAAAAAAACACAAGAAAAAGAAGGCTTCTCCTGCTTCTGAACTGGACTGATCACCTTGCCTCTAACAGCTTCACAGAATAGGTTCACTCTGTGTGATGCAACATGCAAGGCTGACTACAAAAAAGAATTATGAATTAATAATTCTCTCTCAGAATTATGAAGCAATACAATCTGTGGCAGCTTGTCAGAAATTGGTTGCCAGAGGGAAATTATGGAGTTCTGTCACTTAAAATTTCCAGAAGTGCTCTCTGCCAGCTAAAGGATTTGCAAGTTTGCTGTGAAAAGTAATTGTGGGTCGAGCAAGACAAGATTTTTTTTTTCCCTCTCTAGAATGGTTAATGGTTGCATGAAGCAGAGGGGAACAGATGTATCATGATGCTGAACAATTAGCTTTGCAAGTAACAGTCCTGAAGGAATCAAAACCCCATGCCAGCCTGGCCTTTGCAAAGCACAAGCCAACCTGCTCTCTATTGCCCCGCTCCACTTTTCCCATCTCCCACAGCCATGCAAGCCCACACACCACAACATCCAGACCCAAGGGGGCCTCTGGACATGCAGCAGAGAAAAGCCAAACGTGGTGGGGCTCACGGTCTCACCTTTACCCAAGGCATCCTTCTGCAACAGCCAAAGCTCCCTGCAGCAGCTCCTGGGCTCACCTGCGGAGGCCTGAACACACTGAACAAGAGCCCAGTGCCATCTCATCTTTTGAGAAGGCACCCCCACCATTCCCAGGACAAGAAACCAGCTCTGCTTGGGCTGAGGATGAGCCTGGAAAAGTGACAGCCAGAGAGCTGCATCCTCCCGTGCCGCAGCCCAAGCACCTCCAGCTGAGACCTCTGCAATGGGCTCCCCACCAGCAGAGCCCTTGGTGTGCTCTGCCCAGGTGCAATCCCTCGGGAGCCCTGGCACCATTTCACTTGACCCTTTGCTTTCACTGGGATATGGGGAGGCACAGCTGTGCTATCAGTACAGAAAGGAAGAATGATAAAGCCAGCAAAACAGCGCAGCAAGCGACTGATACCGAGCTCTGCGCCGGCCAGGGCCTTATCTACGGAGCTGCTGTTTAGGAACGTCACAAAGAGGAAGTCTGAGAGTTATTTCGGATGCATGGCAGAGAAACTTCCACCTTTCCAAAGAAATTAAGATAAAATATAGTCTCCCAGAACTCCCTCAGCTTAATCTTGCCAGACCAGAACAAGTCCTTCCGTTCTCCTCCAGCTTTTTAAAATTTTATTTTTAAAGCCTAAAGAGATACAGCACTTCTGACTTTCACAGATAGTGGAACAGCACAAATCCTAAATTTCGTCTCAAAACACCTTTTCCTCTCTATTCAAGACATTTAGAAAAGGGAACAGCTGACATTTTCCATCAACCTCTAACTGTGCCCTGTGTATTCAAGACAGCCCATTTCAAAGAGACCTTAGATTATCCAAGTATTAAGAAAAAGATTCAGTGTGAAAAATCTTTTAAAATGTGAGACTCCTGTCTCCTAAGCACAAGCTTTTAATTTGTCATGGCAAGACAAAACCATGGAAGAAAATCCTTTTGTCAAATTTCTGTTTGTTTCCCATCCCTGAAGATGAGACAGAAATTGTATTGCAGAAAATTGCTTCCACACATTTTTGAAACATTTTGCCACTCTCATCCACTGGGGATGGCTGGAGCTGAATGTAGTTCTACTCTGCTGAAAGTCTGAAGGAAAAGCTTCATGTTAGATCATATTCCAGTTCAGTTCAAAGACAAATTGGCTGCACACAACCTTTACAATAAGCATGGATTCAGACTTGTCCAATACCAGAACAGGAGTAGAATTTCTCAAATGTTTGTTTTCTAGTCAACCCTGAAACAAATACCAATATAAAGTGCAGACAGCTAGCTATTTTTTACTGCTACCTCTTCTTGTTTTAATTTTTTGTGGTTATAGCTTTTAGTGCCATAAAGATGCTGCTGGCTCTGCTGGCTGAAGTCAGCAAAACTTAAGGAACATTTATTAGAATTCAGCACACAAGATCATCTCCATCAAACTCCTGCTAAACCTGACTCTGGCATCACTGGGCAGCTCTGCATGGGCCACAGATGTGGCCTAACAGCTCACCTCAAGAAGTGAAAAGAATATATGAGATGACATAACAAACACTCAGATGTGGTAAGGGGGGGAAACCTCAGGGAGATTTTCCTGTTTCACTACTTGCCTCATACGGGGCATCAGATCTATCTGCAAAAGCAGGCATTTGAAGAGATACAAAGAGAAACTTTGTCTGCAAAAGTCAGAGGAGGACTGAAGTAAGTCAGTATCCCATTTTGCTGGGACTCAGACCTGGACCAGAAGCTCTGAGCAGGTCTATTCAGCATTTCCTTCCCAGGACACCCCTCCCCCTTACTGCACCACTGGGTGCTAGAGCACTGCTTCCATGGAAAGTCTTTGCATCAGGTACTTACAAGGGAAAACCAGAATGTTTTAAGGGGGAAAAAAAGCAAACCACAAGCCCAGCTTCTAGGGCTGCTCCCCCAGGCAGCACAGCAATCCCACAGTGTGGTGGTGAGAGCAGGGTGGCTCTGTCTACCCACAAGGTGCTTGTGTGTCCTCATCCATGTGGAGAGCCTCTCCTTACCAGGACTCCCACGCTTTCTTCTTCATTCCTGCAACTCCTCCATGCTGAGGCCTGACTGGATTTCCCCATGCTGAGACAAGCTACACTGCTTCAACAGGATTTTTTCACTTAAACCTGGGAACTGCCTAAACTAACCAATTGCTTAAAACCATCTAGGGATAGAGGCTGGCCTTTCCCTTTTGCAGAGGCTCTGTTAATCTGTGTTTATACCTTGAAAATGACATCCTGGTGTGGACTACAGCATTGCTGGATGCTCCAGCATCCAACATCTGTGCTTGTACAGCTCTGCAAAGATTAGCAGAGCCACTTTCTCTAACAATATTATCCACATAACCACAGCTGTCCTCTGCTAAGGCCAAGAGAATGGCCACCATGGTCTGAACTGCTGAAGGGAGGTGATGGCCACTGCTTCTCTCCCCCACCAGTGCCATCACCTGCTCTGTGGGCATGCATGGCTGCAGGACCACAGGAATGCAGCCTAAAATCACTTTTGCACCAGCTCCCTGACCTCAGCTGACCATCCCTGTGCTGGCATGGAGGTACAGAGAGCAGAGGTGGGGGAGGCTGGAAGGGGAGCTCCTCATTTTCAGGTGCTGACAGGGAACTCAGCACATCCAACACTGCAAAAAAGCCTTCCTTTTGCAAGATGGGTAAAGAAATAAAGGAGGAAAGTTCCTAAGGGGGTGTTAAACACTGGACAGCTGAGTGCAGCTGGGAACAGATGGCTCCACAAAACTCACCATGAATCTCAGCTCTTCTATACAGAAACTTTCAAGGAGGGGGGCAGGGAATAATATTGAGGGGGGAAGAAAACCACTAAAGAAAATTAAATTAGCCAAGCTAAAAGAACTGATGCACCTAAACTATCATTAATGTCTTTGATGCATCTAATCCATCATGAATGTCTTTGCTATGTATGCTGCAGCCTCTAAATCCAGCAGTGCTCCTCCTATATAACACAATAGGTTACAAACAGAGGGAGAAAAAACTAAGTTAAATGCAAACTTCCCACAGAAGACTGATACAATATTTTAAGAAGTCAGTTAGGGGTCATTTATTCACACAGTTATGAACATTGATGATATTTTAGCTGGAATTTATCACCAGAACAGAATCCAACAGCTGATGCAAACTTTTAAAATACCCTCTTCATATGCACTGCAAATATGTCAGGCTCTGCTTAAAAATGTAATGGTACTTATTTACTTCTGTCTTTCCTTCTCCTCTTGCAGAAAGTGCCAGAGACATATGAACTGCTTCCTATAATCACTTCTGATTTAATTATCATGAACTATTTACAAGACACAGGGCAAGCAGACCCTTAACAAAGCAGAGGTGAGGGAAGGAAGCAGGCCTGTTTAGATGCAGTTCTTCATAATGCATTTCTGTACTGGGCAGAGGTCCACTCTGAGCTCCCCAGACTCTTGTGTTCTGTTGTTCATCCTCACTTACTACCAAACACATCCTGGGGGGCAGAGGGGACACCACCTTACAATATTTTCTCAGTCAGAAAGTTGTGGGGTTTCTTTACAGCTTTTATTTTGTTCTTTCTTGTTTTTTTCTTTCTAGGGGTGGGAGAGGGAATCTGTCAACTTAAAGAAAAATCTTGAAGCCTCATATAAAAGCATGTTTCATTGGTAAGTTTTACCAATATAATAATTCTTCTCTTTCCCAAATTCTCCAAAAAAAGAAAGCCCAAGTAAAGAAACAAACAAAAACCCCTCAACTCCAATAATTTGAGAGGATCCAAAATTCAAGGACACACTCCAGGCAGCCTCAACTCTCTGTTTGTTTTGGGTTTTTCTTTCCTACCTGTTACACAAGAGGACAGATTCAAATCAGATTTGCCAGTGTTTACACAGCAGGTGGGAATTACAGGCTCCTTCATGAAGAGGAGAGCAGCTCATTTGCCCCACAGTTTCCACTCAGCTCCTCTCCTATCACTGCCCAGACGGATGCTCCAGCTCAGCACCAGCAGCCAAATGCTTTTCCCCCTGCCAATGGTGCAGAGAGCTCTGCCTGCTCGCTGCAGACCTGCAGCTCCCAGCAGCACTGCTGGGTTTGGTGCCAGGCAGCCATTCCCTAATCCCTCCTGCTGCAGTGCAGGAAGCTGTCAGTCATCGCTCTGCCCCCGGCCAAGGCTGCTCCTTCCAGCAGTGTTTACACCCCGTGCTGGATCCACTCTGCCTGTCACCTTCAAAGGCACTGCCTGGGGCCAGCCAAGACACCCCAAATCCAGCTGTCCCTGCTGCCTCCTCCTGCCCTGGGACAAGGCATTTTGTTCCAACACAGCAGCCAGTGAGACTGCAGCGTACAAATATAGCTGTCTGCTGAAAGCCACTTCCTCAGGTTGGATATGCAAGTAATGGAAAAGGCCATTTTCTGCCTCTGTCAAATTTTCAAGCACCCTGAAGCTGAAAGAGAGGCCCATACACTTCAAAGGCTGACTGCATAGCCCAGATTAAAGAGGGAATCTAATGGAAAGCTGCAGCCATATCAACCATGTATTTTCAAGGTAAAAGCATACATTTGGCCATAACACACCCCCATCAACACCGCCTCAGCTATCCTGGCATCTCCTCCTAGTCTCAACTCAAGGATGAACTTCACAGTAGAAACATGAAGGAGGAAAATGCCACAAATCCTAAACCAGACACAAGTGCAAGAACCACCTCACTTGTATCACAGAAGGTGATGGATCCAGGGCCAGGGGCGTGCAATGAATTTCAGGTGGCACCATGAATATTGGTGGGGTGGCAGAGGTTTTTTGCCTCCCTCTCAGCCCATCAGCTACAGTTTCCCTTGGGCCAGCACTTCTGCTTTTCCAGCCCTACAGCGAGCTGGCTCCAGGAGCTAAACCACCGGAAAAGTATTCGCTTTCTTTTATAGGGCTAGTTTTTGGTTCACTTCCCTGGCTTGGCTCAGCACAGAGTCAGCTGTGCTAGGAAAAGGGGGATGGAGGAGCTCGTCTCTGCTCTGCTGAGGCTAAAGATGCATCAGTCAAGTTGCATCCCTCAGTTGTGGTTTCATATAGGTGCTAAAATAACTCCTGCAACCCCAAATCCTGCTCCCCCACATCAAGTTCACTCTTGGCATGACTGTGCTGCAAAAGCAAGGTGGGGGAACTGAGCTGGCTGAAAAATAAATTGCTTTTCAGAGGCTTCTTGACTCAAATCAGGTTCCCCTTATATAATACCAAAGAAATGCCCTGGGAACCATGGCTAAACAAAAGCAAAAATAAAAAAAAAAAGTAAAAAAAAACCAAAACCCCAAAAAACCCCCCAAAAACCAAATCAACAACAACAACAAAACCCCAAAATTAAAAAAAAATCCTTTCCTGCTCTGCTTTACTGTATGTTAAGAAAGGGCAATTTACTCTTGGTTGCATTTTGTTTCTGACACATTTGTGCCTCAAATACAAAAATGCACTACAGCATTCAGTTCCAGATGAATTAAAAAGGAACACGCTCATAAACAGCTTCACACTTGAACTCATCATACAGTTTAAGTACATTACTACACAGCCAAATTATTTCTTCAGAAGACAAACATGCAGCTAGTTGATTGCAAGTGTGAAATGGTGCTACAACACACTCTGATCACAAATTCACCACCTCAAAACTACAGCTAGAGAGGCACCAGCCAAGTCACACAAAAGGGTCACCAGCAGACCCTTTTTATCTTAAAGGCTCATCCTGCAAGAAAAAAACACCTTCAGTAATCTGAAGATTACTTAAGTTAATGCAAATTGGGTAATACACAACAGAAATAATAGAGTACAAAATGTAAAGAGCTGGTACACTGAAATATGACACCATATCATCACCCAAGCACAGGGAAAGGGCAAAATGGGTGTTGAGAAGGAGAGGAGGAAAGAAGTAGGAGAGAAGGAGAGGAGAAAATCTCTCTTGAACTGCTGGGGCAAACTGAACAAAACTGAATACTTAACTGGTGCACTAATTACAACCCAAGTTCTGGCAAGATGCAGCTATAAGGAAACTTCCACCACAGCAAAAGATCAAATTTCCGTTTCCTGCAGGATATACCCCAATCCCACTGCACAACCAACTGTGTTTGCATGTGGGAATGGTACAGAGCCAAAAAATACACTACAAAAAATGGTCTTGAGAGGAAGAATTGTGACAAGAGAAATTGCTTACCCTCAGCAAAGTAGCTCAGCACATCCCAGTCATTGCTATAATTAGCTACATAAAAACTACAGAGCAGTGAGCCTTAGAATATCTGATAGCAATGCAGATACTTTTTGTTTAACAATTTGTTCTTCTTATTTGTAATTCACTTAGAATGAAACAGCACCAAAGCAACGGAAGTTCAGTCAATTTGGGAATTGTGTTAAAATGCCAATTTCTGATCTGCAGTAAGAAAAACATGCTTTACCTATCAGAGAGTGACACAAAAGCAAAAAAACCCCTCATGATAAATACAATAAAGCAATACATAAATCATGCAAGACCTTTACTCCCCCTCCTTTCTTTTAAAGGAAGCAAACAAACCTTTAAACTTTCTCCTATCTGCTCCCCTGAGCTCTTCACTTACATCTTACAAACCTGTTATATACACAAGAATAAACAGATTTTATGTTCTGTGTACCTCCACACCACAGTAATTTTTATATATCCTTCTGTCCAAATGACAGGTTATGAGTAAGAGTAAACAAGGACAATCTATAGGCTGAAGTACATAGTAATTGCCTCTACATTTTTGAAGGACTTAAGGAAAAGAGCAGCTGCCTTTCCAGATGATACCACTGTTTCAGTGACAATAGTATTAAATTATCAGGGAGTACAGCCTGCTTGTATTGGCAGAAAGAACAAGAAAATAAATGGGTTAATTTCCAGCACCACTTGAAAGAAACAAGAGCTCCTGAAAGAAAGGGAGAAATACAACACTAGAAAATAAACCTGACATTCAGAGAAAAAACTTTCCACTTGACCTTCCCTACTGAAAAATCTCTTTCAGCATTGGTATCCATTCCCATTGAATGATGTGAATTTGTGTGGGCAAAGTTAACCTGAAGGCAGGAAAAAACTCCAAACAGATAAAAAGCAGCTAGCCTTAAAACTGGTGGATAGTCTGGACCTTTTCAGGTTTTTGAGGGAAGGATTTGAGCTTGCTGGTTTTTCTGTGTGTGAATTTCTCTCTTCTTGGCAAGTACTTTTTTTTTTTTTTTCCCTCCCTTTAAAATCTGAATTAGAATAGCTGTGGTTTACAATGCAAGCCCAAAATCCAGACATCAGAGGATGTGGCTAGCAGCAATGAACCCTCTGGCTGTTCACACAGAGCACAGCTGGCTGCTGGGCAGGAAGAAGAACAGAAGGCAGGGTCATCATGCCCTGTCACTGCAACAATCCCCTTGTTGGTCTGCTCAGCCTCACAGAGCAAACAAGGTGGATTCGCTCGAGGTGACAACCCCAGCATTCCCACAGAGAGCTCTGTGCCTCCAAAATGCATCTTCCCCTTCTGCTGTTTGAGGATGGCATTAAGAAAAAAGGAAATTGCAAGCTCTTGTGGCTCCTCAATCTCTGAGCACAACTTCTGACTGAAACACATCTCACAACTCAGTGCTGTTCTACTCTCAGCGACATCACTTTCCACAGAGGGCTGGGATGAGAGATGCTCCAGCATCCCACAGAACTTACAAATGTATTCCAAAGTACTTGGACTGGGTTTCCACTGTCCACTTTAAAGAAAAAAAAGCCACAGTTGTTCTTTAAAAGAACCATCTGAATGTGAAACAACCAAGCCAGCAAGAAAAATTAGATTTAGTGTTTATCTAGCTAATATAAATCTTCTAAATTCTAATAGTGAGGCTGTAACATGCTTGAGGCCCAGATGGGAAATGAAAGTAGACAAAAGGTTTCAAGGAAAGGCAGCAGGGATAAATCTGGTTTGTTAATTAGGAAAGCAGAAGAGATGCAAGGGGGACTGTAATGCAAACATCTGCCCCAATATGCACGTTCTGGTGGAGAAGAGGTAATTGTGTCTGTCTCTGAAATGACTGTCAGCAGTGTCCAAGCCACATAACAAACTTCCTAACTCAAACATCCCCAAGCACTGGAATCCATGCTCTGACAAGAAAAAGGCACAAGAGGCAAAGGATTGCTCCAAACAGACGACTTGGTAATGAAACCATGAGCCTGAAGACTTCTGCTGAAGTCCAGGAAGAAAAGCAGTGGCAGCAAGATCTGTCCCTATCACCTTAGTGAAGGAGGAGAGTATTTCCCCCTTCTTGCAGTTGGGGAACCAAGATAAGTAAGCTTTTAGCCAGGAGTCAACAAGAGAAGCAATGGATTGAGTGTGTGCACCTCGAAATTGTGCAATCCTGTTGCTCAACCATGCACCTCTAGATCATGCCTGCTCCATCTGCCAAACTCTCCAGGTTTCACATTGAACAAAAAATAGGATTTTTAAAAAAATGTATTGATTATATAAAGACGTGTGATGTTAACGTGCATATCACACTTCGTAAGGCTGAGTTTTGCTGTTTTCTCCTTTGCATTTCCCTTAAAGCTAAAGGAGACTGCAGTCATTTTTAGAGTCACAAACCAGAACAAACATGGGAGCTGCTGCTCCTCCTGCCAGTGGGTGTCTTTTCTTTAGCACTAAAGCAGGCACAAGGCTGCAGATTTATCTGAAAAACACATGAGTGGTGTTTCAGATGAACTGGTCATAAGGTTTCAGAACAAACACCTCTGCTTTTTCAGATGGGATGCTAAAGGAGGCCATTTCAGGCACTCTGCAGACTCTGGAAGACATTGACCTTTTTTCCTTGGAATCAATTCACAATTTTAACTTCGTGGTCAAGTGGGATTATTATCTGTAATTGAAAGTAGAAGTGTAGATTAGGGAAAAAAAAAATTTACACAAGAACTCAATTATATGGCAAATTCCGTGGCTGAGGAACTACAGAATACATTCAGTCCGTATTAAACCCTATTTCTGAAACAAATGTTAATTAAAGAAGGCTGAAGATGCAGGCTGGATGGATGAAGACAAACAGAACAATCTCAGCCTGTTGCAATGACAGTGTTTCCCCAGTGGAGACAGAACGGATGGCCAGTCTTACTCAGATTGCATCTCTTGAGAGGACGATTTATAATGTACAAGACAGAAGAAATTTATTTGCTAACATATGGAAAACATTTATGGGCTCTTTGGAGGATCTGAAACTCAAGAAACACAACTATGTATTGTTAAAACTCCTAAATGGAGATTTCATTTTAGAAATAAGCATTTTTCAACTCGAGGTTGTGACATTTAGTTCTATATGCTGTTGTTTCCTGCCCTGTCAGGTATGAATTTCAGAACAGGTTGCTTGCTGTAGGTCTAAGCCACAGGAGAAGTATTAGCTGGCAAAGTCCTGCTTTTAAAGATATAACCCATGCTTCAGAAAGATAGATGGGGAGTGTTTGCCATAGGGATGGGGCAGGATATTGCTGCCCAAGCTATCATCTCAGTTCTGCAAGTTACAGTCATGGGAGGAGACAAGACTACTGACACCAAGTGAATGCTCCCACAGCCACAGCTGCAGATTATTCAAAACCCAAAAAAATAATAGTCCACCTTCTGATACAAGAAAATGATCCTCCACTAAGCAAGGTCACAGCCTGCAGGAGAGCTCTACCTCTGGGGCAGATGTTCTCTTCCCCATGGAAGTAACCTGCTGGATGCCTGGGAGGGCTGCAGGCTGGCTGAGGAATAAACACAACGGACGATGCACCAGTCGCGCACGCGGAACCACGCACATCCCACGGAGCCAGGCTGCAGCTAACAGGAGCAGGGGCTTTATAGGAGCCCCCTGTCAATCAACAGCCAAGAGCTGTGTCGGGGTCAGGGCTTGCATGGAACGAGGGGGGTTGTTCTCCAGCTGGGAGCATTATGTTGGTGCAAACATCTGCGCACGACGAAGTCGGGGTGGCCGGCCGCAAAGCAGCCTCAGAAATGTGAAGTTTTGGACCTGCTGTGCTTGAACAGATTGAAACATCTTCAAGAAGAGCAGGACCTCGGGCCAAATATTTGAGGCAGCAGTGCAGCAGCAATGGCTGAGATTTTCAGAGACGGGTAAATGACTGATTAAATGACTCAATCATGCAGATACTTTTGAAAATTCTGCCGCACGCAGTTAAGTTTATTCATGCATGTGTGGGAGAGGGGGAGGATTGTGAAGATTTTAATAACTACCTTAGGAAATAAAAAAGAACAAATGCGCTTTCTCTTTAAAACAGAGACAAAAACCCAACCAAACCCCAAAAATCCACTGCTGTGGCTGAAGAAGAGTTTACAGAAAGCTGCAGAGAAGTTTTGTGTGGAATGATGACCAAATGGACTATGATACACGAGTCAAAAATATGTGCAAAGAAAGAATGGAACAGAAGGGTAAAAATAAAACATTTCACAGCCCTATCAATTTCTTGCAGTTTTAAACTGCTCTGTGCTTCACTATGTTATTTCTGGCTTATGCAGTCTTCATACTTCGCCATAACCTACCAGATAAATAGGAAGTTGAGAGCTTTGAAGAACTTGAGGACTGCAGGAAAAGGAAAGACTCCATCCCAGAAGAACGAAGATATATTGGGGAAGGAGATGTCGCTCTTCCTCTATTGGGGAAGTCTGTGGTATTCACTGCTTCGATAGATGTCCCCAAAGCCTTATTTTTAGAGTATGACAAAACATCTGCCCTGGTGTGCCATCTTGACAAACAGCACCATGTGAGGTCCCACCACCAGTGAGGTCCCTCTTGCACTATGGAGATCACAAAACCCTGCAGAGAGCACTGCCAGGCAGGACACAACTCGTTCCCCCAGGTCCCAACAAGGTGCCAACACTGCTGAGGTTTCCCTCCTTGCTAATGCTACTGAGCAGCTTGCTCCTCCTTCTCCATCAGGCCTCCTACCCATAAATGTCTGCATGGCAGGGGGTCACCTGTCACCTCCCCAGGGTCAAATAGGTGGGAAAAAATCTCCTGCAGTTCTGGCTCTTCATTCTGAATGCAGGAGTTTGAGTGATTTTGATGCAGCTGGAGCAGGATTCATCCAATTTTTTCAATGTAAAACAACACCTACTTAAAGGCAACAAACACCTACTTAAAGGCAACAAACGGGTGGATAGTCATTCTTCCCCCTTGTAAAAATCATTCTTTGAGTTTAAAAATCAACACTCAGCCACAAGATTGAGCTCGTGGAGAAATTCAGGAGCACTCCCAGGTGCCTGAATATGAGCCAGTAGGATTTTAGCAAAAATACACCCTCTTGTTTCCACAGGCCACTAGTCACTGCTTAAACATTGAGTATTCCAATGTGTAACCCAGTGAGAGCTGGCACACAGCCATCCAAGGCACATTTTGATAGTCATCTGCTTTCTGATGAGCACAGAAGAGCCACACACACACCAAGAGTGCCTGTCCACCCCCAGCAGAGCACAGCTCGTCCAGCCCAGCGGATTTGGGAACAAAGCAGCACGTATCGGTAAAAGGCTCTGGCTCCACTGGTGCCTCCCCCGTCTGTCCCATCCCAGTGCCTATAAATCACTTCTGGCAGGTAGTTGGGAAGCAGCTGCTAATGATAGTTTTGCTGCAGAGTGCAGGAAGTCACCTTTTAACCCTGCCTGCTGTTGTTTGTCTCCCTGAGCGTGACAAAAGGACAGATGTGGACAACACGCCAGCCCTTGGGAAGATCCGGTCAAAACTCAGCAGGGAATCTGACCTGGTCCCATGGTCACCCTCAAAAAACACCTTTTGGCTTTGGATGTTTCCTGGGACTCATTTTCAAGCAGCTTGACGCTTGTACTGATTTTTTCCTCCTTCACCCTAAAGTATCCCAAAGACAATTTTGAGTTTGTTGTTGCTGCACTGAGGATATCCCACCTTCCCCATTCCTGCCATCCAGGCCCCACAGGACAAAGAGGGCATTTGTAAAATAACCAATATGTGCACACGGGGGTTGAATTCAGGTGAGCAAACAACTTCATTATGAAAGAAGTATACAATGTGAGCAACTTGTTTCCAGTCCGTGGAATAGCACTAATCAGAGCCACATTTTCACCTGACAAGTTTTTTTTCACTTTTTAACTTTCCTTTTGAAGTTAGTAGCTTTAGTTTCAGCAAAACTCCGTAATACATTTTAGACAGCACTAGAAATCAACCTCCAACAGCTCACTCCTGTTTAAGTCACTGCTGCTTAGACACATGCCACACTACTGTGCCTTCTTCCACCTGAAGAACGCTGTCTGAACTTTCTACGTGCCGTGTACAGGTGAAACACCTTTAAAGTTTGCTTGTTTACAACTGTGATTCAAAACCTTATTTCCTTGAGTATGTACCTGAGTAGCAGTCCCCTTGCTAACCACCTGAGTCTGCAGGAAGCTTCTCACAGACAGAGAGAAGTATTAGCAGGTGTGTGCACCACCTCAGTCTAAGCCAAAAGAAATTCAAGGGTGATTATTTCTTCACTTCTAGCCCCCGACATCACCTGCTCTGACATGCTCTTTACGTGAAGACAGGAGGCCAACAGGAGGCCTCACATTCTGCAGAGGATACACTTCCATCAAATAAAACACACCCAGTGTCCAAACACCACGGTGGCTGAATGCCAACCCTGAGGCATAAAAAGAAAAACCTTTTCTAACCTGACCATGTGAACCTGAAAAAAAAAGAGAAGGACCCTGGGTGACAGCTACTCACAGTGAAGACGTCATCGTCGCCGACCTCGGCCTCGTTGTGAAGGGTGGACGAGGAAGTTGTAGATCCTAGAAAAAACCAAAAAAGTTGTAGATCCTAGAAAAAACCAAACCAACAGCTTTTTAAACAAGTGACATTTCCATGAAACTTTTTTTTTTTTTTTTTTGNAAACCAACAGCTTTTTAAAAAAGTGACATTTCCATGAAACTTTTTTTTTTTTTTTTTTGAGGCTGTTAAACATTTGGATTCTCACAGGTTTGTGTGCTGTAGATGCGCGAAAGAGTGGCTAAAATGAAGGAAGAACAACCCATCTGCTGGTAGCTGAGCTGGAGAGGTAAAATCTGAAAAAGTGTTTCTTGAAACGCAACTGTGTGGCTGCCAATGCTAATTAACCATGATAAAAATAGCAGTTACCATTTCCAATTACAGAAGACTAATTTCTGAAGAATGGTAAAGCTAAGTGCAAATCAGTGCTCCAGGCTGATTCTCAGCTGTCAAGAAATCACATATGAGTTTTTCCTCACTTACTACCTAAATGAGGGGGGAAGAAATAACCTTTAATTTAAAATAAAATCAACCTCACCTTGACAATGAAGAGTTAGATGGGATTGTTCTTCCTTTTAATTTTGGAAGTTGTTATATACTCTAAAGGTCTTCTCTATTATCGCCTGCTTCTCAAAGAATCACCTTGCCCCACGTAAACAAAGTATTTGAAAGGAGCTGATATGTGTAAAACCATAGACAAGAGAAAAATACTGGGGTGCAATTTTCACTAGGTACATTAGGCAATCTTCTAGAAAAGTAGGGAAGCGTATCAAAACACTGTCCTCACCCCACAGGTGTCCCTGCAGAGCTGCTTGAGGGCCTGGTGAGCACCCACATCACAGAATGGTCTCAGGGAAGGGGGTGCTCACCATTGCTGGACTTGACACCAAATTTATGCTGTACCTAAAAACGAGTGACTCCTCTCCCTATACCCAATCAAGATCCCAGACCCCCCTGGCTGGTTTCATCTACCCTAAGGCTGCCAAGGAGGGTGGGTACAGCTGGGGGAAGAACCCTCAAGTCAAAGGTCTATTTTTTTGATGGAAGCCCATTGCTAGACTGAATTATGGCCACATCACATCCCTGACCAACACAGAAGAACAGCTTGTACCACCTTCCCTCTGGAAATTTGTTAAAATAATGTGTTTTATATAATGCTATTGGCACCAGCCTTGGCTGCTCTCAGTTGCATCATCACGAAGATGTGCAGAGCTAAGTGTGAAAGCCCACTTAAAACACTGAGTAATGTGGAAACATTTGTGCCATTTGCTACATTAGCTTTAAAATTAAAAAAAGCTCAAGCTCTATGGAGCTGCACAGGGTTCTTGTACCTGTGCCCCAAACTTCTGATGCTACAGGGAATGAACTATTGGTTCAATATTCACAATAAAGCAGTGATTCCATGGTGTGAAGTTCTGAATGCACACTTATAGCTGTGCTTAATATTACCTGCTGAATTTGATCAAGCATGTGAACAAAAAATGAATGATACATTAAATCTACTGCCCAACACTGTGTGTGCATGAACAAGTTATTGTTTTTCACTCAGAAAGCCTTATTTGGAAGTTAATGAGGAACACATTCATGAGGATCAGCCTGTACTGTTAATGGAATAAATATAGATTTGCTGATTTTGAAGTATCTGAGATACAGCAGAACCTGATTTTAAATACCTCCACTGTAAAATGGACCAAGAAGAGCAAAACAGGTGTTGCCAAGTACTGGCATCTTCAAAATACTACTCAATACATTTGAGTTATTATCTCCTTGAAACTTTGCAAAATCCCATGCCACTTACATAAAACATCACTTTTATGACTCAAAATGCTTCACAGTTTTAACAAGAAGAAGAAAGAAGGAAGTCTACCTGTAACTTCTCAATGTTAATGGCACAGAAAAAAGCAAATTTCTGAGAACATGCTTCCTCTAACTGATGAGGTGTTTACCAGCAAGGAGCCCTGGGGGATTAATTCTCTTCCAGTATCTACCATGTTCATGTTAATGCAAGGACAGGCTATGCAGAGCATGAAGCTGTTTTATGGAGCTAATCTCCTCAAAAAGAATACACATCTATACATACATCTGAGTTAGTATCTTCAGAAAATGTACCATCTGTATATAAAAATATCCTGGTCACACTGGAAGAGAAGGCAAAAGGCTTTGGACTACTAAGTCCCTACATAAAGTAGTATGGTTAAAAAAATAAAAATCAAGGGAAAAAATGCATGAAGAATCAAATTTCATTAAAATAAAGTGCAATTGAATTATAGCTGTATTGTGATTGCCTGATTGCAATGAAATGTGAAAAAGAAAAATTTATGACAACTTCAAAGCACAGACAATTCAAATGCATTTTTTACAGAATTAAAAAAACAACACTCCAAAGCACAACAAAGTCTTCAAGAACTACCATTCAACTAAGAGGATGCAGACAAAACTAATTACTGCAAAACAAAACCAAAACCAAACCGAGTTTTATTCAACTCCAGGCAGGAATTAAATCCTATGATTTAACAAAGACTCAGTAAGATGAGATCTGATTGCAAATAAAGAGCCTGGGCTGTTTGAGTTGCCATCACTAGTGAGAAACCCAAGCCTACCAAAAAAAGCAGTAACAATAAACTTGGTGATAAATAACAGGGAGAAGTCTGGACAGACAGGATTGAAGAATACTTGACTGAAACACCTTTCTAAGAAAGGGATGAGAAAACACAATTCCTAAAAGCTGGGGCTTGCTCACTGTAGGATAAGGGCCCCAGCTGCACTTGGACACGTGCACAAGAGACCTCCAAGCCCAAGAGCTGATTTTAAACACTTCCCTCTTCCCAGTTCCCTGACTCAAACCCCCTGCCCACTCTTCCAAGGGTGGAAGTGTCCACCCCCACGCTACCTTCAATGAGGTCCTCGATGGCTTTCCTCACTCCTCTGTCGAAGGCTCGAGCGTCAGCGGGGCTTTGAAAAGTGAGCCCAAACTTTCTGTTGTCAACTTTCCAGTGGTGGAAGGTGGGGTTTGCCTTCGTGTACACCAGGTCCTTCTTCACAAAGCACTCCAGCACCACCTGGGAGGGCGTGAGCCCCAAAAGAGGAGCAAAGTCACTTTTCCCACCCCAAGGACACAGCCAGCACCGTCTCAGGCCGGACCCAAAAAGCAAGCCAAGTCATGCCTCACATGGGGGAACATCCTTCCCTACCAAATTATGACTAATAAACACCAGACACTGTAATTGTTCTCAAAACCATTGCACATTCATCTTTTGCTTGTGCTTTGAGTAGGCGCTCGCTCCCTGCCCCAGGAGCATGTTTTGGACCCAGTGTGGCACAGGTTAAGCTAGCGGGGGGCTCAGGAGGAAGGAGAACCTCTTCCCTCAATAATTTTGCTCAACAGAAATTTTATCCACCAGCAGCAGATTTAGGAGGTGCTGCAACACTCCCCTCACTTTTTTTAAATTGTTCACCCCCAGCCAGACACTCATCTCAAGTTCTGCTGTGCCAAAAACCATCTCTAGAGTGATGCTCGGGGACGACAGGAACGGCTTGTCATGTCTTACTCCACCCCTCAAAACCATAAGCATGGCTCCTAAATAATGTCAAAAAAAGCATCCTAAGCAAAACAGCATTGCAAAAGACAAACCATAATTGAAGTAGCTTTAAAACACCAGTCTTTTTGAAAGCTAGATCATTTCTGACTCAAATAATGCATTTTTTGAGCCTGTGGAGGAAGTACTGCTTTTAAGCTAGCCCATATCTTCACAGGAGTGCATTTCAGAAGAATCAAATACATAAAAACAAGATAACAAACGGTAACATTTCAAGTGCCCCCTGGAAATCAGGAAAGGGCTTTATTAATTTGATTTGTACAGGGATACAAGAGAGCTCCTTTTTAGATAAACAGCTACCAGGAGAAACCGAGTGTGTCAATTCATAAGAGACAACTTGTCTTCATATTCTCACTCAGCTTGTTCAAACCTTGAACAGCACGCAGCATAAATAATTCATGGCCCTTTTAAAAGGCTTGCACTGCATTACTCAGTGCAATGTGACTGGCTTCATGGGCTCTTTACATTTCTATTCACTTCTCACTTACCCCCGCACTAGGTCTAAGAAAAAAAAGAAAAAAAACCCACAGGCCCTCTCTCATTCAAAGGGGATCTTTGCACGTGGATGTCAAAAATTTACCTGCTCCTTCCAGGTGGCATCACGCCAGCCTAGGTAGCAAAAGATGGCAATTCTAGATGAGGATTAGGTTTGTTTTGTCCAATCTGGTATTATTTGCACATGCCTGTTTTTTATATATCAGAAAAAAACAAAACTTGCACAAGAATACAATAGCAATAGATTTGGGATAATTCTCATTATAAGAACAGACAAAAGTTGAATTAGGGTCTATTACCAGTTTGTCTTTCTGCCTTTCACCATGGATTAGAAATCCACTTCTTCCATTGCCCTCCGGGTACGTGACCTTGCAGACGCCAACTCTACTGAGACCGCCTCCTTCTTGCGGCAACCATCCCCCACTGGAGTCATCTCGGGTCATAACCACAGCTTTGACTCGCACAATATAGCTGTCACTGCAATGGCAACAAAACAAAAACAGAACCTCTTGTGAGCATCACGGTCGCATCGCAGCGGTTCCTCTCCAGGGTGGCGTTTAGACGGCGCTGCGCTGACCCCAGCGGAGAGTTTGTGCCCGGGATGGAAATCCAGCTCTGCCATGGACGGCCTGGAACGCTCCAGCCATCATAGGAAAGAGACCCACCAACCCTCGAGGAATGAACCTGCCAGGTTTCCAGATGTCAACACACAGATCAAACAACCTGTGGTCCCTGAGACTCTCTGCCTCCTGCAGCTAGGGACAGGGACCAAGAGAGTGGGGTGACGCACGCACCACCCCAAGGCCAACTCCCACATTGGGGCATCAGGTCTCCAAAGTGCTGGAAGAACACATGGAGCTCAAATAACCCACGAACCAAGTGTTTCAAGGTTTCTGTGATCAAATTTGTGAAGTGAGCTTTGGAAGATGACACTCAAATTCCTCCATGTCTGGGAGGAATTTTATGGGGAAAATCCCACAAATGTGGCTCCAGCTGGTACCTCAGATGAAAGGAGATGGGAATCAGCTCAGCTCAGGTCACCAGGACCACACCATGCCCGTAAAACAGTTTCACCAGCATTTCACAGGGCTGTGAAAGGCAGAGCCTCCTAACCTCACAAGAAACTATTCTGGAAACACCGAAGATCTGGGGATAATCCAGACACCCACCACAAAGGTTTAGAAGAGCTCCCACAGTGGGAGACTCCAGGCCTCCCCTGTACCTCCCCTGTCTCACAAAACAGTTGCTCCATCATCTACTGGGGACATCCCCACGGTCATTCAGAAGCAGAAAAGCCCCTACAGAACGCAAGCAAAAGCCACACACCTTGCTTGGAACATGCAACAAGCTAAAATGGGCTGTCCCAGCACAGAGCTGCTGGGAAATACCCAAATGAGCTTTTCTGTCCTCGTGCTGCCGCCGTGTCGGTGACGTCCGTCACGTGCCGGGCACCGATTAGCACAGGGACGCTGAGGACAGCGCCGATGGCTGTGAGGCCCTCCAAGGGGGGTCACCACGGTGGGCTTGGATGGCAGCCACACACAGCCACGGCGCTGTCGGCTGCAGAGCTGCTGAGGGACCCAGTGGTGCCCCCAAAGCTGCTGCAGGGCACTCAAACCTGGAACATTAACAGGGATGAGAAAAAGGGATGTGCCCGTGGACTGTCTACCTCCAGGCCACCAGGTGACCTCACCTGGAGAAGGAAGATTGTAGTGCCCACACCTCTGCTCCCTGAGGAAAGTTTCGTAGAGGAGCAGAGAGAGGAAGGAAAAGAAAACAATTTCTATTCCTGTCCCTTGGTTTTCCATGTGGAATGCATTGGGGAATTGTTTACCTGAGGTGATTTGTTGATTAGATATTGGTGAGCATTGTTTGGCCCTGATGGCCAATGGAATGCACCTGGGTCTAGACTTGAGAGTCACGAGTTGAAGTTACAGTTGGTAGTTAGATATGATAGCTAGAAGTTAGGATGTAGTTTTAGGAGCTCCTCTTTAAATATACATTAATGTATTGTAATATAGTTATAATAAAAAAACTATTCAGCCTTCTGAACTGGACTCAGCACCATCTCTTCCCATCTCAGGTTCACCGGCATCGTTCCCTGCCACAGAAGATCAACACGAAGAGGGCTCCAAGAGGCAACCTTTCAAAATGACAGGTATTATCTTTTATGGAGAGAAATTCCTCCCTGTATCCAGATGTTTTCCCAGCATCCTGTACAGCATGACAAGCAGTAGCTTTCTTCATCCTGCACCAGGTAAAACTGCCTCATTTTCAGACTATTTTTGCAGCAGTTCAGCTGCTAACACTTAAACTCCAAGTTTCCCTTTCTCTAACACAACCAGATCTAACATCTAAGCAAGCAGCCTCACAGATCCTACCTGAAGGCAGTTTGAGGACAAACCAAGGGAAGCAGTGAACATCTTCTGGGACCAGTTTATCTCTTCTGATCTCACAAAACACATGCTGCAATTTTCTTTTCACAGCCTTTGTTTTATGGATATGCCAACTTTCTCACTGGACCTACACAATGACAGCAGTGCACAGATGCCAGAAGTTCATCCATCCCCTGCTGCCTGGAGTACTTTGCAATGGCTGATAAAAAGCTTTCCAATCTGATACATGGCCACAGCTGACACACACAAGGTATTCACAGAACTGAGAAACCATGTTTTTAAGAATATTTTTGCTCGAGTCCTTAAAGCAGCTTCCTGGTACAGTAAACAGGGCAAGTGTGTCTATAAATGGATCCAGTTACCTTTTCATTTTTTAATGAAAACCTGTTTCCAGATTTTACAGTGGCAACTTTAATCTCCTGACTTCCTGATACTTAGAAATAAGCAATATACTTCATCTAATTTCCTACTGTGCAAAAACTGAGCTCCTTCTATCCAAGACAGTTTTTGTTTTCTTCTTTTTACCTTTCCCATATCGTCTATAAGGATTCACAATTAGCAGATTAACTAAAAAGAAAGCCAACTATACATTTCTACTATTCCCCAAAGATCCTTTCTGGACTTATTTTTAGCTCTCTTCTGAAGTCAGAGCCGCTCAATACGACCTTCCCTCCTATCCTCCCACAAAAGTCATCCACAGAAACTGCTGCTTCTCCTTCCACACTTGAAAATTGCCACTGGCATTATAGCTTCCTGCAGGATTTACCATTCACTTTTATGGCAGCTGTTGGAGCCTTTGGCTGTCCCAAAAGTAATGTTGCCTTCAGTTACTTCGCTGCAGAAATTGTCCACTTAAAGGAAAATTAAGCAAGAAGCAGCTACTCAGTCCTTTGTGATTCCTCACAGTAATTTACACATTTCCATCACCTCTCAGTGAATTCTCAAGGCTTGTAATTACATCTGAGTATTACTGGATACCTATACATTAAATTTAAGTGCCATGACTATCCCTGCCCATTAGAACGACAATCTGGTGGGGCACAGAGCCACATGGTTTTCCTCTTCATATCCACATCTATCCATGACCTATGGCCCTTACAAACTCTGCCACCACATGCCAAGATAACACCATTTAAACTGTGCTCTTCCCATCCTGAAGACTGACCTCCTTAAATATAATAAGCCAGAAAATCTAGTTTCCACCCCTCTACCCCTGCAAGGCGACCTCTGTTCCTCTATTAGACAAGAGCTTTGTCCAGCAGAAGGGTTCACCTTTGGCAGGGCAGGCAGAGCTCTGGCTCCATTAATGTAATCCCTTGGCACACTTTCCTGCACCAGTGACGCTGGGCTCCCTGCAGAGCCCTGTCCCCACTCCTGCTCTGCTCCAGCCACAGCCACGTCTCCCAAAGCCCAACCTGTGCCCAGGGACTTGGTAAAAAAGAAAGAAAAAAGGAAAGGAGGTGGTTAAGGGTTCTGAGGGCTTGACATCTTGGTTTAATCGCTGGATTAGGACTCAGAAGCTGCATGTTGAATTTTCAAGGCTACACACAGCTTCCTCCAGTCTTCTATGTCTAAATCCTGCCTGCTGTTTCCATCCACAAGCCTAGAATAGGCAATGCTTCTTTCCCTCATGCCAGTGTTGATAAATACTTGGGAGGTACTCAAATATTTCAGTTCCATATAAGGATCTCGCTTCCTTAGTGTAAAAGCTGTTTATTTTCTTTGCTATTTCATTTTACGCGACTGCATCAAGGCTCTGGCTGGTTCCAAGTATTCCAAATCCTGAGGAGCAAAGGAGCGATCTGCAAATCCCATGTGCGTGCCACTGATGAAACCTTGGTGCCCTGGAGTAGCAGAACAACCACATTCAAGCCATCCATCTACATTTTTATCATGGTAACTGCAATTTGACTCTTTCACAAGAAATGGTTAATGAGGTACATGAAAATATTTGGTCCCTTACAATTAATGAGGTACTGATAGCTAAAAATGAAACAATTAGAGAAAACCCCACAGTAGCCTTAGTTCCCCTTGTTTTATTTGATCCTTGAAACTTTTAAGACTGCTCTAATTGTTGGGTTTATGGCCTATGCCCTATGCTTTTCATGCAAACTATTCTTAATTATGCTCTTAAATGCTATCTTAACCCTACAGATTTCTCCTCAACAGCCATAAAAAGCTTGGGAAGAAAGTATCTGAAGGGATTACCCAGCTGCATGGCAGCCAGCCAGCATGTTCCAGGGCTGCTCCAGGTTGTCTGCCTGCCCCACCCTGAGTAAAAAAAAAAAGAAACAGAATGAACTTGGGGAGTAAAGGTAGCTCCGAAAAGCAGGTGTTGTTTTTATTGGAAGGAAAAGAGAACTCTTTACAAATTATAGCTCGTGGGTATGCATATACATCTATAAAAGTAAAATACAATGTGTGCATGTACAATTGCTCTTCCGGAGGACACAGAATTTTCCTAAACAAGGAGTGACTGAGTATGACCTCTGTCATCACTGAACCTTGCTTTCGTTATCTATAGTCCAACTCACAAAGCATTTGTGTGCCTAAGGGACAGGTGACACTTGAGGCTGATAGAAGTGCTGTCCCCCACCATGTACACCTGGGGCTGCCATCATCCTGTGCTCTCAGACAAAAACCACATTACCTCCAGCAACACTAATGGGGGACAAAGCCATGAGCCCCTTGTGTGGCCAGTGAGGGCTTATGGCTGCAACTCTGCATCCAGGACTAAACACCAAAACAATTCACTCCTTAGTTAAGGATTAATTTCACCACTGTCTTTGTAAAAGGAGGGTCAAAGTAGACAACTCCCTTCCACCAGCTGCTCTTCTTTCCCCACTTTGTTTCCAAAGCAGCAACTGCAGATATCATCAGATACGTCTAAAAATCCCAAGGGGAAAGGAAAAAGTATTCCAACCCACCACATTTACTACTTTTTTTTGGAGTCACATTTAGTATCTAAAACACTTCCCAGACACCTTCCATAATTCAGTAATATTTTTCCCTCTAGCCAAGCTACTTGACCAAAATACAAGATTATAAACTTCCACAATATTGGTGCCATAAGGCACTTTGATATTTTCCTCCCTTCCCAACTCTACAGCTTACAAAGCCAAGAGAGATCCAGGTCTCAGAAAAAAAGGTATTTGCCCATAATGGGTTTCAACATTATGGACTACTGTCTTTTAATCCATGCATCGACATACCCAGATCCCAGGTTTCAGGGAAGATCCTTGAAGGACAGCAGGAGGCTGCTAATGCAACAGCAGCAGAGGTCAGGCAGTTCAGCTGAACCAGGCACATAAACACCAATTAAACTATTTGGATCCAAACAAATGTAACTTTACGATTACTAGGGCATAACCTGTCTCTGCCTGACCTGGATGTATTTCCCAGCGCCAGGTGTTTCCCCTGTCTCAGCAGCTCCAACAGCTGGAGTTAAAGCCATCACATTCTGCCCAGGTGATTGCTGCAAGTTGTATTGTGAGGCTCCTCTCTGCAGTTCATCCCACAGCCAGAAAGCAGGGACATTAAAAGCTGCTATTTCTGGAGTCCCACTTCCTTGATCTGTTGGTGGGTTTGTGAACCTTCTGGCAAAGGTGACATATCTGCAGATTATAACCAGCATTTCCTTCTTCAAATCCTAACTTAGCAATTTGCTTGAAAGCAAACTTCTGAGAGTATGCAGCTATAGCAAACTAAGTTGATATTTCCATACCATTTAGATTTCCAGCAGCTTTGAAACTTTTTCATTAAGTATCAAAACCACTACGTATCACCAAGCAAAAAAGACATCTGTGCCTCTGACCAGATCAAATGTTAAAATGGAATCTGAAGAAAACCATGGAAAATCTCCCAAAAGTTCTCCTTGCCCTCACCTCTGAATCATACCAGAATCACTATACCTGTAACCCAACTCCTGTATATCCAATTTACAACCTGTATTTTTCTGTTTTTCAAATCAAACACCACCAGAATAAAAGGGCACCTGGGAAATTTTAGTTTCCACACAGTCAGAGTAAATACAAACAATTCAGTCTCCACATTCCTTGCTCCAGAGATGCTGGTAGAGCCCAGAGCAGCCCCAAAGGCAAAATGAAGAGGGGTCAGGTCTCCACAGCCAGTGCTCGTCAAGCCTGGGTTTGCTTCCAACACTGCAGCGCATCCAAAAATCCTCCATAGCAGTTCTGTTTGCTTTGTTGCTGTTGTTTTTTNTGCTGTTTTTTTTTTTTTTTTTTTTTTTCCCCAGAAGAAAAAGGACTTCTCAAAAAACCAAGACTCCTGCAACAACCCAGCCGCCCGCCTCCACATCTCCTTTAAACGCCGAGGCAGTGAGGAACAAAGGAACCCTTTCACCAAAACGTTTGTTCAACATTTAAGGCTGATTTTATTGAGTTTACGAGAAACAGCTCTATCCTAACTAGCTCAAATGGGATTTCATAATCCCCTAATTAGTTCAGATCCTTCCAGGAAGTATATGAAAATTCCTTCCTGAAATACATACATACATTATATATATATACATATATATTCAAAATATACATATTATGTAGTCCTGCATGGACTAAATCCATTTTTTGGGCCAGCATAACATCCTTTCCTGTGCCAGACTTGCCCAGTGATCCCCACAAAGTGCTGTACACGTGGGCAAAACCTCAAATGAACTGGAAACAGCTTTTTAGGGAAAAAAGCTGGCTAACAAGCATGCTGATAGGCAAGCGAAGATCCACTGATGCAGCTCTAGGTCTCTCCCTAGAAATTAGCTTATTACACAAACAATATTGAATTAAAATGACATTTTTATGGCATTGGGGCAGATTAACTTATGACTTGTGTCTGCATTGAAGTATTTATGTAATATTGCTGAAACTGTGTTAGAGCTATCAAAAGTCACAGCAAATGTTGTTACAAAAATACCCAAAACAATATTTGATTTTTTTTTTTCCTAAACGGCAGCCATGACATCACTGGGACATGCATACTAATGACTGAACTTTTAATGAGCAACCATTCAATGAAATCTCTTAAAAAAGACTTTCCTTCAAATTTGTTGAATGGATCAATTTTGCAATAAATGGTTATAGATGCACATGGTTGTACATCTTGAAAAGTTAAAAGGGGCAGCATAATACATTTGAATAACTTGCCCTGCACCTCATGCAGTACAGGCAAGAGTTGCAGCCTCAAGTCTTTCTATTTTCATGCAAGAGTACAAAATATTAATAAATTACAAGGAAGCTAATTAGCACTATCATTTACAGTAATGAGTAATAAATTGTTGTTGCATGACAGATGGTATTTGTTTTATACCACGTGTAAGATAAGCAAAAATCACATAAAAGTTTAGCCAGCCAAATAGGTAGATTGATAAGATCTGCATCCTGAATTGATTCCCCTACCTCAAAAAAAAAAAAAAAAATCACAACCAAGTTGTGCCCTAATTATTTTCCTAACATAAACTGACCATAAGCACTCCGTTACTGCTATCCTATGTTAGNTTCCTACCTAATTTTACAAAAAAAACAGAAAAATAAACAAAAAAAAAAAAAACAACAAACCACTGACAACCACGGAAACTGCATTCCATAAAAATGATTATGTCTGCAGACATATACAGAGTATTCCTGTAAACTCAAAGTTTACAAAGAAAAGAAAAAAAAAATCGCTCACCCAAAGGAAGTTGAATTTTCCCCCACTCTCCTCCATTTTGATCAGTGGAAACTACAACTATATTTATTCTTCTGTAAACATCCTCAATGACACGTATGTTATAACTATGAAGAGCAGATAAAATTTTGCAAATATTATAAAAATAAAATAATTCTGTGACTCAGTTCCAGCTGGGCCTGTATCAGAGGAGGGGTGAGGGAGTAAGCAGGATAACTGCAGTTTAAATCTAAAGGGTTTTCATCTTTTGCCAGATAAATGAACATAAAAAAGAAAAGAAGACATTCTTGGCTATATCAAAACCAGCACGCACATTGGTTTTGCCTTCAACCTTTTTTTATAAATCCCCTACTCCATCAAATGTCCATGAAGAAGGACATCAAGGGAAGCAGCTTCCCAGGCAGCATCTCATTTTCCTATAGGAATTTAAAGAAAGGGTGAATGCTAAACCACTAGTTCTGGAAAAAAAATTGATACGCATCCATAAATGAAAGGCTGTGTTTCACAGAAGAATTCTTACATATTCACTGATAAATTATACGCTGATTTAGACAACATTCAAAAGGGCTGTGGGGGCAGATGGGGGGAGGTGGAGGAAAAAGAACCCCAGGAGTAAAAAAAATATGGAATTATACGCAGCCAGGGCACACTTACCTGCTGGGGGATGCCATTTCCTCCGCATTTTAAACCTTTACTGCTCCGTTTTAGCAGCATTGCCACCAGCAGCCTCCCTGCCTGCTCTGGTTACCCCGTGTCCCAGCTGGCTGCTGGCTTCCCCCCATGCGTGATTCAGTCTCCGAGAGGGATGTGCTGCATTGTGCGGGGTGAGTCATCCCAGAGGTATTCTGCACATTACAGCCCCAGCCGGACCATTACTCATTCGCAATATCCTCCCGGCTCGGAAGAGAACATCGACCAAAGATCCTTCTTTCCCCACCCCGCTTATAGGCTGGGAAAAAAATAAAATAATTACCATACAACTGCCATAAAGTCATGATGGGGGTGTTCAGCAGCAGCTGACGGGGCAAACGTGCTGCTGAGAGGCTGCCCAGCATGGCACCCATGCACCCAGGGCTGCAAACAGGTCCAAAGTTGAATGCAGGTGTCATTTCCTCTGGTAGCCTGTCAGCACTTTATTCCCAAAAGCTGCCAACACAGCGTTGGGACCAAGGGTCCAAACGACTCAGAAGGCTTGGAGGAAGCACTCAGCCTTCCAGTATGTCTGCCTCCATCACAACTTCTAATGGGGTTTTAAATACTTCCAGTGGGCAACCAGTTGGTATCTCCATCAGATCCTCATACACCCCATCTCTGCTGGCAGCCCACACAACCTGAGTGCCAAGAGTGGCATCCCTGCACACGAGCTGTGTTTTGGACACTGTGTCTCCAACACTCCCTTGCTGCTCAGGAACCTTCACAGCTGCTGGAACCCCTCGCTCAGCCAGGGTGTCGTGTCTGTTCCCACAGGTTCTATGATGATCCTTAACGCCCTCTCATTAAAGCAGAAATGTTGCTCAAGAAATGCCTCAGCACTGATAACAAGAATATTAAAGATCCCACTAGGGCTCTGAAAGCAGCTTCTAAAAATACCTGCCCAGTTTCTGAACTAATCTGTGCTGATGATTAAGCAGGAGGGGAAAAGAAAGCTAACTAAGTGTTTCCAGGCTCAGCTGCTTCTGTCTGCCTTAAATCCATATGGTTTTAACCCTGATTTGGGACAAAAATCCCTTTTTCCCCAAGGTGGAAAATGGTGACTGAGGTGATGCTGCCTGAAATCATCCTTCAGAGGAAAGCTGCATCCCCACTTTACAGACACTGACAACCTAAAATCACAGGTGCTCCTGAAAACTTTGTGCTTGGACCACGGAAATGTTGAGCTAAGGACCAACGAGGCTTGAACACAGCTTCAGTGAGCAGACACCAGGCTGCATGGAGGATGCTGGGACGTCAGAGGGGGTTGGACTAGATGGCCTTTAAAGATCCCTTCCCATCCAAACCATTTTGATTCTATGACATTCTGACATTTGTTCACTGCTTCTCTCCAGCATTCAGTGTGCAGGTGCAGCTGCAGGCACCTATTTGCAGCTTGGCTGGATTTTGTCATGGCTATGGAATCAAGCTACAGCCCAAAGCTGTGATGAAGACAACAGGGCAGCACGCGAAGTTTGTTACAGTGGTATCAACAGACAGCTGCATTTACTGAATTTCAATATACAACACAAAAAGATCTTTTAGTTTAATGGCCAGAGAATAGTCTGTGTTAGTAGAAGTGCATTTGTAACCAATGGGTTAACTCATTAGTAAGAGGATCATGCTATGCAAGTAATTAAAAATAATAGGTGGGGTTTTTTTTAGATTTTAATTGCACATCCCCAGTCCACATCTCATCCTATCCAGATGTGCCAGAATCTGCCACCTCACTTTCCTCTTCAAGCTCTGCAGCAACACTGCTTTTACCTTTAAATGCTTAATGCAGAATCCATCAGCTCAATCCTCCTCTGTCTCCAGCAAGAACTCAGCACACAAGTCCAAAGCTACATCAGCCAGAAAAATTCAAGAAAGCTGCCTGCCACTTTTTGCTGAAGTCCAATTTCTAAAGCTTTTCTCCCAAGGGATGAGGGAAAATGAAATTAGCCTCCCTGTGTAAGACAAAACTATCCTTGAAAAAGCTGTGTTGTAATCGTGTTTTTGAAACAACATCTTGAGCAGTTACATCTCCCCAAGCTTTCCTGTTTTCTTGCCTTCCTACTGGTCTGCAGGCCATCCTGCCTCTGGTCCTCCTAAAAACTCACACACAGAGCAACTTGGGACCATCAGAAGGTTCTTACAGATGAGCAACATCAACAAACATCTCCACTATGACAAATTACATAGAAAAGCCATCACACTGTACAGGTACCACAACCTCACAGCTGCTGTGGGGCAGCTCTCAGATGATGGGGCTGGGTTGAGCCACCACCTGGGTAATCTCTGCAAAGCTGCTGCTCTGCCCAGGGTCAGGAGCAGGTGGGTACAACCATTGCATGTGAAAATGCAAGAGAGAAAAAAGCTCTCTGTTACAAATGTTACAGCATGCTCAATCCATAGGGATGGAAATAATGCCCTCACCTCTTGTCTACATCCAGAAGCTGTTGCATCAGTCAAGAAGAACCACCAACTCATTCAGCTGGCTTCAAGCCCTGCTCCCAAGGGTTTTCTCCAGAGGGAAGTAGATATCAAGTCACTGGATCAGCATCAACTGAATCATTCACTGGGTTCTCATCTTTGCACATGTTTGTTAACCTTAAGGTTAAGCGAACAAACCTCAGCTCCAAGACTGGCAATGCTGCTGCCCTTCTAAAAAAATTATGATTAAAATAATTATTGTTTTTTCCCTTAAATACTGCCCAGTCCAGTAGATTGCACACCCAACCCTAGTAGCTCGGTGCTACAGTGAAATACCCTCCAAAGTTTTCTTGCAATTCCTAGCGTAACCTAGTGAGTGGCTGTGCCAACACATGAGCATCTTCCCCACCTCCCAGCAAAACTCATGCTGCTACAGGGTTCTGCTGTTAGAAATCTAAAGTAAACACTGCACCTGGAGAGCCAGCAAGGTGGTGGATCTGCCTTTTGCTGACTGCAAGCACAGTTCAAAGAGCTGAGACAGTGGCTGGAGCAAGAGGAGCCCATTTTCACTGTAGCTGCTGGAGCACTCGTGGTGAAGAGAATGAAATTCAGTCACCTTGTTAACAGCAGTCATGTCAATGGGCTGAACTTCTGCAGCAAAACATCAACAGAGCACCCTGGACCAGGCCCTGGCAGTTGTGAACCAGGCACAAAGATGTCTCAGCATGCAATTCCAGCAGAGTGTGAGGTGTCTGAGTATCTGCAGGGCCAGGTGCTTTTTGGGAATACTGAAACTTGTCATGCATCACCCTCTGGGAACACCAGGCAACCTACCTTAAGTGTAGTATTCAAGATTAACCACAGCAATATTGGCTGAACACTGCTTGCTGTGCCTTATAAGAGGTAAAAAAGGTGACTTTTCACCAATTTTGATTAAATTTATAAAAATAACAAAACCCAAAACAGAACAAACAAAAAAAAACCCCAAACAATCAAACGCCCTCCAAACAAACAACAAGCCCTAATAAAAGACTTCATAGGCACGGGAAGTTTATGCCCAGCACTTGAGAGACACCTACTGCACTTATGCTGCCCCTTTTGTCCACAAAGCTTTCTTGAATACTGGGGTCATTAAGCTGTGTCATAGGGAAAAGCAGGAAGTATGGCAAAAATAGGGCACAAAAGTAGATCCTTAGGAAGGACTTCAGACATTTTATGATATGCTTTAGGCTGCTGAACATTACAGGAGCACTGAAATGCTCCTCCCTACATATCATTACCATGTTTTCCCCATTTTGAATGTCATTCTCATAGATGAATGGACCTTTGTACATATGTATGACAACAAAAAAATGACCCCAGCGTAGATGGGTATTTCCAGCCAGGATCTGGGTGGAGGCCATATGGACTTCATTTTCCCGCAGACAGATCAAAGGAAAGTGCCAAGAGCGTCTTACAGGACTCCACATAAACATCCATGACCAGAAAAGAGGTTACACAAATGACATGCACCGAGCTCCTCCACGCCGGAAAAGCCTCATGTGCTTTTCTTCTAATTAAACCCTTCCTCCACAGCTCCTAATTGATACCTGGACAAACAGCTGTAATATACTGCAGGAAAGCTAACCCTGTACTTTGCCTTACTTGTGTGACATGGCCTCAGTCATCACAGGGCACACTGCAAACTTTCATTTTCTTGATAGGAAACTGGTTTAAAAAACAAGCTACTGAAAAACCAAGGCCTTGCTCCTCCCTTTTTATTTTGCACTTTAATACTTAGCTCAAAGTAGAGGTACTTAAGTGTGAGTCTTTTAACCACTGCATCTGTGCTTTCCTTTCCTTTAGGATAAATTTTTTTTACCATGCGAGTAGTCTCAGACTAATTATGCACATCCTAAACCAGATATATAATTTCGTGTCTTCTCCAATTTCTTCCCTCTAGATTTCAAATCATCTTTACTGCTTTCTGAGGGCTGGCGCTATCTTCTGGAAAGCCCCACGCCACAACTCAATATTCCATGGTAAAACCACCTGCAGACCAAGAGGCAGACACCAGGATATGACAATCTTTATCCACCTACATTCCCCAAATCACTGAAAACTCCTGTAAAACTGTGCTGAGCAGCTCCAGCTCCACACTCTCCAATCTGATGTTGACTGTGCTTCCTGTCAGCCAGCTCCCTGTTTTGCCAGGGACTGACTTGAACTAACCAGCTTAAGTTTTCAGGATCACTCTGCTGCTCTGTCAGTGTTAGTAAAACATTATCTTGCCCTTAAAATGTACCTTGTCCGGCTCTTCTTTTCAGTGCTCTTGGGAATAAGCTGCTGTTTTACAGACTTACAGGAAGATGGTTAACGCTTATGATTCCATTTTCATTTTTAGTAATGTGGGAATTATTTTATTGCTCATTTATGACAGTAATCCTCACATTCTGCCTCCTTCAGAGCACAGAAAAAACACAAGGCAGGCTCCCCCTCCTGTAAAGGGTACTGCAAGTGTCACCAGGCCTGCCTTGGATCAGGACATCCAGCATTAACTATTTTCATAAGGGCATGCAGTAGTAGGACAAGGGGGAATGGCTTTAAGATGAAAGAAGGCAAGTTTAGATTAAATATTAAAAATACATTCTTTATTCAGAGGGTGGTGAGGCAGTGGCACGGGCTGCCCAGAGAAGCTGTGGATGCCCCATTCCTGCAGTGTTCAAGGTCAGGTTGGATGGGGCTTTGAGCAACCTGGTCTAGTGGGAGATGGAGCAAGATGAGTTTTAAGGTCCCTTCCAACTCTAACCATTCTTTGGTTCTATGATTCTATTTCTTAGCTTACTGATTTTATTATTTAAGTCCTACAGCAGGCAGAGATTTCTCACCAGTACTTTTGGTTTCCTCTGGCCGACTGTGTGCATCTCCTAAGCCCTACTTTGTTCTCCCTGCAGCCAGCTTTCCTGTTTACATCTCTGCTGTCGCTTCCCTTGCACAGCCGAAGGGCTTTGGAAGAAGGACAAACAAACAAGCGTTTCCTCAAGATGCTGGCAGTTGCGTGCCTGTGCCTCTCTCCCTACCACTGTCCTTCACCTGGTCACAACACTGTCACATGCATTTAATGGCTTGTATTTCCTGTGCTCTGCTGTAACAGGCAGAATCTTTTAAATGCTGAAAGATACGGCGGTGCCAAGTGCCCGCTGAATTGTCCCTGGCAAGAGGGATTTTGCTTGCACACAGCAGAGAAATCAATCAGGGGAATCATCTTGGGGTCATCCTATTTCCTCATTCTGGCAGATAAGGATGAGTTGTTCAACACCACTGCATGTTCATGCTCTCACACCAAATCCTTCTGAAAAGGTTCAGTATAGGGACAGCTGGAGTCCCCTGATATATATGAAAGAGATCAAAGACTCCCATATGGTGTCCTTCCTTTTAGCAGCAAAGATGGTGAAGCAGCTTCTGATCCTGTACCCATCAGGGTTTTTGGTACACTCACTACTAGCTGGGAGCTGCCATCTCAAATCTTCTGGATTCATTGGAGAATACCACAACATCAGACCAAAAAAACCTGCTAACAGCTCATGCAAGTCTATTAATTTAAATGACCACAGCACTGTTTAAAAGCATCAAAAAATGAAACCTGAAGAGGAGCAACATTATCTCCTTGCAGAAGACCTGTGGGAAGAAAGCATCTACCTTTTATGTTTGGGCCTCACCTATACCATATACTGTCCATTTCCAATAAATGACTGAAGTATCTACAAGGGAGGAAGAGGATATACCCTGATTTTTTTCCTAACTTCACACTGGTTTTTCTCTGTCTCAAGCTGTGTAACAACCACTCCACGCACGTTCAGCAGATGATAATGAAACCGCAAGTGTTTATCTCAATCCAAAATGGCTTCATTTTTTTTTCCCCTTCCCTTAAACTCAGATTTAACCAGGGTTTTAATTCCAAGGACAAAATGCGCATGCTTACCCTTTTATGCTCCACCTAAAAACTTGGGGTTTTTTCCTTAAGGCAGTTTCATCCAGCTACAAGTCTGACTTTAGGATTTATCTGTCTCTGCCACTATGTCCACTAATACCTTGGAGCAAGAGAAATTATAGCAAGGAAGAGCCTTGGTCTGAAGATGGGTCTCTTGTATTTGTGCAAAGGGAGAGCAGCTCTATGCCCAGCACTCCACTGAGATGTTCTGGCTCCCAGAGAAGTAAGCAGCAGAAGAGTGATGCGTCAAGACTGCCCTGCATGGCTTCTTTTCCACTAGAAATTAACATTCTGAGAAAACAGCAACAACTTTCTGGCCTCCTAAGGGAGAGACTCACTGCCCAAAAGCAAGATGAGTACAAACTTTGCTAAACAGTTTGCACCACCATGGGAAATCACAAGTTGACAAGATGTCTGAAAAAACCCCAAATCCAAACCGAAGAAAACTCCCCATGCCTCTCTGCGTGTGGTAAAGAGATATTTCCAGCATTAATCTGCAAGGTGGGGCAAAGGCCCACAAGCTGTTCCTTTGTCCAGGGATGCCTTTTTATTAGTGTTAGCACCATGAGGAGGCTGCTGCCCAACCTGTGCTTCCTCCAGCACGGATTGCAGGGACAACAAGGGTTGCAGGCTGTGCAGGGACAGCCCTGGGAGCCAGCAGGCCAGTGCTGGGAAGATGCTGTGGATATGAACACAACCCAGTGCATTCTGCCACAGAAACCCCAGGCAGTGCCAGAATGAGCCCTGACCTACAGGCCCAGCTCCAGCAGATTCAGTGATGGAGTCAGATGACGACAGCTCCTTTCCAAATAGAAAGCTGAGGAGGAAAGTCAGTTACTCATCCAAATCCAGTGCTCTCCCTTGGAAATGCACGGATGATGCATACCATCAATTCTGAGAGGGGAGAAATCCCATTTCTCCTGTCTTCACCCTGTCCAGATGTGCTTGGGCTGCAATGAGTCCAGCGAGGACTTGGGAGTTAAGTCCCCATCCAACACACACACACACATGCATGAGGAATATAAGAGGAATATATTTACACATTTAATGCATGTACTTACAAGCAGTGTTGAGATTAGCTGGAAGTAACAAAAGTTATTAGTGCAGCAGCTGAAAAGATTGTTTCCATCTCATTATAACAAAGCAATGCAACATCTGGATGTGGAAAACAGGCACTTCCCTGCTGACTGATGGCCAACGCTCACCTTGCTAAAGGATTAGGTGGAAATCTGTGGCTGTCTCAAGAGAAAGCCTAGGATGTAGCAGCATTCCTCTTCTGGAATTCCAGCTAACACTCAGACAGGAGTCCTCCAGATGCATTCACAACCAAGTAAATGAAGTTTAGCTAAAACAATGCTTCGCCAAAACCAACACAAGGATAGTGACCTCTGGAATTTGGTGCTACTTGCACATGTCCTAAAGGATGCCATCAATGAAGTCATAAAAAAGGTACTTTAACCCTTGGCAGTGATTCATCTAGATATTTTTTCTAGCAAAAAGCCTTATTACTGAGGGGAGAGTTTCCTATTATTTGCAGGAAAATTCAGAGGAGAACAAATAGATACTAATTTGTTAAAAAGACAGATAAACATGTACAGGAAACACTTCTATGAAGGTCCTGATCCTCTGAAGATTAACAATCTATAGTACTGGAGACAAAACCATGACACTGAGGAAACAAGTGAACTATAAAAACAGGAAGAAGTGGAAGTTTATTTTTTTAATGTTATTTTGAGGGAATATTTGTTTTTCTGAAGCTTAAGATACCAGCAAAATCCTCCATCTGCAGGTCATACTATTCTCTATACAAAAGCAGCTGCAGCGAGTTTCCTCACCCAGGTCCCCAGAGCTGTCAGATGGGGAGGCCATCCTGCACATTACAGATCTGCTGCTTCCCTAACCAACTCTGTTGTTCAGTTTTCACCTCATCTAAAGCCATTATGAATTGATGCACAGAAAATACTCTGTAGCTGACACCAGTAAATCAAGTTATTTTGATGTTGCATTTCCCCCACAGCCACAGGGCTAGGTGTTCCCTCCAGATATGTATTTAGGTATATTAACTGTAACAACATCAAGGTTGTACTTGTTGGAAATGAAGGGCTTTGCCACAAACAGAAAAGTTGTTCTGGACTCTCCTGCCTTAAGTTTTTGTTCAAATGAAAATAAAACTATCACTGCTGTGAATGACAAGGATGCAGCTGGGATGTGCTGGGGCCAACCACCACTTCTGCAGCAACCTGGTGGCACAACCATTTTCAGACCATCACAAGTCACCAAAGCTGAACAGACCCATCACTTCGTCTGGAGGCACCAAACTTTGCTGCTGTCTCAGAAACATCTTGAGTTCACTCATGGTGGCATCACAGGGAGCCCTCAGACTTCTGTTATATTATACATAACTTATCCTCCTTAAGTGAGTCAGGCTGAGGCACAGCACTGTCCAGGGATCTTCTGCTGTTAAAAGAGGTGGGGAAAATAGGAGACAGGGACCCCCACATCAATTTATTTTCACTTGGGATCTTTCTGAAACAACTTCTCCACTTTGTTCTTGCAAAAGCCTGCAAGAAATCTAGATAATTCCCACTGCAACCAATGCCATGCACATGTACTCAGTGCCAACCTAAGAGCAGAATTCAAATCTGTCTGCAGAATTCCCAGAGCACAGAAAGCTATCAATGCAGAAAAAAAGTTCAACTTAACCTGAAAAAAAGGTTTAAATATTTATGCTCCTAATATGTCCTCATCACTTCACTCTTCAGTACCATTTATAGCTGAGTTATTTTTGTCCACTGAAAGTCATCCCTTTGAACTAGGGCATTCACTGTTTAGGAAATACAATTAAATTTCCAAGTTAGTTAGTGGATGTTAGTTAACTAGCAGGGGGAAAATGATCGATGTTAAGAAAATGCAAGTGCAACACCATCAGCCCTGCTTTCCACTTGCCTTTGACCTCTACCACAACTGCAATAATGATGCAGATGTTATTAGGTATGGTTATTGCACACAAATATGTAAGTATCTCTATACTGGACCAGATATTAAGCAGCTGCTATTTGTCTGACACACACTACACCAAGCCACATGCCTTCTGCTTTTGTATTAAGAAGAACAGTGACTGCCTGTAACACTGTGGTCATCAGTGGGTACCCACCTTTTGCCAATTCACATTTCCTTTCCACATGTGACTTACACTCAAATGCTGCTGAACTGCTGCAAATTCAATAGATCAGTGTCTACCTTTGCTACCTTCTGGGTTTGTCTGCCCCACGTGTGCTCATGTACCAGGGTTTTATGGGACCAAATGTTCTACACCACCTTGTAGCTCCTCCTGTTAAGTACTGGTATTGGTAATTAAACAACTCACATCAGTTACAAGCAGAAACTGGAATAATAATGATAACAATAACAGACGGAGCCCGTAAGCACCAGCTTCTAGGAAATCACTGTCAGAAACACTGCTAAAGTTCATGCTCTCTGGCTAATTAAGTGCTTGAGGTGGAGGTAAGGAGCTGCACCCATATACAGCGCTTACCAAGGCTTCCTGTGCTTTCCACCCCGATATATCACCCAGAAAAGTCATTTCAACTCTGAAATGACACCCAGACATCCTGACTACACCCCTCCTTTGCTCCAGATGAAGAAATGAGCTACCAAAAAACCCTGTACAATGCTTCCACAAAAGTACCAAACTGACTCCTGCCATTGAGACAGATCATCAGTAGAGAGCCAACTAGCAAAACACAACAGTCTTTTGCTCCATTGTCTGCCAATACCCAAGAGATACTTTCAGAAGTCATGGACTGGCTGTTCAAGTCCTTTTCTTCAAAGCACATAAAAATAGTATGAAGTAACAGCAAAGCACAATAAAATGGTGGCTGCCTCATCTGGCTTCTGAGCTCTAGCAGCTCTGGTGACAGGACACAGTGTCCAGGACAGTTTTAATCCAGATGATGCTGAAAGCGCTGGACTTTTGTTCTGGGACATCTCATGGCTTCTTCACTTTGCACAGTCCTGGCTGCACGTGGCATTTTTGCCTCATCTATTAATCAATCAGTGTTTGAGGTCCATCAGTACTTGACATGCCAATGACATGAGAAATAAAATCACAACAAAAACAATAATAAAATTCAAGCAGCTTCAAAAATCTTCATGGCACCTACAGACTCTGGACTCTCTTGCCAACCAAGCTAGCAATGGGGAAGGCTGAGCTCTGGTGCCAAGGACCCCAGATACCCATCATGCCTATAATGACCAGCTGTTGCCAGTATGGAGGATGGTACAGGCACTATTTCAAAAATCCCACTCCTGGATAGTGCCTGGGACTTCCTCTGCCAAGCATGTGGCATTGGAAGCCCCAGGAGGCTCCTCGCTTGCTTTCCTGAAATGCTGCTGTGGAATGGGCACAGAGGGCTTTGATGAGCCCAGAGGTGCACACATTGTCTCCAAACAGCTGGTTTTATTAACTTCAACCGGCACCCATGGGCTGCTGAAGGTGCTACATCCCATTTAGATTTGCAGGGATAAAATTAAGCTTTTCTTTTGATAGGGAGTGATTTTTGTGCAGTGCCACAATGCTTGTTCAGGCAAGCTTTCTATTCACCTGGGGCAAGCATACTCTTCAAGCTTAATTAGATCATATCCCTAGCTAAAAAAACTTAATAGTTAATTGAAACTTCATGCCAACCTATGGTCTGCTCTGCATGTCTCTCATGCCTCGTGTAATAGAAGTCCAAGGGTGGGAGAGCAGCGTGGGGTGGGGAGAAGGTTTAATTTTAGCCAAAAGGAAGAACAGAGTCAGCACACTGCCTGGCTAAAGAAACAAACAAAAAAAATAAAAATCCACTCTGCCACAACCCTGCTCCATGACGTGAACTGACTAGTACATGGAAATGACCCAGAAAGCAGAGGAGTGCTGAATGTCAAAAAGTGTTCACAAAACTGGAGGTACAGCCATGGACAACACAAGCCAAGAGTGCTGTGCTACGCAACGTGGGGGGACAGCCTGCACAAGCCTTGGAGATGCCAACAAAGCACTCTTGACAAAACTAAGGCTTATCCTGCAGAGGGGAAGTTATCACACACAGAAAAAGTATCTTTTTTAAGCACAGAAGAGGTTAGTATATTTAACATTTTAATTAGCTCATGAATGACAAAACCACAGCGCTGCAAAAGAAGTTCCTGTATTTAAAATGTTCCAAAATAAAATTATTATACAGGGACTGGATTTTAACCTTTTAGGTATTTCTTTCCCCCATATTTAAGGTCTAGTTTTCAGAATAAGTTACATATAAGATAACAAGAACACATACAAGCTGTAAACAAGCACAAACCTTTCAACCTTTCTTTATTCAATTAACTGAAGAAACTCATTCATGTTCTCTGTAATGCAGCATCTTCCTATAAGCCATACTTCGCCCTCCCTCCAGTCATATGTTTCTTCCTGGGATTCAAAAATTTCCCTTTGGTGTCAAGGGAGTTTCTAAATTCCCTTTATGAATTATACAGCAAGAGATACCTGAAACAGGTACTCAGCCAAAGACAATCCCATTGAAGCCATCCAAGGAAAGCCCTCCTTGGTTTTCTGCTATCTCACTAACCTAGGGAACTCTAAGGACAGCTCTGGACCTTATATAACACATCTTTGAGAAGATTATAAACTTCCTAAGTTTTCTGCTGTCCAGAATTTGAAGCAAAACATCAAATCAGCAAAACACCCCAAAGGAGTTACTTCTTTCATCAACCAACACCTAATCATTTTCAAGTGTCTTGAAACGCATGACATAACAGGAAAATTTACCTGCGGATTAAAAAAACCCAAATTCAACAAGCTGTTCTGCATTTTTTGTCCTTGCTACGCGAGATCTTGGGGAGAGGTTCAGGCGCCAGACAGCTCTGTCCTAACCCAACACCAGTTCTGTAAAACACAGCACGGTTTCCCTTCCCTGTTTGCTTTGCACCGTGGACTTCCACGCCTCACGTCCCTGCTCTGCAACCACCACCATCCGTCATGCTCCAGCTGCCTCTCCCTGCCTATTTACTTAGGGCTGGGTACGGCCAGGAATTCCTCCCTGTAACAAAATGTACAAACGTGCTTTTATGTGGGGCATTTTGATGCTGGAGAGTGCTCTCAAGGAGTTTCCCCTTTCTGTCCTGAGGAGCTGGCTTTACTCAGAAGTTCAGGGAGCAAGAGAAGTTTCTTGCTGACAAAAGTCACACGCGGAAGTAGAGGAAAGGGGCTCAGCATTTCTTCCATCCACCTAAGGAAATGAGAGTTTAAAAGAGTGCAGAATCCAGAACGTAAGATATGATAAGGCTTAACAGGTAAGGAAATAGCCAGGTGCTCTGTATCTGGTAAGGAATGCACCCCTCAATGATAAGCCAAGGAGGAGTCACTGTCTAACACTGAAGACGCCACGTGCAGACACAAATAATATTCACTTTTGGTCTAAGAAAAATAGCCACCACCTCCTTGTGCCCTCTCTAGCAAAGGGTGACTCAACTGGCCCAAATTCACATCCTAGCAGTTAATAAAACCATGAGCTGAAATTAATCAGTACAAAAAAATTCGTATGTTTTCTGCTGACCCATCACCAATTAAGATAAATTTCTCAGCCATTCCATTCTTGCCTCCTCTCCCCACTGCTCTCGTTATATACAGGGATGTTTACTTCAATATCCACTGTAAAATAAATCTAGTGCTAACCACACTCAGACGTAACATCAGTAGCTACCTACCAAGTGTTTTTAATGCATGCTAAGATTCGGAGAGTCACTTTCATATAAAGATGAGAGAGATGTGAAGGATCTACCTTTGATGTTCGGTTCTCAACTGAAGGAGAATTAATGCTGACCATTTCAAGAGACCTCTTCCAAATGCAGGCATGTTCTCTGCAACCAGCAGCAGCAGCTTTCAGCTAGCTCACTGGAGCCCATTATTGAGTTGTTTACAGCATTATTCACAACAAATAGCTTATGTTATATATTTTGCCTAACTGTTTCATAGACAACTGGTCAGAGACAACAGATCCAGATGCCTCTTGCAAAGCAGGTGGGTTTTCCAACCCTGGCTTACAGGGCAGGGGTTTCTTTATACTGGATAAAGGCAGCACCTGGCTGTTTTAAACACCCACACCATGAGCAGGTAGAGCCAGGGCTCACTACTTGTGACCCAGGGTGAATGATAATCTGAAGAATGTCCAACCAGGGCTGCTCATTTCCAGTCCCATCTCTTCCATTCATATCCCAATAACTGAAATTAGAGCAATTTTTTCCTTCTTAAAATATGTAGAAGCAAGCACTACTTGCAGCTGACTATGTTCAGGACTCATGTAGGACCAGACTCATGTAGAACCACAAAACCTGGTAAATGGTCTTGTGAGAAATTATTTCTCCCGTTCCTGCAGCAGAGAGCAAGCAAAAGACGGAAACAGTCTAATAACATTTAATTACTTTTTTTTCTTTTTATGAAATTTGTACAAAAGGTATGCCTTTTAAAAATCTCAACACTCAAGTGCTGGAAAAAAGGATGTATTTTCTCCTCTGTATCACCTCACTCCAACACAACACAGAAACCTTATGAAACCTTAAACCATTCACAATCCAAAGAGAACGGATTAGCAGAATCACTCTGTGATTTTATTGCTTCAATCACTGCAGAACGTGGAGTGCATTTGGCCAACAGAGGCAGACCCAAAAGCAGCAAAGTGTTCCCCTGCTCACTGCTATTCCCCTTTGGTTTTGTTCAAGTCAGCATTGAGAAAGCAAATTAAGCTTCCAACACTCAGCTTCTATAATAGCACGAGATACGCAGCACTGACTCCAGAAGTTTATATATTTTCCCTTTAAAACATGAATGGGAAAGTGTACACAAACACCCCTCTTTCCCCATCCCTTCCTTCCCATAAGAAGGGCTGTTTATTTTTCTATTGGACCTTATGAAAGGTTGGGGAAGCTATTCCACCAATACTCTGATAAAGGTTGCCCACACTTCCTTAGGGATATAGCCAAAGGAAGGAGGAAAAAAAAAAACCAACACCAAAACACCCCCACCAGCAACAAAGCTGCTAGATGTATTATTTAATGACTTTTGGATAGAACACCAAATTTTATCAACTAATTAATCCAACCTACAGCTCACCCAGAGCTTTCCTGAGCTAGAAAATACAGAGTACACGGATGTACAAGCACTAAGCACTGCAGAACTTCAGTGCTCCATAGCCAAACCAAGATAAAACTGCCTCAGATGGGGGCTTTTTGTGTTCCAATTTATGGATCTTCAGGACCACCATTTCTAAAACAGTCCATGTGGCTACTAACTCTAGGGAACAATTGTTTTTGCTCATGGGGATTTACAATGAAGAGGGGGTTTTTCTGCAGGCATGGAAATTTATTTCAGGACTCTTGCTTAAAGGCACACATGCAGAACCAAACCAAATGAATGGCTGGTGGCAGATTTTGTTAAGCTGCAATCTTTTTCATTCATAGGCTGTGATTTTAAAGGACTTCTCAACTGCTCACTGGGGGAGGATCAGCACAGCTGAGGTCACTGGCACACCAACCACTATCTCTACATCCAAAAACTGGGAGACCCTGGCTAGATTCTGGCCTCTGGGCACACAGTTATTCCTAGGACACAGTAAAAAGCCTGGGAGAGAAGCAAGATTTCTAATGAGCAAGCACAGGAGAGAAATTGGGTAAAAGCATCACAGTAAGGGAGGCACACATATTTTAACATCACCCAGCCCAGCATCATGCAAGACGGCCATGGCAATCCCAGGATCAATAAACTCATTTGGAGTTCAATTCAAGGCATCAAAATAAGCCTATTTCTATCTCCCCCTTGTGTGCTGTCTGCTAAGAAAAACATTGCTCTAATCATAACTTTGAGTTGGGGGAAGATCATCCTCCCCCATGTACACATCAAGTCAAACAGATAAAATCCCTCACCTTCCTCCTGACTGCCCATCCACACAACTCTGTGTTTGTAGGGATATTAGCCAAAAATGGTCACTTATCCAGAGAGACTGACCTGGGAAGGTTTAGGACTTCTGGGTAAGGGTGAGGGAGACACAGACTTTAGTAACTGATAAAAGCACAAACAAACCTGATAAACAGCTAAAAAAAGAAGAAAGGTTGATATTTATCATACAACTTGTTTTAGGAACTACTGTAAAAAGGCACATCACTGACCTGATAAGATCTTCCAAATCAGTAGCGTTTATGTATACATAGGCACAAGGGGAAAAGGTTTATTTGGACTTTAAGGTTCTTCCTGTAGGATGCAGTGTTTACAAAGGGTATTTCTAGAACTTCCTGACTGCATTTGTGAGATCCTGCTCTCTGTGTGCCTCCAGTTCCCTCTCCACACCAGCCTGACCCTCTCCTATCAATACTCCTTTAATTTTTTCATTTTATTTATTGTTTTTAACCAATCTGGTTAACTCTGCATTTCACTTCCTTCAAATAACAAGCAGAGGCTCATCTCCAGCACTGTTTAGTAATTCTCCAGCCATTCAATACACTCATGAAGTATTACTATAACAAAATGCCAAATACTTGCACAGAAAAGAAAGAAGGAAATTTTTCCCTTAAGCAGCTCTAATGGCTTAATTGTACTGCAGCCTTTTATTCTTGCTTTTAAACACAGAAAACAAGCTCTGCACTCTCTTTTTCTTCTGGTTCAACTAAACACCAAGTGCCTTTTTAAAAACACAAGGTCATTCAAGCAATGCAAGTATGAGAATTACTATTTTATAAAACTCTGTACCATTTCCTAACCCTTTTCATCTTTACAGCCACCAAACTGCATACATGCAGTAACAACATGCAAAGCAATGATGGGCTGCAACCAGCTTAACACCTCCCATGCCAAGTTTCAGTCAAGGATGAATTACATTGGCAGCATTATAAATCTCTAGTGATAAAGTTTTTGCTGCAACTTCGCCAGTATTTAAAATAAAAAAGCCTATCACTGAAGTATCAGTGGCTTTTCTGTAATTTATAAACACACTTTAAATACACAGAGGGTAACAAGCAAATGAAATAGAGAGTTTTACACTGAGGTCTAACAGACGTGTCTGTACCCTGGCCCACCACTGCCACCAAGGCAAGCAGGGCTTTTAATACAACTTCAGAAATGAAAAGAAAATCTCTAAAAAGAAATCAGCACTAAGGAATCAGGCACCTTTGTTTCTAGGAAATGCAACCATGTAAGGTGGCTGCATTGTCAAAATTCTGGAGAAAATTGGAGAAGGCAGGTCTAGGTCTGGCCCCCACCTTCAGCAACATGCTCTCCCATGCAGCTCTTTCACAGCCAACCTGCCAGCAGAGGAGGGTGAATTTCTCAGCTCATCAACATCATCAGGACCCACTGCATGGGGTACCTAAGGCAAAATTAGGCATTCATCACCCCACTGAACCACTGGACTTCTGACCTCAAACCCTCACCCACGCAGTACAGACGAATGATGGAGAGGTGCAAAGATCTGTGTCACAGTCATCACACAAATAAATAAAGCAAAAGTAAGTAATTGAACAAAAACTAAGCTACAAATCTATAAACCTCCAAGCATGCTTTAAATTAACCCAGGTAATACTTTCAGATCTCTACATAATTTTTAAGAATGAGACAGTTTGTAAACAATTGCAAGCCCAGGGCCAGATCCCCACAGCAGCACTGACTGTATTCACCAGCTCTGCTGATGCCTTCCGGCAGCTCTTTTATGGCATCCCTTGGATCACTGGAAAACAAAAGAAATAGCTCTCCACTATTAGAACCTGGACACTTTTCCCCTTCACAGCCCTCAAGGTTTTACAAAGATGGATGTACCAAGGCATGATCCCAGCTATTCACCCGCCCCCCCGCCTCCTTCTGCCCCAACCTGAGGCAGAGCACACGCTTCCCTCTGTGCTGCAACTTGAAGCATTAGTTAGCAACCCTCTCTCAGCTCCGGGGCATACCTTTCCACTTGTAAAACCAGGTGAACAGCCAGCATGCCTTCCAAGCACTTGGAAGCCCAGGTGGGAGTGTTTGGACATGTCAGCAAAGAAATGCAGCCAGTGGAGGTAAGCTGAGCTCTCTGCTTTTAGTGAGGGGGGTGAACATGATGGGTATCTTTTTGGGCAGCATTCCCCTCAAAACAGGGACCTGCTCAAGGTGCCATGGGTTAGGAGTCATTACAGCTGCAGAAAAAGAAGTGCTGCCAATATTTCAAGGGAGAAAACCAGACAGAAAGAAGAGAGACCCTTCTTTCACCTCACGTATGTCCCCCAGAAAAATGCTTTTCACCACTACTATGGAATTAATAAATAAATAAGAAGCATAAATGGTCTAGAGACTCAAACAAAAAAGGTAAATTACACAGGTGTGCTTTAGTTCAGATACTAATTGCTTCTAGTGGCATCAGCTAATCCTAAACAAGGACTTAATTCCTGTAAAACCACATCATTTAAGAAATGCCTTTCTGCAGGTGAGGGGAGGACCAGCAAGGAGCTGGCAGGCAAACAGTGGTGCTGCAACAGGCTCCAGTGTTCAGGGAAGAAGATTTGTGATTTCCCACAGTGTTTTGAAACTGATTGCTGTACGAATGCCTTCAGTGTATTTCAAGTATTGCAATGGAAACTAATCTTGCTCTCAACTACTCAAACAGACAAGCAATGTTCTACATTTTAATGTACAGGAGGGAAGCGGCCACTTCTAGCTAGCAAGAAAAGAAGTAATGGGACTATCCAAACAGGATGTATGTATAATGCAGTTAAAAAAACCAACAACCTAAGTGCTTCCAGACCTCCTCAGGACTTGAGTGCATGTGCAGAACATGCTCCTGTCCTTGCACAGCAGCGCAGGTCCCTGCAAGCCGGAAGATGCGTTTCCCATACGCAGGATTAAAAGACGCTATCAGGTTTTACAGCACATCTCCCAGCCCCAGTCTGGCAAGGAGCAGCAGCAGAGGTGGAACAGCGACCAACTCAGCCCTCCTATTAAAAAGGAGGGGGAAGTGGTTATTCTTAACAAGAGAAAACACTTTTGTTCCTAGGGAGAGATGTACACAGGTAATGAGTCCTAATGTTACTTCTGAAAGCCTGTTTATCCTTTGAATAGTTCACTGAAGACACTAATTCTGGCTTGCATTTTTCTTCATTTCTGTAGTACCTGGGACAAAAAGCTCTAGCTAGCAATGAACAAGCTTCATCACCACCACAGTCTCCAGGTCATGGAATGCTTTTCTCCTTTCCAGACACTGCTGTCAAAGTCCTCACTTTGGGCAACTCTGCAATCCCACTTTTGGAAACACCACAGATGGGGAAATCAACTTCTGTCCTTAGAAAGTCCCGTAAACCCTCCTCCCCATGCCTGCCAGTAAGAAGCTTCCTTCCTAGCTGGAATAGCCATCAGCAGTACTCAGCTGATAGACTCAAGATCTCTCCTCTGATTACACGTAGGAGTTGGGAACAAAGGGGAGGGAGGGTGATGGGAACACAAAAAATCCCCAAAACATAGTCCTTGAAGTGCAAGTAAAGAAAGTCAAAGAATAAAGTTATTCAAAGACTGTAAGAACAAGCAGGCTAGAGACAAGAAACAGTACTTTGGGTTAAAACTCACTTTAGACCTACTGCAACAGGTAGAACCTGCTGGCTGCTGTCAGAAGGGTCTCCAACAGCCTTGAAAGCAGGTTTTGTAATAATGCTTTTGATAAAACACCTTACTTTAAGGTGAAGCATCTGCTTCTACTGCATGTGGCAGACAGTGTTTTACTCCATTGGGTGCATGTTATAAGGACCACCTTCCCCTGATGTGAGGAGAAAATACTGCCATGAGGGTTTGCCTGCAGCATGAGTCGTAGAAGTCCTGCTTCCAGACAAGCATGACACGTGAAGGAATAGAAATAAAATCGGCAAGAAGCAAAACAATACCCTTGAGAGTGCAGAGAAAAGGAAATGGAGACAGAAAATGAGATGGAGTGAAGACATCCTCCTGGACTTCGAGATGATGCCCACACAACACTTGTCTGACATCAAGCTGGAGCAGAAAAAAGAGGTTTGGGAGCATTTGCAGGTACCAAGACTGATGGTGATAAACCTCTCAGAACTGCTGTGCTCGTGGGCAGAAGTGCAGTAGTAGTGCATTGCTTTGCTGTTCTTGCTGCACCAGCAGGGCTTGCCCCTCATCCCAGCTCCATCCTGCAGCCCCACAGCCTCCACTCATCCAGCAGTGTGGGCCAGCAGATGGTTTTTCCTGCCTTGCAAGGAGCCAAATCCTGAGAAACCACATGGGCAAAGCCAGCCTTTGCTCCCAAGAGCTGGTGCAAAGCCCAAGGTGAGGGTCAGATGCAGAGAGAAGGCGGCCAGCACAGCCCAGCTGCATTTCACTGCAGCTTGAGAGGGTCTGGTTTACAGCACTGAGCAAGCACCAGAAAAATAAATGATTAAAGGAAATTTGACAAGGAAAGGGGGTGGACGTGGGTAGAGAAACGGGAAGGAAGGAAAACTCAGAAGATCTTGGCAGAAAACCAATAGGTAAGAAAAGAAACAAAAAAAAAAAAANGGGAGATGCTGCCCTGCTCTGCTTGCTGCCAGCCTTGGAGCAGACCTCTCTTTCCAGTGCTGGGATTTATGTGACATAAATCCTTCTTGCTTGCTTTTGGTAGTCTACAGAAATGGGGACCTGCTGCAGTTCCTATCTCCTGTCAATCAACTCCACAGTCTATCTGTGCCTTTTTTAGTCAACTGACCTTTTCTATTTTACTTCTTTTTAAAATTCTACACTGCTTTAGAAGCCTAAGTCCTACAAAAATCAAATGCTCCACTTAGCAAACAGGGCATATATCAAAAGCACAGTCTCCAGAGCTGTACTTTTAGTTTCACTGATCTCTGTGCCCTCTCCACCCCTGCACAACTCTTGCAAGAAAGATCACCTTGTGCTGTTAAAAAGGGGGAAAAAAAGAGAAAAACAAAAAAGCCACATTTTTCAATGAATTTGTTGTAGGGAGCAGTTCCTATGTCCATTCTGCTGGAGGGAAGGAAACTGAATTTTTCGATTCCTCAAGTATGTCAGAGTGTGTAAGAAAGAAAAATGAGGGACTGCAACCAGTAGTTAAGTTGTGTCTTATTTCTGAGCTCCTATTTTCCAGCCTGGTCCCGAAGAAGGAGGACAACTACCATCATCTCCCTGCAATTTGGTGGCCGACAGGAAACAATTTTGTGGTTTAAATCCAGCTAACAGCAAACCAAGCCCATGTTAAGAGCGAGCCTTGCCACACAACGCACTTTTGTTTGCAGCCTCAGGATTTAATTAAACAGGTAGATAAAACCTACCTTTTAACCCACGCTCCAGGGTGTGCCTCAGTGAGATAAAAAAACAGGCTGCAAAAACAGGTCAAAGATGATTCCAGTGCTGGTGCAGCATCTGCACTGCACTCAAACACTGTCCCACCGCACTCCTCAAGGAGGGGAGCTGCACCAAAAACCTCACTTTCTGGCCCAAAGGCAGGTTGGTTTGGCTTCTCCTTTTCAGTGCTGTATCTGGGTTATCCATGGGCTGCACAGGGCCATAGCAGGGTCTAATGTGCTGAGAAATTAAAAATCCAGCTCCCTTCCTCCTTTGGCAACCCTCTTCCCTTCTAGTTGTCTGACCAAACACCCCTCTCCATACACCTTCCACCTACAACTTCTTTTCAAAGCATTTCCAAAACAGCAGTGGAAGGGCAAATCCCTTCATTCTTTCCCCCTCTTCTTCATCTGACAGATCTATTATTCCCTTATAAACAACAACTTCTCCCAGAGACCGAACAAAGCAGCTACTCACATGTCATATTTTAAACAGGCATGTTTTCAGGCCAAGAAACAAACAGTTATATTTTGGCAATCCTTCATTTCCTGTCCTATTTGCGAGCGATAATGTCATAACACACAGTGTGTCCCATGCCTTCCTCCCTGGCTGAAACTTGCAGCAAAATAATTTAGCTGAATGAGCTGCCTTTAATACCTACAGAAAAATCATCAGAATGGGGCAAAAATTGAGTGAAAATGAAAGGGGGGAAAATAATTTTTTCCAGCACAAAGGGCAAACTGCAGCACTGATGGATTCAGTATGCAGAGCAAACATCTCTGGTGTCTGCTCAGATGTGGAGGGAAATGAGATTTTGGGACGGGCAAAAGAACCAGCGAGAGCAAGTTAAGTCTAATTTTCTTTCCTTAAGTCTAATTCTCTTTTCCTTAGACTGGAAAAACACATCAGTGTGATCTCACACCACATTCTGCCGTCCCAGACACCACCACAGCAATCCTACACATATGCCACTTAACCCAGCTGGTTAAAAACCTCCGGGGGACCAGTCTCACTTGCAAACACTTGGCTTGGAGGAGCGCTCCCAGCTCACTGGAATAAACCAGGCGTGCGCTGGAGCGGCGGGGACACTCCCGGGACACAGCCCGGCCAGGGCGGGGACATTCCCGGGACACAGCCCGGCCAGGGCATCGCGGCTGCGGACCAACACTTCCTCGTTCTCTGACCTTTTCCATTTAATTACTTCCTGTGACTTTCTTGGAACCAAGCATCGGAACGAGCAGGCGGCAGCCTCCGGGCATAACCGAATCACTGTAAGGGCTCAGCTCCGTTCTCCTCCTCTCAGGCGGAAAAGCCACGGGCAGCCCCATCCGGGATGGTTTCGGAGAGGGTCGCCCGTGTTCTGGGTGCTGCCCGAAATCCCCGCAGCGCTCAGGTCCAGCACCGCAGGCTCTGATTTATGACCTGGCATCCCCGATCTGCCCCCAGCCTGCAACGTGCGAGGCAGCACGGGCTGAGCGAGGGAAGCAGAAATAAAGGCTGAGATGCAGAAAGAGGCGCTCGCTTGGCAATGACAAACTGACCTCTAAGTATCGATCCGAAATGGTGCAGTTCTGAAGGGACCGATGAGTTTCCAGCATCCTAAACCCCGTTTGCTTCCCTTCTCGCTTTTATAAATTGACTCTAAGTGTAATTGAGCTGTTCGCAAGAAACTACAAAAAAAAAGGGGGGGGGAAACCTTTGTTATTTACTTGAAGAGGGTTATTTTAAAAGGCATCCTGACAGTGGTCCTTTTTTTTTTGTAATCTGGCTGTTAACATTTGCTCACAGTGCACTCAGTGAAACAAGAATAGCTATGCAAATTAAAGCCAGATATCTAGGGCAAATAGCGCGCTATACTACCATTGTTCTGACAGCTTGAGAAAACTTATCAGGAGAGCCTGTCCTTATTTCTTTTAACACCATATATATTGGAGACAAAAAAAAAATCAAATCACTTCACCCACCACTGAAACGAAAAAACAACCCATGAGTCACCGACTTCAGCAACGCTATCAATCAATGCAAGGCTGGAAGCGAGGAGCTTACAGAGGAAACCATGGCTTACCTAAAACACCTCGCCGTGCCCTACAAAGCCAAGGCCTGCACTAAACTCTGACAGCCCAACCACGGCCTCCAGGAGAGCCACCTGGGATGTGCACTGAGGTAAGGACCATGAGGCATCACTGACCCTGAAAGTCAACACATCCAGACCCCAACAAAAAAGCTTCCAGTGGCCTGGGAATGGGTTGGGTACCAGCTCCCTGTGGTCACCAGCGCTCCCAACCTCCAAGGGACCAAAGCACCCAGTGCTGCTGGCTTGACAGGTGACCCAGGAGAGGTGGCATGACCCAAGAGCTTCCACACACACAAAAACCATTAGCTGAAGCCTCTGTCAGCATGGCAGTGCAGCAGCACACGGAAGAATTCACTCCCAAAACAAACTGCAGCTTGCAGTTAGGGAAAAAAATCCCCCACCTAACCATCAGAGCCAAGTGTTTTACACCAACACTCACCTCCACACTGAGCCCCGCAGGAAAACACATGTGGAGCAGTATCTTGCCTCAAGATGAAGGCTGGTGAGCGCCAGATTTTTGTCCACTGAATTGGGTTAGGTTTGGCCTCGTCTTCCCAAACCCAGAGACAGGGACCCACTTCTCTTCCTCTTGTCCAGTTTACAAAGTTTAAAAAAAACCCCAAACAAACCAAATGAAGAACCAGGTTTTAATTGGAAATGAGTTGGCCACGTTTTTCCAGCCTGTTAGGTCACGGCAATCTGCATGCAACTACTTCTTTTTAGGTTTTCTTTTTTTTTTTTTTTTTTGATGTTTTTCGCTTGTTTTGGTTTTTCTCTTTTATTTTTTGTTGTTGTTGCAAGAACCTTACCAACTTCAAAATAACCACGATTTTAGAAGCTACATATAAACACATATTTATAGTCTCTTCATTAAGAGCTGCCAAAATAACAATTCCTCTAAACACACATGTTGGGGGCAGAAGCCATTTCCTTCGCCACTCGCATTTCGCCAGTAAACCACCCTAAAATAAGTTTACCATGATGAAGGTGCAAGCGTGGCACATGCCACCCATTCTGATTTTTTTTCGGACCTCAACACCGAGCCAAAAAGTTGCACAATTTTGACGCTGCAAGGAGTCGTTTTAAAGCACGGTACATCCTATGGCGCTTGGCACCAACCCAGTCCTGCACGCCAGTGAGTCATTCCTCTTGACTGTCAAAACCCCGAAGGAGATAGCCAGGAACAGCCCTTGGGCCAGCACGGCGTGAAAGAGCCCTTCCTGCCATTCCGCTGCAGTGGCTTTAGGTTTTATTTTGGGGAAGAAAGCATTAAAAAAGGGAAAAGGGCACCGTCGGGCATTTTGAAAGCCTCGGCGCGGCCTCTCGGGGGGTTTATTAGAGGGGAGGCGGCGGGAGGGCTGCGGAGCG
>VXBC01002307.1:126327-138800 GCA_013399945.1 Ploceus nigricollis
GCCGGACCCAGCAAGACCTGGCTCAGCCCTGCCAGGCCGCGCTTAAAAATCTCAGAATCGATTAGGTTGTAAAAGTCCTCTGAGATCATCGAGTCCAGCCTATGACCGAGCACTGGGTCAGTCACACCGTGGCACCGAGTGCCACCTCCAGTTTTCCCTTAAACACCTCTGGGGGCAGTGACTCCACCACCTCCCTGGGCAGACCATTCCAATGTCTAATGACCCATTCTGTGAAGAAATTCCTCCTAATCAACCTAAGGTTCAACCTAAGTTTGGTTCCTTCCAACCTGAAACTCTCCTGGCGCGTCATCAAGAGTGTGTCTTCTTGTCCTGTCACTGGTTGACTTGGAGAAGATGCCAACCCCAACCAGATGCTCCTTTCAGGTAGTTGCAGAGAGTGATAAGATCACCCCTGAGCCCCCTTTTCTCAGGCTAAACAACCCCATCTCCCTCAGCCACTCCTCATGAGCTTTGTGCTCCAGACCTTTTATCAACTTTGTTGCCCTTCTCTGGACATCTCGGCTCACCTCAACCTGACTCCTCCCAGCCTGGCTGGGTTCAGTACTGTGATGCCGTATGCCCAGTGAGTGGTCAGTAGAAGCAGCCCAGGGAGCTCATGTTGCCCCCACAGCAGCATGTCCCGAGGTTCAGGTGCTGTTTTCTCACCACCCTTGTGTTCTTCCCACCCCACCTTGCCCTCTACGAGAGCTCAAATCGCCCCTTAGAGCCACATTCAGAATTGCTGTGGGGTGCATGCTGGTAACATCGTACAGCTTTTCTCGTAGGTCAGTTCAAATGTTTTTTGCTGCAATGAACAGTGCCATAACTGTAAACACTCTACTAACTTGTGTTGTCTGCATAGCTACACCAGGACATCTGCCCTCGGGACTTGCTTGATCCACAGAGGAGGGGTAACAGGAGCTGACTTATGAAAAAGATAGTTTGGCCCATGAAGTTAAGTAACTAGCTGTGAGTTTTGATTTTGCTTCCCCCATCAGGTCCTCTGTGATCAGGCAGTCCTGGGAGATGAAATGTGTCTGTACCACCTAAGCACATCACCTTGCCCTCCACCTTCCACTGCAGCAGCCCTTTCCCACTGCAGGTAGGGAGATGTGCCATCTCTGCTCTCACTGCATTGGGATATTCAGTCTCGATATGGCTGCAGCTCCTATGGGAATCACATACTGATTTAACTTTCAAGTCTAGTCTATGCGATTTAGTCTTGAAAGGGCCTTCAGATTTTGGTGTGGAAATTGTGTTTCTGCTCCACTGGGTTTCAGTTTCTAAGTGCTGTAAATTTTCTTTTCAGGAACAGAAGTGGAAACTCGGAGAGAAATCTGCAAGTAATGAAATGGAGGCAAGAGCTGATGAAAGCTTTGAGGTCTTCTCCTCAGGCAGAAGCAGCATGTCCTTCAGAGGTGGAACCAGAATCCGCAGCTTTGTGGCACAATGTTACAGTAACGTTCCTGTCACTGCTAGAGGTTTGGCCATAACACCAGATAATGTGTGAGAGTGCAAGCCTGCTGCCCTCCCTTTGGCAGATTGTGGGTGCTCTTTTGGGTGGCAATGCTGCCTATCCCCCCACCCCCTTCCCACCCATTCCTTTGCAAAGCACAGTTTGTCACCCCCTTGGCTGTGCTAATGCATCCCCTGCTGAGGAGTGACACTGCTGGATCTGCTAAATGGCCCCAGCTAATAATACTCCCCAATACCTCTTTCTTTTGGAAAGTTATTCAAGGATCCATTTTGCAGAATGGCATGATAAACATCTTGGCAAAGCTGAGCTGGCAGCTAAAGGAAGTGTCAGGGCAGGAGTAAGCAGTTGGGGGCAAGGAAATGGCAGGAACGTCTTCAGCTGCTGTACAATAAAAGACCAGATGTAATGATTTGACACAGTTCCACCCATCCTATGTCTTTTTTTTCCCCAAAGGATGCTGAGATTGCACAGAGCTCTAACATCCTCAAAATCTTTCATGCCAAAAATTTCTGTGATCAGCGGGAACATCGATGTGCCTGAAGCGGGGAGCGTGGCATTTAGCAGTTGGTTACTACAGAAGCAGAACATGGGGAGAGTTACAGCCCTGTGAAAAACCCAGGGCACAAACATGTAATTAAAAAGCCATTATAATGGTTATACCTCTGAGGTGGACTGGGTATTAATCACTGTCTGATTAATACTTGAGAGCTTGTCTGTGTGATCTGGATGTATTTTTATGTGCTTATGTTGTGTGTGTGCGTATATTTACCCTGATGGTGAGGAGCAAATGTGTCTGAGGCTTGGAAGCTGAAGTTTTACTTGATCTAGCTTCTTGAGTCATTTCCTGTGGATTTGCAAGATCTCTTATTTGATCTCTGCTTTCACTGTCCTGCCAATTTGCAAGCTGCTAAGCAATTTATTCTCTTAATGATTTCTCTCACTCACTGCACAACCCTCTTACTATTACTTCCACCGAGGTATTGGATTTTATTTTTCTGGTATTCAGGTTACTGTGCCGGTTCTCGTACGTAGCGTGCTGGAGCTGACTGACTTTTCTGAATGAAAAGGCTCTCTCTCAGAGGTGTGATTTCTGTTTGTGCCTTGTGTTGTTTGTACACAGAGCTTCTGCTCAGACACAGAATAGCTCTTCCCTGTGATGTGATCGTTAAGGTACCTAGAATTAATTAGCCTTTGGTGGCAGAGCTTCAAGGCAGCAGCTCCTGCATACTAACCATTTGCCTGCTATGACCGTCCTGTGTTTTATATTCAAAAGAAACATTTATTTTGCAGAGTAATCCTTTAGCTGTTGCAGAGAACCTTGTTTCTGCTTGGATTGGAATAAACTTCCCTGAGTGCTGTTACACCTTTAGCTAGCACTTATTTAGGGTGAGAACCACTGGAATTTGAAGTGTCAGAATTTAGGATGGCATTTACTGCAGGCTTGCAATGTAGCCTCCTGCCTTCACTTACTCTCACTTGTAGAACCTTTCAGCCTTTGAGCTGAAATCTTCCACACTGTTGATTTAGGAACCTAAATATGAATGTTGGTACCCTGTTGACTGTGCTGAATGCAATGATTTTTCCACTGACTCACTTGGTGACTTTGAATGAGTGAGGAGTGGAAGTCAGCAGTCCTGAATCATGCCATCCTCTAGACAATTACCCCCTCCCCAATAATTCTTTTGAGCAGCGATCATATTTTAAAAGCAATGATTACATCTGTATTTTTCCCCATCATAATTGCTCAGAATTTAAGAGCTACAGAAACAATCTGCAACATTTGCAGTCAGAGTGAAGTCTTTCAGGGCTGACACTTTTTGGGAGGTCACAGAGTTTGGAAATACAGAGGTTTTTTTTTCAGCAGGAGTGGGATTTTAGCATGTGATTTGGAGAATTGTTGGGATCCTTTTGGGCACCTGTCAGGGGAAGAGGATGTGGAGAGCTCCTTGCAGTCTTCCCAGGATGTCCTTTTGGAGGCTGGTAAGACCAGAGCAGGCAAGCAGAACGGACCCTTGCTGCCAGATGAGCTGACTATCCCACTTCTCCATTTTTTGGTTTTTATAAACCTGCATTTTACCAGGACAGAAAGTGGCAGCACTGAGGCGATCTCTGCGCCGTTGCCTGTGTGGCTTTTCTGGACACCATGGGATCAACTTGGGCAACAGCAGCAAGTGTGCTGAGAGCTGGGAAGTGCACACAGTCAGGCCTGAGTCATGCCTATGGGACAACTCTGGTGTCACTTGTAGCTGTGTTCCTCAAACCTCGTGCTCTCCTTCATCCTTTCCCAAAATAAAAGCAAAGTTTATTGAAATGGGGAGATGGTGAGGAAAAGCAGTATTTTCAAAACTCTTGCTTTCTTACTGGGCACTCTGTTGCCCTCTTAATATTCAGCAGTAAGTGATTTATAGCACCCCTGACATGGTGGTTTGGTGTTTCCTTTGTGTGCATAACTTCCTTTTGATGTAAAGAGATGATAACAAACCTAAATTTTAGTCTCACAAGCACATGACACATTGTCTTTGTGGTGCAGATAGCAGGAAAATGCTCTAATCTTGAGTTCAACACTTCAGCCTTCCCACCCCCAAATTCCACCCTGGTGAGAGGGTGGCATTAGCAGGTTTAGTGAGACAGCAGTGTTGGTGGGGGTGATTCTTTCACACATAGTGGTGCAGGGTGAAGGTTTTGGGAGTGCCTCTAGAGTCAAGTCTCTGGCATGGACTCAACAAGAGATGGGTGCACAGCTGCTTCTTGAACTTTTTTGCATACCTTTTTGTGCTGAATGCTTGGAACGAAAAACTGCTACAAAGCCTTCACTTTCTGCTGCCAGTTCTGCAGCAGTGCTTTACTCCTGTGCGTTCCCGACTCAGCGTGCCCTGGCCCATCAAATTGAAAAATAAGTGTGCAGGAACTTTGCAAGTGTCACTGCAACCTCAGGATTAGTCCTAAAGCCAGGCTACTTCTGGCATGAGGGAAGGGCTGCTCTTCTCTCGAGATGCCTTTCCACCCTTGAGAGGTTTCTGCATTTTTGATACAGCTGTTTCCAGAGCCTCATAAGAACTGAACAAACAGATGCCAAATAATCTGGTTTTACGTCAGGGAACACAAAAGTGGATGGATCTCAGAAAAACACTGGAGTTTTGCACACCTTTTCCTCCCCTCCTTGGGGGTCATTTGAATTAGGTTTGAACCTTTAAGTGTATTTCAGAAAGCTGCCTTCTGATAGCCAAGCTTCACCTGGGTGTTCCTCCCTTTCTCTCACAGCGATTGTGAGACCATCCCCTCTGAACACCCACGTCCCCTTTGTTGCAAAGCTCTTTGATCAGCCTCAGCAGGTGACATGTTGAACAGTTGACTGACTACTTTGGCAAAACCAGTTTTTGTGGCTTGACCTCCTTTCTGCACCCGGTGTCTTGCTGTGAGTACAGGGTCCTCCTATTCAGTGTCTGAGTGGACATAATTGCAGGTTTACCCAGTCTAGACCTGGTTGTGGGAGAAACCCCCACACAGGTATCAATCAGGAAAGGCTTCTGGAGTTAAATTAAGCATTTGAAATATGGAAATGCTGACATGGCTGGGTCAGATGTTTGATGGTGTATGGTACACAGGGGAAATGAGTTGTATGTACCCTGCCTGTATCCTCATTTACTCAGCCCTTGGCTTCAGGGCTGCTCAGTGACACTGACCCACTCAGTCCTTTGCAGATGCTTGGCCATATTTAATTTCAAAGGGTGCCAGTCTACCCTCTTCTCCTGGCAGATATTTTCCCTTATGTCAACATCCTCATAACAACTCCAGCTAGGCAAATATAGCACATGGCTTATGAGTGTCCTGGAAGGACTCAGAGGTGGAGAGTTAGAGCTAAAGGAGGCTCATGGTTAACCCCACACATCACTGAATAGCTTTGGGATAAGTCGCAACACAGGATGAGGAAGCTGGGAGGAGAGTTTAATGGTCCTGCAGAGAACACCTCCTTAGACAGCCACCCTCCAAGATGTTCCCAAGGATTCTCATGGAAAATAATCCTATGCTCCTTTTATGTTCTGGTAATCACACACATATTATTCTTCCCTGCCCAGTTCTAAGGAGAAAAGTGGTTAGTCACTGCACACAAAAACCTGTGGGGACTGTACATATACTCCAGTATGGATGCCAGCTCCATCTAGAAGGGAGTGAAGACTCTCAGCTCTGCTCTGTGTGTGGCTGTTAACAGAAGCTGCTATTTGCAGGTACTGGATGCAAGGCCTTCCAGGTGCCCACTGCCAGCTGCATCCCCAGCAGTGTTTGCTGCCAGGCTTAACAAAGCCCAGAAATGCAAGCCCAGCTTATGAGAGCTTCACACCTACAAGACCAAAAGCACAAGCTTGATCCTGCTCACAGAACTCCCTTGTTTAAGACAGTAGACTCTCCAGTCTCATAGAGGAAAAAAGAAGGGCTGGTTATTGCTGGATGCCTGTTCTGACCTTAAAAGCTGAAAGTAAAAACAACCCAAGATATGGGGCATGCTGAAGTGGCAGCTGAAGGGCTTTTTTTGGTCCTTCTGCAGTTAATGCCATCGTGCTAAAATTGCACGCGGGTGGGAGTGGGGGTTAATTTAAGGTTTAGTGTGACCAAGAAGAATTATTTAGAAAATGGCAAATGGACAACATTCTGAAAAATGAGCTTCACTTCCCTAACCAGGAGTACTTAAGTTGAAGAGACTATGAAGGAAACCTCCATATCCATGGCAGGTAAACATTTGCCTTTGATTCTGTTTTTCTCTTCAAGTCTAGAAACCCCAGCATTTACACTTAAATGGATGTGCTGTAAGCTATGTTTAGGAAGAGAATTTCATCCCCTCCTGCACGTACTTTTACACATGATAATTATTTGACTGCAGCTTTACAAAGTATGGCTGGAGGGATGGTTTGAAAGGGAGGAGTTACATGGCACTGATGATAACTGCCTGATTCAGCCCCACTGAAGGCAGTGGCAGCAGGATCAGACAATCCAGAACGAGATATTTTATTTTAAATAGCCATTATGGACCTTCAGTGACTTACAGTAAATTCCTGCCTTCTGTATCCTCATTTGCAACCCTTCTGATTTCATGCACTGGAGAACACACATGTATGCTGGAACCATGTATGTGTTCAGTGAGGACATGAATTTCTGCATTTTGTCACCATTTAAAAACAAACAAACAAACAAAAAAAATCCTAACAGCTAAAGAGCTTATGAAGATGACATTTTGGTGAATGATGGTATTTTTTTAATACCATCAGTTTTGTCTCTATCAAATATATCACAGAGTTTGGGCTTTTCCTTTATATTTTGCATTCTGCTTCTTCTTTCCCACCTGATCTGTTCCTTCCATACAACTGGAGTTGTAGTCCAAAACTCATGAAGGGCTGAGAGAACTTCTCTATAACCACATGTTCTGGATGCAATACCTTGCACATAACTGCTTCTCTTTGTGCCAAAGACATTACCACGCTACCAGCATCTAATTTGTTACCACACAAAATGCTCTGGATAGCTGTGACATTGAAACACTTCCTAGAAATTGGCTCCTGCTCAGCTCTAAAGGGATTTGGGTCTTCTCTTTGATGTTTTTCAGTCTAAGAAAGTCACATATGTGAAAGCTCTCCCACAAGGCTTGATCAAAATCTTGTGAGATGGCAGTCTAAATTTTGGCCTCTCTCTGGCTTGCAGGCAAAGCAGGACAATTCTTTGTTTTCTTGATAGAAACAGGGATGGCTGTCTTTAAAATCCTGTGAGGGCAGAAAGCAGAGATGATTTCCACCTTCCTGTGGCAAGGTCAATTCTATCCCCTCTGCAGATGGACCTGCCCTGGTAACAGGATGGGCAAGGCACCTTTTGAGAAAGGTCACCAGAGCCTGTTGCCCTGTGCTTTCTAAGGAATGCAAGCAGTGGTAAGGACTTTGTGCCACTACCATTTAGCTGTCACCAAAATCACAACCAGAGCTTTCTTTGATCATAATGTCTCCTATTGCAGGAAGCTGTGGAAACTCTGCAGTAACTTTGATGCACACAACTACCCCAAAAGGGGCTTTGACCTTTTAACAATGGCACTCCATTATACAGTATTTTCTTATATTGATTTTTCAAATATTGAGGTGAAGATAATCACTGAGAAACACGAGATCTTGAAAAAAAAATTCAAAATATAATAAATTATATATTGTGACTTTTGATTTAGTTGGAGTATCTGTGTAATCATGTCTGATCTTATATGCTAATTTTCATTTTTATCCTTCACAGTCATTTGTAGGGGTGGAGGAGAGTGTTGGTCTTCCATTAGAGCAGAAGGAACTACAGCCCAAGGAGATACCTGGGTGTCAGGAAGAGGACTCGAACTCAGGAACATTTGGGAATCATTTAAGACAGGAAGACAACATCCACTCTAGTTTAATTCCCTGTGCTTGTTTGTGTGTGTCTAGTTGCTTGGCTGTGAGTGGTGCATAAATCACCTGAGACCCTCCATTCCTCTGTAATTTACTGTTGGAAAGGACAGAAATAAATTTTAACATATTTGTGATACATACCAGAATTACTCCAAACTTAGAAGAATTTTGGAGCAAAGTTAAATGCTTCAAGCCTAAATAGCACACTGCTAATTCTCTCCTTATGGTTTATATCATCATGGATTAAAATGCTGCTGTGAAGGTGCCCCATCAAACAGAACATGGTTGTAGTTTTTTGCCTTGTGTGGCCTGAGTAAAAGTGCATTTCCGCCCTAGGAAAATCCTTTATGCCCTGATTTCCAAGTTCAAAAATAACTCTCTACAGATGAAACATGTTTTTCCCCCTTTAAAGTAGTGTTTTCACCTACAAATACTTGCTGCCTAAACAAGAGCCCTTTCCTTTGCACTTGTGCCAACATGCAACTTGGATAAAGAACTAAACTTAGATTTGTAGTTATAATTCTTCCACTGACTTTTTTTGGTTTTGTTTTTTAATAATGACTGTAAGACATGTGCTGTCTCTCTCCTGAATTTTAATCTTTCTAATGAAGGTGTGTTTGAAGAAGGCACACCCTTCAGAAGATGTTTTGTGGTATCGTCTTTGTGCCTTTAGTGTTGAGGACCAGCTGCCTTTTCAATTTTAAATGCACTTTTCAGGGTCTTACATCACAGAGGCCTAAATTAAAACACACTTACCATAAAGGGGTGCAGCACATGCATTCATCCTGGAAATTGCACTGCGACATGAAAGATATCCAAACCCTACATGTAATTTTGAAGATGAGCAAGCCTTGGCCTTTCAGAAGTCCCACGTGAGGGAAGCGCACCCACGTCCCGCAAAATTGTAAGCTTCTGAATCATGGAAGTCAGATCCTAAAGCCTCTAATTCCATCTGAATTAGAGATGTTTGACGATGTGTGTGGCTGTGAAAAGTAAGCCCAGTGCTGGAGCGGGGGTGGCTGACTGCCTGGTGGCTGTGAGCCTGTGCAGGAGCCCCTGTGGTCCAACACCCAGCGTGACCCCGGGAGATGCAGAACAGCTCTCACTTTCTGCCTCCCAGCTCCTCCTCCACATGTTATTCAGGCTCAGGGATCAGGATCTGGTGGCTCCCCATGGCATGAAAATTTTGCTTAGTGGTTTGCAGGCTGAGAAGGGCTGGTCATACCTTGTGTAAAGAATTATCTGATTAGCTCTAGATGTCTTTCTCCTAATCAAGGTTATTGGAGAAAATTTTTTCTTCTCTGATATGGTGGTATACACCAGGAGTAAGACCACTGCACCTTTATTTTGGATGTATATACCATGGTGAGAGCAGCAGCTGGTCTTTAACTTCGCTCCCTGCAGCTATGGAAACCTTGCCACAGGCAGAAACAGAGACCTCCTTTTGGGGTTCATGGGTTTCATGCCAAGTTCTTTCTCCATATCCATGGCTCCCAGGAACCAAACAGCTGCTTCAGAGAGCCATCAGCTCCATTTTACAGAGGGAACCCCCAAACTTCAGCCTGAGTGAGACTTCCCTTCCTGCTATTCAATGTCACTTTCACTTGTAACTGTTCAGGAGAAAGATTTTTTTTTCAATCTCTTTCAAGTATCAGATATTGGCAATCCCTCTCCTGGAGTGCCATGGTTGGAGAGTATCCTGGGCTAACTGGGGAGGGCAAGGCTCTCCCGTGTCTGGACATTGCAGTAAATGTTACTCAGCCTCCTGTGGGGTTACTGGGCTCGACATAAATGTCCTAGCCAAGCTCACAAGGAAGAGGAAATATGGGAGTATATGACACCAGAAGACACTGTCTCCCTTGACCTTTTTGTCTGTAAAACAATGGCTTACAGAGAGTTTTTAACTGAAAGGTGTTGTTGGCCTCTTTCTTTTTCATTTTGTGACTTTTGTTTCCTGTAGGAGGATCTCTGGAATTCCTTAATGTTGTCATCGAGTCCTAGGGATTTCCCTTTTTTAGCTGTGCTACATCTCCCAGGTTGCCAGCAATGCAAAATTGCTGAGGGAAGACATATTCTCTTTAAACTGGAAGCCATAAATACAAGAGCTTCTCCTCCCAAAGGAAATGTTTTTACTTCCATGTCCCCAGTCTTGCATCTTTGCTTTGTACTCAGGTATTTTCACTTGAGGCTTCCCAGTTTCCTAGAAATTCTGATTTACTCTTTTGCTGAGTCTGTGGAACAAGATACTAAATCCATTTTACTTGGAAAAAAAAAAAAAAGAAAGAATAGTAAGACCCTAATTGAAAAAACCCTAATTGAAACATTTTGCTGAAAAAATGCCACAGCATAGTGATTTTTGGAAAAAAGCCAAAGAAATAATTTTTGCTTTTCTAAACGAGGAAAAGAAATGCACGTGTATACCTGTTCAGTTGGAGTGGAGTTGGAAAACCTTTGTCTCATATGCAGTGCCAGCTTCAGGAAAAGGAGAGCCTAGCTTTGTCTTCTTACGTGTATTTGTGTGTTTTTGTTATCAATATTTAGCAGTCAGTCTTGGGAATTTTTACTGTGATGTTGAGGAGGAGAAGGCTGCAATTCCAGGCAGTAAGGTGGCTCCTTTGGAAAGGCTGCAATGTGGCTGCCTGCTCTTAGGTGCCCATGAACTCCTCTAAAACCACAGGGACTCTGCACCCCACTTCTTTCTAACTCAGGACAACCAGATGTCCAAGGCCCAGGTGCATTCTGAAGTCCTAACAAGCATCTTTGGGATACTGTTTGGTCCCAATTTTTTTTCCCCTGGGTATGGTTTTTCTCCCAGCAAGCCCTTCTTCATCTGCAGTGATCTGATCTTCTTCCACATCAAGATGACAGGAGTCTCCCATGTAGGAGTCTTGTGCCTCACCCACCTCACCACCCTCTCCAGCTCGTCCTTCCTTCGCTGCTCCTTTCTCTCTTCAGAGTCATCACCCAACTAAGAGCTTTGTAACTTCAGTGCATTTATACCCCTGCTCTCCCAGATCTCAAGGGATAAGTTTCCTGTCAATCCCACCCAGAGGGATCATTCTTGTGTGTGCAGTGACTTTAGGGTACTTTCAGTGCAGGATTCCCTGGCCAAAACCCAGACACCACATTCCCTTCCACCATGTGAAAATGAAAGTAAGCTTGGCCACGGCAAAACCACAGAGCAGTGGTGAAGCCTCCAGTGTTCGTGGAGATGGTGTAAAGCACCCAGATCTTTACTTCAAGATTTTCAAGGGGTGCAAAACACATGGATGTGTCTGTCAGCAAGACTTCCAGAAGGACAAAATGTCACTGGGATCCCCACTACGAAAAGCTGCCGTAAGGTCGGTGACGCAGGATTTCCGCAAGCTGGTGCTTATCTTGTAGACAAATCTCCTGAGGGGGTGAAAAGTCAGACACACACACACAGGTACAGAGAGCACAGCTGTCTGTTGTGGGGCTGTAAGGAACAGCCGGAAACCCACGGAGGAAGATGCAAAAAAACCCCAAAAATGAAAAGGGGAAAGGCGGGAGGGAAGAAGCTGTTTTTCTCGAAGCTTGGTTGCCCTTGCAAGCAAAGTAACATCTGCTCTTTCTTCAGTAGCTTTGCTGGGAAATAAGAGAGCTCTGCTCATGCTTTTGCCTTCAGCCATACACTGGCCTCTGCCCCAGGTGCTGTTGTAAGCCCTGTCCTGTTCCCTGAAATCTCCCATTCCTCAGGTTACCCTTTTGCTGTTGCTGCAGAAGCAATTCCTTCGGCAGGAATTGAATAAGGCCAAAAAAAANAAAAGAGACACATGGTTAGGGAGGTTTAGACCATGAAATCCTTTTGGAGTTCTGTAGATGGTGAAGTAGAGGGAAAGAAACTTCGCTGCACACCTGGGCAGTGGTTAATGCGATGTTTTCAGGAGAGTTCACCCATGAGTAGGCACAGCAGCTTGCTGTGCTGATAAAGCTCATTTCTGCTCTGGAGTTAGGTAAACTGAGCCATGGGAGCAAATCAACTCACCAAAGCCACACAGTAAATGTGACAGAGGTAGAAAGATTAAATATGAACAGATTGCCCTTACCCTACCTGCTTCACACACTCACAGTGAAGACAGACTCTGCATCGAGTGTTTCAGAAGCTCTTGAAATTCTGAAGTCAGGTGGCCTGGATAATACTGACTCACTTCTGATGTGGAAGTTAAGGATGGAGGAAAATGGGGAACTTGAGGGCTCAGTTTGGCCCAAAGGAGCAAAGGTTTGTTGCTCACTCCATATCTGCATGTCAGGAAGGCACAAAGCAGAGAATGAAACCTCTGAAAGACCTGGGGAAATAATAGCTGCCTCAGTTCAGGGGCTGAGCTGGAAAATGGAGAGTAAAAGAACTAGATTGCATCAAAGCAAAAGAAATGAAAGAAATGGTAATTTTTCCTTTTTTTTTATCCCCCACTTTCATGAGTACTGTTTTTGTTTGGGGAAATGGGAAATAAAACCCAATGTGTTATTTTGGGTCAGCCCAAATTGCATTTTGAATGTAACATTTTGTTTTGAGGTTAGCTACCCCTCTTGTTTCTCACACTTTCTTTCATTTCATGTCTCTTTTGAGTGGA
>VXBC01002309.1:0-12711 GCA_013399945.1 Ploceus nigricollis
CTGGAGCCCTGGCAGAGGGTGCGTTTAAAGCGGGGATGATTTACTCTTCCAGAGCTCAGGTCCCGCGTGTGAGCCTCCAGACCAGTGTCAGCTGGGCACTGCAGACAAACAGTCTTAAATATGCATAAGGAACAGTTCGCTTTCTTAAAGGAGAACTTACCCCACCGGAAAGTTCACAGCCCGATGGCAGGCACGGGAGGAGGGTGCGGCGGTGGCCTCTGCGCCGGGACAGCCCTAACCCCTTAAGGTGATCGCCTACACGCTCAGCGGCAGGGCTGGGGACAACCAGCTGCCTTTCGGCTGGGGACCGGGCAGAGAAGCGTTGACTAGTCGGTCATGGGCTTAGTGAGTTGAAGACCAGCAGTTTCATACACCGTCCTATCCCTCCTGTCCTCGGCCGGGATGGGCGAGGGACAGAGCCACGCACCTAGGGCAGCCTCGCTTCGGCGGACCCCCGTGGCAGCCACTGATCGGCTGCCCGAAAACTTGCGGGGTTCTACACCGAGGGGAAGCGCGGGACGACAAACAAGAAAAAAAGTGTTGGGGGGAAAGAGTGGGACTGATCAAACACCCAGCCATCAGAACCCAAGCAGGCTGTGGACATTGCACGAGCAGCTTTCTGGAACTGAGAAATAATGCAGGGGGTTTCGCCCAGCTCCCTGGCTGGGAACAGGCCGGCGCCTCCTCCATCCGTTCCTGACAGGATGCTCTCCCGGTAGGAAGGACGGCTCCGCTCGCCCACTTGCCCCCAACTTTGCCCTGGTGGCTCCCGAGGGCTGCGGGCAACCCCCAGCGTTTCCCGCGGGAAAGGGGCATCCCAACGCTGGGCGCCTCTCCCCCCAGGCGCACCGCAGGGCCGAGTCCCCGCGTTTCGGACAATACGAGGGTTATTTCTTTTATTATTGTTATGATTGTTTTTCCCCTCGCCTCTGTACACGTGGTTGTAAAGTCTGTAGCGCCATCTAACGGGAGGAGGAGGCCGGGCCGCTCCGCGCCAGCCGGCGCAGGGGGAGAGGGGCTGGGGTGGGCCGCGCTCTTGGGAGCCCCCGCATGAGGAAGGGGCACATCCTGTGAATAAAACCGGCCCGAAAAGTGCTTTGTAGCCCGGCCGGGGGTTATCCTCCGGGAGCTTCCCCCAGCCTCTGGGGTTTTATTATGTCGTTGTAGCTGCGGAGAGCTGGAAGAGCTACCACTATTTTTAGGGGTGGGAGGCTCGGCAGGAGGAATGAATAAATTCCAGCAGAGTCTGGCAGAGTTGAGGGTGGAAGGAGAGGACTTCTCAACCCAGCACGTTTGACTTTTTTCCTTCTGCAGGGAGGTCAGGGAGGGCCCCAGCCAGCTGCTGCATCTTGCAAGTGAACTGGGCCCCCATTCTGCTGCTTTAGTACCTTTAGTATCCCAGGAAGCTTTTTGTTTCCAAAGTTTTTGAGCATATGCTAATTTTTACGGTTAAATTATGATGCTGCCCTTTTGACAGGGCACTTCAGCTATGCCTCTGTCCGCATCCAGATGGGAGGCATCTGACTTGGTCACCCCAGTTCTGTTAAGTCACTGCTTTAGTTGCCCAGATTAGGAGACTGTGCACCCCAGGCCTGTGGCATGAGCGGCAAAAAGAAAAAGAGACTCTCCACAACGTTTGAGCTCATTTAAGGTCATATCCAGTCTCTACAGGTGCTTGCCTCACTTCAGGTTTTGCTACCTCTAAGGCTTCAAGTTAGAATTAGAGAATGCAGGTATTTCTGCTGAACAGGATGTAAGTTTTTCTTTAGGTTTGAAGTTTTCCTTATTTCTGCTTCTGCATTTCTTTTACAGGTACAGAATGTGAGCTAAGTCTTCAAATACACGTACTAATTTTATTGTGTTTACTTAGGTCTTCTGTACATGCATGTTGGCAGGGAGTACCAAAGAAGCACAGAAATCTTTCTGTCCATACTTCAAGTCATGAAATGGTACTGTAGCCTTTGGCTAGCAACAACTGTATTTGCATGAGCCATTCAAACTGTATTTGTTTTTTCAGCCCAGGATGCCCAATGCCTTTGGATGCCACTTCTGTGTGTGGCAAATTCTATGTGACTTAGATGGCCAGGCTAAATTTGCCCAAGTGATTTTGGCAGATTAAGTACCTGAGCTTCACTGACACTGATTGACTCTGAATTGCCACTACTAAGGCCCAGCCCAAAAAGAGAGGGTTTCGGCTACCAAGTCCTGCATGAGATTTTGAACTTCCTCCAGGCACCAATGGGGAAATAGAGGCTTAAACTAGAGTTACTAGTCTAAATTTTTTGTTGTGTATTCAAGACCTCAGTCTTAAAGCCCATACTGAAATATTCAGATTCTAACTCCCTCTTTATTTTGATGGAACATCTGAAACGCCTTTGATGTCACCTGTGTAATTTGGAAATTGGATTCATCTATCTACGTTGCCTATGCCTTCTTAACAGAAGAACAACTAATTGTTTTGAAAATCCTAGACCTTAAAATTCAACTCTAAAGTCCCCTGATAGCCAGAAACCAACATTTTAGGTGCTCTTTCCTGCTTTATGGTATGGAGCAAAAACTTCTTACACACCAGAAGGAATTTTAAGTAAGAGGTGACCAGGACTTTATCCTTTCTAATTGTGCTGTGCCGCAGGCCACTACATAAACCAGACAATTAAGCAACAGTAACGACTGCTTGATCAATACTCTGCTGCTTGGTCAAATTTTATTGGGCTTTGCATTTTCAGAGGTGAAAATGTGATTCGTAATTCCTGTCCCATGTAATTTTCTGACACCCTATGAACACCAGCAATTAAAAATAATACAAGTTTATTCCAGTATCAAAATAAGATTTGTAAATAAAAACTAAATTTCACATGAAAAAAATGAAATAACGTACCACCACCAAACTGGTTTTATTGACAAGAAAAGATAATGTGTGTAGCAACAGACAGGAATAGATTTTCATTCCTGACTCTGGGAATGCTCCTCTTCTTCAATGATTGCGAAGAAGGGCACTTTCTATCTATGCTGAAAGGAAAATGCATTTTTGGATTTATGGGCAGTACACAGCCTCTAATAGTCAGACTATGATGTTTCAGAGTAGGCATGAAAAATGAGACACACTCCAGTTCATTAGCCACCTAGGAAGAGTTAGGCTAGGGAGGTTTATGGCTAGTTCCACTGAAGGATTTACATGTCTTAAAAGTGAGTTGTCTCAGTATTGAATTTCCAGTGCCTTTCCCTAAGATTGGCATCCTTGATGTTGTGTTTGGCATCACAGGCTCACTATACTTTGAGCAGGTGTGTACAGACAAATCTTTTGTGCCTTATCCAAAGCCATACTGTCCAGCTAAGGACAGGAACAGCAGAGAAGCCCGGGATTGTGGTTATACTGAGAAAAAACAATTACTGGTTTCAGCTGAGAAAGTTTTTTAAACTAAGAAAATGAAAGTTTTTCCTCCACTTCTACATGAACAGTAATGGAAGAACAGCTACCCAATGCCTTTCAGATGGAGGATTCCTCATGCTTTACCTCACAAGGACTGCAAATCCAGAAGAATGGCACATGGCACATTTTTCTGTCAACAACTTCTAGCTTAGGAAAGGTCCTCCTGATATTGGTGGTGGAGACCTACTTTGAGCTCTATAGTAGCAGATATTAATTTGTGTTTATTGGGATGGGACATAAAGATTGTAATTCAACCTAAAATATGACACCTATTTTCTCTTACTATATAATCTAGAATAACTTTGGAGTTTCTATTACTCAAAGGAGTTAAGCTTTGGTGTCTAAATTACTTCAGTGTTGTGAATTTTCTCATACTTCAAAAATGAGAACAGTTCCTTGAGCTAATTTAACACAATGCATTTCCCAGGTCAGCCCCAGGAGAGCCACAGGCAGGATTGTGAAGAGGGAGAAGCTGTGGCATATCAGAGGTATCTTTCACTGGCTGAGCCCATCATAAGCTTTTGAGTTCAAATTTTCTGAAGCTATGGTGGCAGGTTTCTGTTTCTCCAAAGTCTTTCTGTTTCTCCAAAGTCCTTTTGATTGGTGACTTATGTGACTGGCCTCTGTTTTTTGGTGGTTTCATTTGTTTGCTTGGTTTTGTTTTGTTTTCTGAGGGGTTAGTTCTGATTCAACTGAAAAAAACCCCTCTGTCAGAACCAAAGGCTTCTCTCATTGTTCTTCCCATTCTGGTGCAGAAAAACAAGGGGTCAAACCCTTTTGGGGTTCTTCTAGTAAAGCAAGGAGCATAAATATTCCTTTGTACAAAATTGAAGCAACTTCATCCACATGAAGTTATTTAATTAAAATTGGAGTAGTTTTCAGAAGTGCTAGGGAATAAGTAGACTCAGCGGGTGCTCAGTCCCACTGTAATTCACAATCCCTTCATGTAGATGCCAATGTTTTGACTTGGCTGACTATCTTTAATATTTGGGTTTAAAACTTTTGGCCCATGTGTTCTGTTTCCTCAGGGCCCTCTAATCTTAAGCTTTTACCATAGAAAAATCTTAATGTTTTCAAGGTTCCACCTTGCTAGCAATATGGTTTGAATCAGATACACTGCACAGAGACTATTTTGATTTTAAAAAAGAACAACCTTATGGTTTTATTTCTGCAGGTATGAATAAAAATCTGATAGATCTTGAGTTTAGAGCTTGCTTTCTCTTGATAGCAGACAGCATGAGGACTGTGATATGGATCAGTGATACAACATGTTTTCCTTCATTAGAAACACAACCCCGACATTAAAAACAGCCTGCTGAAGAATCATATTCATTTAGTAATCATGTAATTTCACAATCAAGAGGTTACTATCGCTCCCCCCACCCCGGCCTCCCTTTAGAACTGCCCATTTGTGGACAACATCTGATATCAATAAGTTCATGATACCTATTTCTAAAAGCAATGCCTGCAGTTCAAATAGAGCTTTAGCAGTCGAGTTATCAGATCCAGCGCTAACTGCAGATGGGATTTATCTTCACTAACTTTAGCCATATACTAGTTAGTGTGTAGGCCAAGTCTCGGCTCCCTCTGCATTCAATGGAGAAAGACAGAGGGCAATTCGTGCCAGCCAGCTTAGGCACCTACTAAAGGGAGGGATGAGTCACCTTTTGAAGTTGCCTGCACGGCTCAGTCAATTACAGCAGGCAGACAGGCAGTTAGCTTAGAGTATACCTGACCAGATGGCTGAAGTTAGGGTAGATGGGTCCTGTTCTACCTTTCTGTAGGCAATGCCAATAAAGACGTGCTGCATTCAGCACTGGCTCAGGGTTCAAGACTAGTCAAGATGTGCTGTTATTCCTGAGTGTCAGTGTGTTTTGCCCATAACAAACAATATCTCTCAGGTTCAGGAAAAATGACCCCAGCCTGTAGCACGTTTGCTCAATTTACAGTGAAGCCAACTGAAATGTATTTTTTTTTTACCCTTTATTTGCAATCCAGGCTGGAGCAATTCTTAGAAGCAGGTCTTACAGTTTTTTCATGACAGGGTAAATTGAACCCTCCCTTTTATTCAAACATTTTCTGCATAAAAACATGAATCTAGGAGCCAGGCAATAAACAAAACAGACTTCCAAAACCCAAACTAAAACCAGGCAGAAATGAATACAAGAACACCTTTTCATGTGGATGCAATGGGTTGAAATACAACCCTTTACCTATGTCTGGCACACAGAACTTGTATAGAGTTAAATTTACACCATGATAAACTCAATTTTTCTCACACTTTCCAGTTAGTGAGACCCCATCAAGCAGGATGTATGAAGGCAAAGGGAGATGCTAGACTGGGAAATGGTAGAAGAAACATACATCCACCAAAACATTTTGTGTGTGTTACACTCCAAGGGCTCATGCATCAGCTGGAGCCAGGTGATGGTGGTGGGATCAGTCACATTTAGCTTGGGAAGGCATCAGGCTGAGTCAGTCTGCAGCACTGGGCTGGAACAAAGCAAATTGTCAGAGTCATGGTGGAAACCAGACAGGTGAATCTCAAGAGTAGGGCATGACACAGAGAATGACTGGCTAACAGTGGCAGAAGCATAACCAAGTGCCTTCAGAATGACATATCTGGGGAAAAGAGGAGGGGAGCTGTTACTAATTTTGAAAATTTCACTCCAGGGACCTCTCTGGAGAAACAGCAGGAGCAGATGGACCCTGTGGGCAGAGAAGAAAATACCTGCTTGCTCATCTGTAAGGACTCCATATATATGATCCCAGTGAAGCCAATGGGTAATTTCCTATGGCTTCTTGCAAGAGGAAGAGCAAGTCTTTAGCTCTGCAAGTAGGTTTAACTTCAAACTGGCAAAGAGCAGCACTGCATACACATGAAATGGAAATAGACAAATATCCTAGGCAACTTTATTTTTGCTTTTGATGATGTTTGAGTAGCAGGGCTTTTTCTCTATGTAGAACATAGCCAGTCTGAATATTTCAGATGTCAAAGTTCAGCTGAGCAGTCAGACAAGTCTGAGAAAGACATTTTAAATTTTCCATGAAAACCCACATTCTTCCTCTTATATGACTCAAGCTTCAGAATATGGCTCCAAATTGACATGAAAAGTTTTTCAAGGTTTGTGTCTTTCAGTTCATGTTTGGCAAACTAGCAATAGTTTGGAACTGAAAAGCTGAGAAAAGATTTACTAAACACTGAAGGAGATCTGCTGTCTTCTTTCATTATAGAAATCTCTCCCTTTAATCTCTCCCTCAGATATTCAGCCATGGTTGAGCCCACAAGACTAACTTGGACTACCAAGATCTCTTCTTGCCACAAACACATAGATTTGCTTTCAACTGATGACTTTAACAGCTAGAAAATATTTTTCTGCTTTTGTTAATTTCTCGTGTTTGGCTTGTATCTTTCTTCTCCTTCTTTTTTTTTTTTCCCCAACTTAACAAGCCAAGTTATTCAGGCCTCTTCTTGTTTCCTACTGGTCAAGGTGGATATTAAGGAAAGGTGTTTCACCCCGAAGGTGGATGGGCACTGGAACAGGCTCCTCAGGGGAGTGGTCACATCACCAAGTCTGACAGAGTTCAAGAAATATTTGGACAACACTCTGAGGCATATGGTGTGATTCTTGGGATTGTTCTGTGCAGGGTCAGGAGCTGGACTTCAGTGATCTTTGTGGGACCCTTCCAACTCAGGATATTCTGTGATGATCCTATGATTCTAAGTTATGTCATTTACAGAATATCCTGAGTTGGAAGAGACCTACAAGGATCATTGAATCCAACTCTTAAGTACAGGGATCTGTCTGTACAGGGATCAAGTCTGCAACCTTAGTGTAGTCATGGCTCTGCACAGCTGAAATCCAGCTTTCCTGAACATGGGTGCTCAGAGCTGCACACAAGGTCTCCTCAGGTTTTCTAATAAGCATTAACATTTTCTGATATCTGTCTCACTGGATTTTAGTTGCCTGTTTTGATGTCTGGGTCATACTGTAGCATAAGAATTACTTTGCATAGGATGGCCAGGTATTTGTGTTTATTTATAAGCTTGGAGCACCTAGGGGAAATTGTTCTGCTAGTAGTAACTTTTCATTTACAGTTTTTGTTTAATCTTTACTAGTTTTCAGAGTCTTGACATGCTTTTTATTCAATTAATGATACCTCTAAATGCTGCATTTTTAAAAATTTAGAAGTCAGTGCTAGTGTCATGATAGTTTATGAAAATATGAAACAAGATTTGTCCCTACAGTTAGTTTGATGTGCCTTCCAAATTGCTTCTGTCCGGTCTTGTGATGATTTTTTTTCAGTGCTGTCTGTATGTTATGAGCCAGATCCTTATTACACACACAGTTTTTCTGCAGAGATCCAGCTAACAAATAACATCTGCACTGCTGTGCCAAACCCTGTAGTGAAACACAAGTGAAGAGTATTACACTGTTCCCCCTGTGTAAGGTATAATCCAAGAAAGCTTAGGAAGACTTTGGTGTGATATTTCCTGTCACATTTAAGTCCATTCCTTGCCTAAGACCTGGTCTTTCTTTTGAAAGACATAATCTAATGTACTAGCCCATCTCTTGAAGTGGTTACACAACCAGGCTTTCTCTTTTGTCTGGTACACAGATTCCCAAAACGTTTAGTTGCTCAGACCTGTAGAAACTTCAGGCCCCTCACATTTTATTGCCCACACTCTGCAATCAATCTGATTTTAATAATCAATTCCAAAAGTTTACCAAACTCTGCCCTTTTGAAATGCAAAATCTTATTAGCAGAGTCATTTAATTGTTCCATTTAATTAGGAAGTGTCAGCCCCTGATCACTTGAACCAAGGTCCTTTTTCTTTTTTTGCTACAGTTATCAGTTACCAAAACCAAGTCTCAACCAACATTACTTTTTAATGGTTCTGTGAGAATTTTAAGACATTTGTTGACTATTACATCCATAAATATCTGGAGTCTGTAATTTTTAGTGGTGGTTGTTCTTGATCCGTATTTGGGGAGGTAAAAATTTCCCTGCATGATACAAACTCAATAGAATTTTTCTCTCTAATGGCATCACTAATGCTTTTATGCCTTTGCACATAACCAGAACAAAATCAAGGGGCTTGCACTGTCCAAGTACTCTCCTTTACCAGCTTCCCCCAAAGTGATTTTAACTGGAATAAATCCTGCTTTTTGCATGCTATCATTTCTGCACATACTTCTTTGCAGTGTTTCCTATCATTAATGCACAGTTCTCTGCCACCACCTTCACCTTTACCTCTGCTTTTCTGAATAATGCATGTGCTTGGAGACCAGTGTTCCAGCTGTGATTGCTATTCTGTTCTGTTATGAGTGTATACCTGTCCCATCTAGTGCCCTGACAGCTTAGTTTTTGCTCTTCCCTTTTTTGGTACATATATTGTTCTTAAAAATTTCTCTTCCCCATAAACACAGTTTTGTCAAGAGCTGAACCTGACACTCACTGTATTGCCACCTTGGAAGCAGTTCTCTTCACAGTTTGCACTTTCTTTATTCTTATTTCCTGCCATTCTGATCACTTAAATTTCTTTATCCTTTGGTATACCCTCGTGTACCTACATTTTCTCCTCCGGTGCCCTATGGGCATGTGGAGATTATTCAAGTCTTTGACTCTGTACCCTTCCTTTCTCAGTTCAAAGCTCTGCTTATCAGCTCTGCCAGACTTGGTTCCAGAAGGCTGTTTCCACAGTTGCTTAGGCAGAGTCTGTCCTTCAAGAAGGGTCTTCTTTCAATAAATACATCCCAATGGTCAAACATTGCCAGTCCTTTGGCTATCTGTTGATCTTACTTAAAGCCCTCTTATTTTTTGCCTTGTTTTTATTTCCTATACTACCAGTCAATGCTAAACCCTACTGCTCTCTTTAAATAAGCCACATTAAGAAGGGAAAATTAAAAAATATAATGGCATCAACTCAAAATCTCCATTAATCTCCAGTTCTGAAAGTAGACTCCCTTATGTAATAAGGCAGCCCAGAGAGACAACTGAGCAGCAACCACAACCAGCAGTGAATATCTGTTCCACACCTCTCAGGATTTCTTGTCTATGCAGAAAGTTTTGCCATCCTTGCTATGTCTGTCAGAAGCCTGAAAACAATTGCCTGAGGTGGACAGAAAAATATCAGGGAAAAAAAGTCCTTTTTGCTGGTTTATTATTTTGTTCATCAAAACAGTTCCACTGAGGTGGTTCTGTTGGCATTATATTAGTGAAGGTTTGCTGGAGAACCCTTTCGCAGGTGATAGGCAAGGTCTAATGGAATAGCAGAGGGCAGGGACTACTCCATGTCCTTGGAGGCTGATTCATCAGGGGTGGCTTTAGAACCGCATCAGTTTTGGGTAGAAATGAATGTGATGTGAGAAAGGGCAGGAATAGTCCCCAGAGAATTAAAAAAGGCTGCAGTGGATGCCCTCATGGATGTTCTCTGCTCACAGAACTTCCTCAGATATCAGCATTCCTGAGCCACAGGCTCAACAAGCTCAGCAACCACTTCTGACAAGCAAATATTTTGCTCATGTTAGACTATTTAAAAATCTACTTAGAATATGAGTGGCTTCATAACAAGGGCAAACAGGTAAGGAAACAACACATGTAATTGTAAGGGAACCTGAAGAAGCAAGGTAGTCACTTGACTTGGGGAGACAAAACACATTCAAGGTTTTCCTTTCCTTTCCTTTCCTTTCCTTTCCTTTCCTTTCCTTTCCTTTNAACAATTCCTGTTAGTTAAAATTCCATCTAAAGAGTCAAAACAATGTAATTTTGTATATGATCACCATAATAAGCACATGCTATAAATATTGAATAGAGTTCTGTGAGGAAACAGTCCCCTTGGTATATGGATCTCTGAGTTATGCCTCTAGGTTTAACAGTAAACTAAGTGAAAGGAAGTGCTGGCTAGCCATTGAAAACAGTCTCAGGAGTGAGTACTTTCTATATTGGTCTAGTTACCAGTTCACTCTCAACTTCAGAAAAGTGATTTTAACTCTCAGTATCTGTAAAATCAGAAATGTGCTAATATTTTTCTGTCCTCCTGGGCCCACAGAGGGTTCTTAGAAAAATCACAACACATGTAAATCACAGCTGTTGAATAACTGTAATCAGCATGGAAATGGACCTGTGAAGACTTGAAGTAAGTTGGCCATTAACCACATTTCAGTCAAATGTCTCTGTCTACTCAGAGGCCACTCTGCTCAAAGGGGCTTGAAGAGCATGTTTCAACCAGGGTGTTGGCTCCCAGGGCTGCAGCTGAAGGGCTCTATGGTCAGCCAGGTGATGTGCTGGTCTTGTCTCTTCCAGCCCACCTGAAGGGAGGCTCTGGACACCTGCAGTCAGCTTCAACCCCCAGCCCCCACCCCATTCCCCCCACCCTGTTTTCTCCTGCCCAACAAATGTATGGTGAAGCTGAAGGGCAAAGATCAGAAATTCAGAGAGGCTGACTCTCTCCTACTTTAGCTTAGACATGCCACTGCAGCTTGATGAAGTTTAATTCCTATGGGTGGCTCCAAAAGTTTCCAGCTGCAGGATCTCCCTCAGCATTTTTTTCCTAGGCAGAATGTAACCTACCTATTTTTGCCTTTAAAGGCCGAGGAGGAATAACCAAGCAGAAAAAAACCCCATCCATGCATCCATCCATCCATCTTAACTACAAAGATACCGCTTCTGGCTCAGCAGCTTGTTCTCTAGCTGCTAATCACTAAAAGATACAAGAGTGTGTCGGAGAACAACGGCTGCATTTTTTGGCTTTGTAATTTTTCCTAAATATCTGCTATTTGTCACCATCAGAAGCAAGAGTCTAGAGGGATGTTGGTATTATCCAGTATGACCATTCTTATATTTTGATATTATGTTCTGATAATTTGGCCTTACACAGCCTCAGGAAACCAAGACATGGTAATATCTGGGCAAAAGGGCATGAATCAAACATTGCTGCCAAAGCCCATTCACTAATATTTTGGAATAAGCACATAATAAAAATGATGAAGAATCCACCCTTCAGCTTGGCTGTTTGCAGCAAATATTATAAGGGTATTAAACTAAACAATGACTTGTACTCATCTGGCTCTCCAGATGTTTTCTATGACTCTTATTTTCTATCAATCAGTTAACCACGGTTTTTACTTTCCTTAGCAACGTATTTCCAAATCACAATCAAAGAAACTAACGGCAAATAATAAGGGCTAGATTGTATTTGATTGCTGCTAGTTGCTCATGGGAAAGGAAACTGCAAGAAACACTGCCAATCCTTCACACTGGCAGACCAGCCAGGAACACTTCCAGCTCCCCTGACTGCCCCCGCAGTGCACTCCGTGCCAAAGGGGCTGAGCAGCGGTCGCGTCTGATGGGGAGACCCTATGGCTAGCAGAGGAGGAAGACGTGCCTGATTGCTATGTGGGACAGGAGATACAGAATCATTTATTTCTCTTTCCACTCAGCCCTTTATTACAGCCTGCCCATCTCACTCAGAGACAGCAGATTTCAGTCATTTAGAGTTTATCAGTGGGTGTTTTTAGCCTGGCTCCATGAGGAAGCATAGCTCATATAATTGCTCTGTGTGTGCATGTGCACACGCAGTTGTCCAAAAACTTTTGTACTTTTGTACCCATTGGGTAATTGTAGCTGAACCTGGCAGAAAGGCAGAGGTTCCAGAGATAATCAAATTGGTAAGTTCTTGCAAATTCAGAAAACTGAAGAGTTTTTCTACTGATAGAAAGGCTGCAGCCCACGCTCAGTTCTCGTTTGACACAGAGAGAATCCACCTGGGAGAGAGAATGGATGTATGTGAAGGAAAGCTTCTGTCAGAGTTTATACCTTATTAGATATAAGGGAATCCACTCCACAGCCAAGGCTTCTCTCCCCTATGGATTCTCCAGTGTCTGATAAGGGCAGAATTCACAGTGCAGCAATAGTATAATTCATTTAAAATGTCAGTCAGCCATGAAACACTAACTCCATTGGAAACTAGGCTTCCGGAATAATTCTGGTATTCATGGAAATACTTGCTCCCTCACATACTGCAAAGCTCCAGGAGGAATTATGGGTGTTTCTCCATTGCTTCTAGTCTCCAAGCTAGCTCTCTCAGAACTATCTCTGCCCAACAGTAGACTGGGTCTTTCTAGTGCCCACAGCCTCTGGAGGCTTCAGAGAGGAAAGCTGTACTTCACTTCTTCCCTCAGAGCCAGGCTCATCAAGCATAACTTGTCTGAAGAACCTTATTCACAAAAGAGTTCCCCATTCCCTTTTAGGCACAGAAGGGTAAAAAAAAAAAAAAA
>VXBC01002309.1:12732-153485 GCA_013399945.1 Ploceus nigricollis
AAAAAAAGGCCAGCTTTCTCAATGGCTTCCTGGCCAGAAAGAATTGCTGGCTGCTGAGCACTTGTGGAAAAATGCTCTATTGAGAAGTGTAAATGAGAATGGAATCTTTCTGAAAATCTGGATCCAACAGGGGACTATTGGCACTTGGAAGTTTGGCCCTCATTTCTTTTGAAATACGTAGCTCTTAAATGAGCAAAATCAAAAGTGATTTTTCAAAAGTCTCCTGCTTTCATTTCCTCTTATTCCCAGGTAGCACTGAAAATACTTGTGGTATTGATGTCAGGCATTATGCTCAAACCAGGAAAAAAAGAAAAGGACACATTTCAGTTGTCTGAGTGCTCAGGTTTCCTCTGTTTTAATAACAGACTCATTAGGAAATTCCCCAATTATTTGTATTGTCTTCCCATGTTAAAAGTCTGAATGTGATTTCTTAATTTCAATATTATTATCAAATAGGGATAGCTATTCCCTGCAGAATGAATGGATTATTCCAATCTACTCAGGGATCAGCATTATTTCTGGCTGCTACATTTCCCTGGGAATGCATATTAATGTCATGATAGGTATTTGACAGTGGTATTAAAAAAGTAAGAAAGGAGAGAGACATATCAAGTCATTCGATTAGTGATAAAGAGCGAGCAGGAGATCAGCACCTGGAAACACATGCAAGTTCTCCCATCAGAGAGAATCCCATGTAAAATGTAACACTTCTGACACCTGATCTTGGCAGAATGAAAGTCAGTGCTGATTTGTCACAGATCTGCATGGGAGCAGGGCTTCAGTGACAAAGAAAGCAAAATTTACTTTCCGTATGGCTACACGGTGCTGTTTGACTTCAATAGGTGTTGCAAATATGTGCTGGGAGTTTGGCTCTGCTAAAAGTCAGAGTTGCAGGAGATTGCTCTGAGATTGTAGGCAGGACAGATCAGATATTACACAAGCAAGAAGGAAATACAAACCTCACAGAATTAACATCTATTGTCACATTCTATTAAGGGTTTCTGTAGGGCTAGATCAGATTAAATGCATTGAATCATAGTCATCTTACAGCATACGAAAATATTGTCATGGATAGAATTTTTCATTAGTGAATAAAATGCAGAATAATGAACAGTAGACAAAAAGAGAGATGATGTAAAGCCAATCAAAGGAAGGGCAGATGTTTAAAAAGTCTTTTGCTATTCAGGATTGTGATCCAACAAAAGCAATTATGTTTCTGCTTTCTCAATTTCAAAACAGCAGAAAAGAGCTTTGAGGTTTTTCCAGTGCTTATGGTCTATCTCCACACCGTTAACTGAACAGAAGGTAACATAATACCAAACATAGCCAAAGGCAACTGATTCCATGCAAAGCTTATAATTTGGGACATCCAGTGAGTTAAAGGGGATCATAATCAAGAAGGAGATAGATATATATATTCAAAAATTGCCAAAGAAATCTATAAGAAGCCTAATTAAATTCTCTTATAAATCTGGAAGAGGAATCATAGAAAGAAGACTAAATCAGTGCCTACAGGTGGAAATTTCACTTGGTAACTGCCCTCTGAACTCATGAGAAAGATAATGTGTGGAATTTTGTTGAGTAATGGCTGGCATGTGACTGCAGAAAAACAATAGACTCGCTTGGAAAAATACTGAGTATTATTTTTGCTCAAAATATTACTGTGTTATTTCTGAATGGATAAATATCTGAGCTGTAATTATAAATACAATCCACCACACTTCTTCTCCAGTATCCCTAGCCATGCACCTAAACAAAAGTAAGCGAGGCTGAATATGGGAATCTTCACCAAACGCAGTGTATGTATTGGCCAATATGCAATAGAACAGAGAGGAACATGACAGAATAGCAAGGGAAGAGACTAAATGCCAATCATTCTATATTGTGAGAGAGAAACTTGATAATACAATACTCTTCCTCTATTACCTGATGCAAGTCTGATGTAAAGAGATGCTGCATGCTAGTCAGAGTAGCAGCCTAACAAAAAAGGTGAAGGTCACATTTCACCCTTTTGCAGTAGTCATACAACTTATTAAAACTGTGTCAGAGAAAGCGGTCTGCAGTGGGGCACAAGCACAGGCAGCCATAGAATAAAAAGTTGTTGAAGTCTGTGGAATTTTTGCCAGGGACTTCAGTGGGGCTGAGGTTTTTTCCACACGGTCTGTCTCTTTCTCTGATTCTTGTTCTGCTGTGCTATTCAAACAACGCAGAATACTTCCCTCTTCCTTGCCTCCCTCACCAAGGGAGGAGGAGGCATAAAATCTCCTTTTTGCAGGTAAGTGGGTGGAACTTCAAGGCACCATAAGATGAACCTGAGCACAATCCCAAACAGTCTCTTACATGCCTAAAATACAGCTTAGGCAAAATGTATGTGCATACTAAAGGTCACACAGAAAATCCTGCCAATCTCAATCAGGGGTCTCCCAGGCATGTATGTTGCTGGGTGTCAGTTCCTTAGGTGCCCAGTATAGTCCTACTGTATGTGTCCTGAGGGTTCAGGAGAGCCTGCTGCAGGTCCTGAGGGTTCACGAGAACAAGACTCTTGGTCTTGCCAGAGAAATAAAGAATGAGAGGCACCGACTGCTGTCCCAAGACACAGGCTTCTTCCTCATTTTCCTGGTCTCTGTCTGAAGCAAAGTAATGCTATCGTGTTTTTGTTTGGTTTGGGTTGGGTTTGGGATTTTGTTTTTTTTTTTTTTAAGTATCTGTTGGGCAGAAAAAGCAACAGCCTACTTGTTTTACATTTTGAACTGGCCCTGCTACAGGGTTACATAGTTAAACCATTCCTATTTCCTTCCACAAGCTGGGCCTCCCTACCTCATACCCTGTTGGGTCAGAACCTATGGGGTTTGCCCCAAAGGTCCACAGGACCGTAACATAAGAGTATTCTGGGTTTTGACAGCAACTGAGAGCCCTCCTGCTTGTTTTTTGCGGCACATGGTGCTAACTAGAAGCTTTTGAACATGAAGGGGTGTAGTTTCATTACTCAGGATCAGCTTACAGTAAAGCAGTTCCCCATCTGGCTTGGAAAAAGGACAAAACAGGCTCACCTCCGTCTGCAAAAGACCATGTCAGCATAGTCTCATATACTCTTGGTCTCAGCGTTCTCAGCCACTTCCTTCCAAACACGACAACCGCTCTCTGCCTTTTGTGCAATTGCCTGGCAGCTTGAATGCTTTGGGAAGCAAAAGTTTTCAGTTCTCTTGATTTTGAAAGTCCCTTAAGGAGACTCTCACTGAGAAAGAAGAGGTAGCAGGGAGGAGGACCACATCCTACTTTGCTCTGAAGTGAGCAGCAGTGCAGTCAAGGAGTCTATAGTCGCAGAGCTAAATAGAGCAAAGGCAAGGCTCTGTTTTAACATTGCATACAGATAGGGCGGGCCAAACTTCAGGGTTCAGAGCCTCTCATTCTCAGTGGGAATACTTATTACCTGCACTACTCATGGCACTCCTTTCTGCTATCTCTGGCTCTATGGTCTGTGCTTTCTGCTGCATAGTTAACCCAGACAGCAGAGAAAACAGAAGCACTCTCTCTTCACTATTCCCATTCTCACTTATATCCTTCTGATGAAATTACTATCTCTACATTATTGTAGAGTCTGCTGAGATGGAGCTCGAGTTCCACTTCTGGGGCTCATATTCAACTGGTTATTAGCTAAGAGCAGTATCACCATGAACCTCATTCCAAAGGAGAAAAGAAACAAGCCGCCTGCTTTCAAATGTGCAAGACAGCTAAACACCGGACAGCTTGGTTCAGAAGCTGATACTCAAAGGCACATTTAACTGCAGCTCTCATGTGGAGCAAGACTCCGCTTACTGGGATTTCTTATTGGCTTACTCAGTGGCCTACTTAGCTTGCTGTGCCCATGCTTAGGGTATATTTACATTGGTGAGAAGAGACAGACATGTCTGCTCCATCTGTGATCCTGGCCAAATGAATACATGGCATTATCGTCCTGGAGCTTAGTCTTGTGACCTTAGGTCCAGAACTGTAGCTGTATGGGTACCCACAGGAGCAGGCAGAGGTCTCACTGTACCCATCTTCAAATGGTTACTTTTTAGGTGCTAGATTTTGCCAGTCAGTGTCAAGGGAATTTAAACTTTTTCTGCTTGCATGTTGCCTATACCTTAGCCCATGCCTGTGACCTAACCCGGGAAATTACTCACTGCTGATATCTAAATCCAGAATGCCACTCCCTGGGCTGGATCTTCAAACTGTTGGGTCAGTGGAGATCCTGTGTGGGCAGCTTGTGTGGACAGGCTTGAATTCTGTTGAGAACCAGCTGTTAGCATAGGCAAAATCTGAGCGGTGGCTTAGACTGACCTTTGCCCAGGTTATAATGGGCCATTATAACAGCCATTTAACCTGCGTCCTATGTCCTTGAAAGCCAGGCTCTGTGATGACACAAAGTGAGAGGTCAATATGCATCAAGGAACCTGCTGCTCCTCCAAGGATCAGCAGTCATCCCCACAGTTACCCAGTGACAGCAGCATCCAAGTATGGCTCTTCAACATGTTTTACTTCTTCCCCTCCCCTCTTATAGCTTGAAAAGCCCTGAGGACCTGGTCTTCTTTCTCTTCCTTGAGGCAACAATGCTGGATTCTGGGACACTGCAAGGCACCTTGGTTTGTCCCATGCACGGTGTGGTATGCTCTCACACTCCAAATGTGCCAGTCGCTCAGAAGCTTGGGCTGAGAGACAGAAACAAATATCTGAATGGTGGTATTAAAAAAAACCACAAAGAGACAGCAAATCAAGCCTCCCCCTCAGCACATAGTCACCGCCTCAGTGCTGAGATAGGTTTACCCTGTTCCTGTTTCACTCCAGGGAAGGTGGGACCCTGCTTCCTCACCAGCCTGCCTGATGGCTCACTGAGCACACATGCTCCTCCTGACAGTGTAACAAGTGGCACCAGTTGAGAAGTGGTTTAAAAAGCCATCCCTTATTACCTCTCAGATAACTGTTGGTGCCTTCAAGCAGAGAAACCTGCCAGAGTACGTGCCATTTGGATCACAGCATCGGGAGAGTCACAAAGCTCATCAGGACAAATCCATAGGCAAACATCCAGTGTACACAGAGCTTTAAGGGTCTTGCTCAGCACTGTGAATTTTTATTCAAGAGCTAAGCACCCCCTTCCAGGTATCACATAGCTGGCTGAGGACTGCTATTAGATGAGATTTTCTTCTGATCAGGGTAAAGAGGTGGATGCACTCAGCTATGTCCAGAAGTTTGTCCCCCTTCCCCTTTTCCCCCTTTCCCCAGATGTTACAACCAATCAGTTTTGCAATTTAACTCTGTCTGATTGCTTTTTGACTTCCAGAAAGTTATTCAGGTTTAAAGAGAAGAGTCTTTGGAGCTAGTCTTTTCTGCGTGGCTTCTTGGATTATCCCTGGCTAATTGTACTGGCTAAAGCTTATAGTAACAGCTAGAGAGGTCATTTTAGCTGTTTGTTCCTGGGATTCATGTTGCACTGTAAAAGGTTAGCTACAGCCTCCATGAGGGTCTTGAAAAGGGAGAGGAAAATACAGAAATACCTCAATTGCAACCCTGGTCTGCCCCCACTAGGCTCTTCTAAATGGTTTCTGTAGGAACAGATGGCATAGGAATTGGCTCTGTCAGCTTTGTATGAGCTAGGAATTCCCTTGTGCCAAGGGAATCCTTGAATGGGGAGATTCAGCAGCTCCCCAGCTCCTTCGAAGTGGGTCAAAATGATTTAAGAATCTGGCCCATTGCAGCCTCATTTCCTCTGAAAATCGTGCCAAATTGAGGGGGTGATGGGGTGATGAGAAGATAGAGAATAAAATTTCAAAGAGGATCAAAATATGCCATTTTAGCTCTTGTATGTATAAACATGCATAATATGACATTTTGTTTAGACAGTTATTTAAAAAGAAACTTACAATCTTTTTAATTAACACAAATGCAAAGGAATAGGCTATAAATATGAACACAGGAAGGTAGGAGTTGACAGCACACAGCCTTCCAGACAATCTTTTTTTCAGTTGTTATGGGGTATAATAAAAATTCTGTTTTCCTTTGCAAATTTTCCATAATGATTATGTTTGTTTTAGGTAACAAATTAACTGTAGGTGACTTTTTTTTCCCCATGTATCATGTCATGTGTCAGAAGCCCTCACCTTACAGCTAGAGTGGGAACAGTGGATGAGATTAAAGGATGAAAGAGAGAGCAAGATCACCATATGGGCAGACCATACCTGAATCGTGGATGTGATATACCGTCTAATTTATGCTGTTGCCACTATTAAAACATCTCTGGCTCCAAGTCTCATTACCTTACCTCACCTTACCTCTGCCATTCCACTGCTGCCCACTTCACTTTACCTCTGCTGCCTGTCTGCCTGACTCGTGAAATGCTAAACAATTTTGATATTTACCTGTTTATGATTAAATTGCAAAATGATCTGTTTAGTTCTGTTCTAAATTAAGGTCTACATTAAATGTCATAGCATTTATCTTTCATAAAACGAGACAGCAAGGACACTAATTTCCCAGGCACTCAATCACTGCCCGGTGCCACCGGAGAGAGTGGCTGTGGAGGCGCGTGCCCGCCATTCACAGCCGGTTTGACAGCGCCCAGGCGGAATCATAAAAGTCAATTAATCATTAAAAGCTGTTACCAGCCTGTATTGAACTGCTGTGGCACAAAATGTTAATCAGCCCCACATCAATACCATAAATTCCTGCAAATTGGAGTGGTCGATAACGCCGAGGCCTGGCAGGTCGATGGGAGGGCGCAAGGCCTCTCCGCCAACATGGTGGCTGGGCAGCCACCCTGTCCTGCGCTGGCCCGCTGGGGCTGAGCAGGTGCCGATGCATCACTGCCCCTGATGGGTCTGTCAATAACACCGAGCAGGGAAGGGCAGCCCTCACAATTTAATCGCTCGAGGCGCCATGTGTCACTGCATATGTGGCAGCTTAAAAGCAGGGCAGGTCAGTTGCTGCCCAGGGACGGGATGGGGCGGCTGGCGCCGTGCGCCATTAACCCAGGCGCTGCTGTGGAAGGAGTCACCTGGAGCTCCCTGGCTTAGGAAACTGTTCCCTGCTGGGTTATAATGTTACTCATGAATGGTTGTGGAGTTGTTCATTAATTCCCTGTGGGCCCAGGGATGGTGTTTTTTATTAGCCTCTGGTGCACCGCTGCCAGGCACCCATGAAATGGGGCACATGGAGGTGTGGGCAAAAGGGAAGGTCGCTTCTGCCTTGGCACCTGCCCAACACTTTTCCCCATGTAACTATTGCTGCCTTGGAAGTATGGGCAGTACAAGTGAGCTGCCCCTGCAGAAGAGAGCTCCCCCTGTGGAGCACTTTGGGCCTCTCCTTCTCAAACCAACCCTATGTTTTTCAGTGTTGGCTGCACCGAAGACTTCATGTGGCTTCCTTGCTTCCTCGCCACCCTCATTCCCAGGACCAAGGAGGACTCCTGGCCTTCCCACCCAGACATGCAGAACAGACTGGGCCATGCAGAAGACCCTCTAGAAGAGAAATGAGTGCCACGGAAAGGACTACGTCCCTAGGGAGTAGGACTCAGTTCCCTGGGGGCATCACAGCAATGCCCCTGATGCCTTCTGCTGCTGCTCCTCCTGGGAGGGGAGAGATCCCTGCCTGCCATCCACAGGGTTGCTGAAAACTTGGCTGAGCCCAATCAATTTATCTCCTGATGCTGTTATTAAATCTGACCTGAAGTGGGGGAAAAATAGCATTTTTAGGATTGCAGGATATTAAGAAACCTCTTTAGAGATGAAAGAAATGCCTGGTACCGTTACTCTGGGGAAGGATTGTGTTCCACTGGTTTCATTGTCATTTAACATAGAACATAAAGGTTAATGCTGAATAAAATAATACTCCTGTTGATTATTTTAATAGTCTCAAAGTGTAACTTTTTCCCTGGACTACAGTTATCTAATCCATGTGCTGTACATGCACCAGCAGTATTTTGTACTTTTCCACAGCACAGATATGATGGTTCCATTAAGTTCAGGCTGAGAAGCTATTGTGTGTATCTCTAATACAATCGTTCCATACTCTATGGAAAATGGAAAATATACGGATCTACAGACATGCTAATCCCCAAGATTTGTACATTTTTAAAGATTAATAAAAAAGTTCATCTTATTATTATCCGAGTTACAGGAAACATCAAAATAAATTAAGAATCCTACTGCAAAGAAATCCCCTATTCAACATATCGAGACAGGATGATGTTATGAGTGTTCAGACAAAGGTAATACAGTCCCTCTATTTAATTGCCCTGACACCTTGCTCAGTTCCTCCAGCTATACTCTGGGACCTAAAAAACCCCTCTCATTGTTATTAATTGTATTCCTTTTTAAATGTAATGTCATATTGCTGTGAACTGAGCTAATGAAACATACTCGTATTACCAAAATAGGTATATTTCTTCTTGTACAACACATTCTATCAAAACTGTCTGCTAAAGACATTGTGTTAAAGACCTTTCATAGAGCTTTATAAAGAATATCTCAGCTCCTCCAACATTTCTATTACATGATCATTAAAATGCCCAAGAGAACTAAACAATATAGTGTGGATCCAGTTATCATACAAGACTTCAGAAATATTATTAATTCCTGCCACTGATTTATGTTAATACTAATGCTAGATTACATGCTATGGCTACTAAACAGCCACTGAATACCAATTCACACAGACAGTCCCTGTCCTCTCTGTGAAAGCTGCACTCTTCAGTTGTAATGAGAACCTGAATTATTTATCTCTCTTTATCCTACAGTAGTTCACTTGACCACAATCAATTTGTTCTCCCCTGTTTCTACCACACATAAATGCATGTAAACATGACATAATAACAGCTACTATCTTTGCCTGTTTCAGCCACATGAGATCAGTCAGAGGATGGAAGGAAAAGTATTGCCCAGTGCTGAGCAGGAATGGGGTATGAGGTTGCCTAAATGACACCCTCACCTGAAAGGCCTTCAGTATTTTTAAATGCAAGTCCAGTGTAAATCACAAACTGAGCAATACAGAAGACTTCCTTGCTGATGGTTTCCACTGCTGGCAGCTTGTCTCAGGTGCCCACTTCTTTTCACAGCTCTAGCTGGGTGTGAACAGCTCCTCCGCAGCACGTGCACAGGCTCTGCTCACACTAAATGAGACTCCAGGCAAAGCCAGCAGCGTGGGCAGAATCAACTACTGGTCCATTTTGGATATTCATGCAAGAAATCAATTGCAGAATATTCTGAGTCACAGAATATCCTGAGTTGGAAGGCACCCACAAAGACCATCGAGTCCAGCTCTAAATTGAGTGGCCCATACAGGGATCAAACCCACAACCATGGCACTATTGGCACTGTGCTCTAACCAACTGAGCTAATCTCATCTTTTTCCTAATCAAGAACAGAGGTGTGGCCAAAGCTCTTTGACATGAGGGGTGAGTACTGCATTCACAATATTGCTGAGCAGTCCGTGGCATTTCTGTGGGAGTACTTTTTATCTGTCTGTAGCACCTGTTCTGTAGTCTTCAGTGCTGGATTTATGCATTATTGGTCAGAATGCATTTTTCTCCTTTCATATGTGGCACATGTAAATTGAATTCCATCTGTGATATTTGTATGCTGCAGCCCCACTACCTGCTGTCTCACTCTGCACTTTGACTGGCCTTGGCTCATCCAGAGGGTAGTAATACAGTTCTGCTGAATTAGTTCTGAGAATCCTTCTGAAGAGTTCTTTGGGGAGCATCTGTTTTCCTGTTTCCAAAATAAAGAAGCTCACACTGCATCTAGGACAGTTCTTCCATGTCTTTTGCAAGCAGCAGTGAAAAGAATGTTCTTGGTCATGGCAGCCATCCTACAAGCGCTGATGTGGAGGCATGCAAATTCCCATTGTACACTTACTGCTCAGTGACCCAAGCTCCAAAGAGAGCTCACAACTCCATGTTTCTTGCCATAGGGAGTTGCAGAATGCCATTTTACCTGGTGACAGGACAGGTAGGAACTTGATCTGAGCTGCTAGGGATCCATAATGGCAACAGAGTAGCATGCTGTAAATAGAAGATGGTCAGCTATGGAAAGAGCAAAAAAGAAAAACCATTAATGGAAATTTGAACCACGTCTTAGCTGGCAAGAAAGATTACTATTGTTATTCTCAGGAAATGCTGAGGGATGGGTTGAAAAGGTTATTTAGAAATGTACAACCCAAATTACTTTTGCTAGACAGTTTTAAATGGGAATAATGGAAAAGAGAGAGATAGTTCACAAGGCAGCATGTGCATTTGGAAGACTCTGGTATGCCGCTACCTGTAGGTAACAGATGCACAGAGCTTCGGCTCTATCAGGACTGGTAGAGGACCTATAGCAGAATTTTCTGTATTCTTGATCTTTCAGTTACAAATTAGTTGAGAGGCATATTTTTCCACTGTGCTTTTAACTGTCATTCAATGCACTGTTTCACTGTCAGTGCCACTCAGCTAATAGAACATCCCATGATGGGTTTTCCCACAGCCTTTGCTTGTCCAAGGTTCTGCAAGTGCCTCAGTTGTCCCCGCAGGTGAACCTGTCAAGGTCAAGAGAACCATCATGTTAACCACTACCCAGGTTAGTGACTCTTTTGCTGCCAATTTCAGCCATCATCTAGAGTGCCAAAGTTTTTCACCAGAAAAAACTGAGGAGTACAAATAGAAGGGTGAGATTTTTATCAACATCCCTTACCCCCCACTTCCTTTAAAGAGATTGATTAGGGTAGGCAGAATTATTTGTGAATAAGTGTGACATGTGGATGTTTGAAACCACAGAAATGGGTATATGTGTGTTATTAAAAGCCAGCGTCACTGTAAAGACTTGAATCTCAACAAGAACTCTTGTGGTGAGCTCTGAAATACTTCCTTCACTGGAAGGATGTCAACAGGGCATTTGCTGTTGGGTCACAGGGAGAGGGGACCTCAGAGTCCAGCTGTGGAATCTGAAGATGGAGACTCTGTTTGGCTGTGCTGATGACCCACACTAGCTCTATCTTCCCTTCTTCCTGCATCTGGTTTACTTTGCACACATTTTCTTGGTAAGTTAGTGATGTCTGCTGGCTAATGACCTGCAGCCTAATGACCTGCAGGCTCCTGAAACTGAAAGGGAGGGGAGAAGGACATCGCTGACAGGGGGCAGAAATGAGTGAGGAGGGAGGAGCAGAAGTGGCCCACAAACAGTATGGGCTCTTGAGCCTGTGTTCATGGGAGCTTTGGGAGCAATGTTGACCATATACTGTGAACCAACTCTCTTTTTTAACCAAGGAAGCCTAGCCCTGCATTATTCAGTGATGTTATTGATATGGTGCCTCAGAGCTGGACTCTGAATTCTAATTAGTTATAATAATTAGTAAAGTTCAGTACCCCAAAGATGGTATTTTAATTTAGGAAAACAGAAGGTCAGATTTTATGTGTTATAAATTAATCTAACTCCAAACCCTTCAGGACCACACTATAATTTCTATTATCTGATCTACTGGTTATGGTTGCAGTGGCTAGCATGACAAACCATTTTTTTTGGGAAACAAAGGTGTAGAGGTAGACTTTAGCCTTTTATGGCAGTCTAAACCTAGAGTAATTCTATTGAGTTTGAAGGATTTACACCATATTGACAGTGTAAGAAATGGGGTCAGAATCAAGACAGTAAAGCAGTGCCATTTAGCATCTATCAGAGTTGATGAGGGCTTACCTTTTACCTTTAAAACCATGGATATTTTAGTCAGATAGGGAAATGCACTTTCAGAGTCCAATTTAACAAAGTCTAATTTCAAAAACTGAAGTCCTGTTCTCCTAATCTGAGTGACTTTAGATACATATGGGAATATCAAAACATGATTGCCCTGAAACTCAATCTTCTTCTTTTTAATTAAAGAAAGAATCCTATCTTAGTCACCTGAGAATACAAAAGATAGTCTAAGTATTTGACACTCAGAAAAACTTTTAAGAGATAAATTATGATGACAAGAGGAAAAAACTACCATCAATAGTAAAAGCAAATTTAAAATAAAATTAAAGATGCTCTAATAATTTAGAAAAAAAGCTAATCAATCCTGATCTTAAAATTCTTCCTTCAAGCCAAAAATAAATGTGTTGCAGTAATTAATTTTAGTTATAGAAAGTCATGACTAGATCTCAACTGTTGTAAATCAGCAGAGCTCAACTGATTTCAATGGAGCTGCACTAAGATAGGTTAGATAACAATCTAACCCTCAATTGTTTTGTAATTTTTTTCCTAATCAACAAACAAAATACAAATTTTTATGTTAATGTAGAATCATAGAGTTCTAGAATGGTTTGTGTTGGAAGGAACCCTTGGAGGTCATCTGGTACAGCCTTCCTGCAATGAGAAGGCATCTTAATTAACTCAGGTCACTCAGAGCCCTGTTCAACCTGACCTTGGATGTTTTCAGGGATGGGGCATCTATAAATCTGTTCCAGTTTTCACCACCTTCATCATACAAAATGTCTTCCTTATATCTACTCTGAATCTACCCGCCTTGACGTTAAAACCATTACCCCTTGCTCTATAGCAACAGACCCTGCTAAAAAGTATGTTCTCCTATTTCTTATACATCCCCTTTAAGTACAGAAAGGATGCAATAAGATCTCCCTGGAGCCTTTTCTTCACCAGGCTGCTCTACCTCAGTTCTCTCAGTCTTTCCTCAAAGGAGAGGTGTTCCAGCCCTCTAATCATTTTGTGAGCAGGGTCTCATTGTAGTGGAGTAGAGAGGGAGAATCTACCTTCCTTGATCTGCTGGCCACACTTCTTGCAATGCAGCCCAGGACATCACTGGTTTTCTGAGTTGCAAGCACACCTTGCCAGCTCCTGTCCAGCTTATCACCCATGAAACATCTGTCTTAAGCCCATGCTGTTCTTCAGTCATAACCTGGTGTTTCTTTTGTACCAGATCTCTCAGTTTCTCTGTTTTAACAGTTTTAGAAGTAAGAAAAATCATTGAGAAAACACTTTTTTAAAATCAAATTCTGCAACCTTGACAAAATATGTGTCTTTTACAACACATTCACCACACCTTGTCCTGACTTCGAAGAAGAACTAGGCAATGCAAAAGGATTAATCTCCTGGCAATTTTTCTGGTGTCATTCAAGCTAACGTACATAGGAGTGCACATGCAGTCACATACCTTATATTGCTTGACAGGCTTTTGTTAGAAAAGTTTTACTGGGCACATCCCACTTTTCCATTTTTAAAGTGTGTTCATCCCCAAGAATGTTGTATTGAAAAAAAAGAAATTGAATACAGCTGAGATAAATAGATCACACTAATACTAACACTCCTCTGATCCCTGCAGGCAAAAGCTGAAAAAGCATTTCAGGCTCTGGGCTGATGCTGTGAGTGCTGTGCACAGACTTGTGCTTCCAAGGAGCAATGACTGGTGCAGACCGTGGTTCCTCAAGTGGTCCTTCAGTGCCAGGACTGGAGTTCTGGGCAGTGCTGGCAAAACTGCCTCCACAGCCAAACAGTGAACAAGGTGGGGGATGCAAGATCTGCTTTTTTCACTAGATGAATGAACTGCTGTACTTCATGGCCACATAAACACCTGGCTAAGCAAAGCATTGCAATGACGTGGAGCTGGAAATGAGTAGTCGAGGGGCTGGAGGGTCAAGAGCTACCTAAGGCCATCTAAATAACACCAAATTTGTCACCAAATAAGAAGCCACACAATCTGCTACACAATCTGCCACACCATACCACACTAAACTTTCAAGAGCCGTTCCACAGCCTGAATTACAGACGAGAAGCAAACAGGAAGCATAGACAAATGGTGGAGCTCTGGCATCCTATGCCAAACCAATTAAGCAGTCAGGCCCATCGGTAAAATTGTCTGGAAAGAAAACAGCTTTGTGCCCTTCCTGAGTACAGCACAAAGTGAACTGGGAATACTGCACGGCTGGAAGGAGACCCAAGCCAACCAGCAAATTGCAGTGTGGTGGCTACACTGAGTTCTGTCCCCTCAGTGCCCTTGGTTTTACAGGTGTAGGCGTCCCCAGATCACTTCCTAATAACTCTTCACTGAATGCAATGAAAATGAAACCCATGTAGTTTTTCTCTTGTTGACAGTGAAGCTTTTAAAACTTGGGCATATAGATATGCAATCTATTTTGTGCCGTATTCTTTTCCATTTGCAGGTCTGGTTTATGGTCATAGCAATGGTAGGAGAAGGATAGAATGCCCCTTATATTTTAACCATCAGGTTGCCATTGTGAACATTAAATAGCATTCTGCCTGCTTCAAAATAAAAAGCACCAGCAAATATTTAATGCTATACAAAAATTAGAAAAGTCTGGAATTGTCTCTCATTCTCTAACCTTAATCATATCAACCTGTTCACATACATGAGTGTATCAAATGCCAAAAGCCTGCTGGGAACCCATCCCTTTGCCAGCTGGTATGCACTGTATTTGATCAAGACTTTTTTCGTATGGGAAGCAATGAAAGAGCATCCACAGCCTTTTGACAAAAAACGATGAAAACCAGCAAACACAACTGGAATTTTCTGAGAACAAGCACACACACTGTGTGTTCATTTATTTTCCCACAAACAGGGAGATAGACAAGAGGATGCAGCCTGTGAAAGCTGTGCTTATCTAGGACAATATCACTGGGGCATAATATATTACTGCAGAGAAAGCACATGTACTTCCAGTTTTCACCAGGAAGAGAAGCTAACAGTTAGTCTGAGTACACAGAGCAAGGCACATAGATTGACAAGGAATTTTGTTACCAAATGTTCATCACCCCTTGAAGAAGTTATGTGCTTTGCTGCACAGTGGTATCATTTTTTTCCCCACAGAAAGTGGAAAGAAATTCAGCACAGTGGAGGAGCAGATCAGCAAGCAAGGGGCCCAGAGTTATGCCTACAAATGTCCTCTGCAGCCCTTGAGAGGGAAGAGGGAAAGGGAGCCTGTTATTCCTGCCTGGCTCATTAAATGTGCTCTGAGCCATCCTGTTGAATGCCTTTCCTTCCTGCAGCTGAATAATTTTTTGACTGAAAAAGGAGTAAATTTTACACTAGAAACTTTCTCTTAAAATACAACATTGGTGAAAGACAAGTGGGATGATACATGTTATTATTAGTCTTTTAGTCTAAGATTGAATTTAAACACATGGGCTTAAATTTTCTTCTCGCTTTACTGGTCTTACCGCTTTCAGCCTTGCCCGCTGTTTTTGCTCCTGACCAATATGCCAGCAGCTGTTTCCCTTCTATTGCTGCTTTTCCCTGGGTAGGTAAAGTGAGGTCTCTCTTAGCACTGAATTCTGCACTAAATAAAATCCTGCCTTTTTAATAATGAATCCTTCCCATTGTCTCAGGGGCCACACACACAATTAAGAACAATATGAAATTTAATTAACACAGGATAATAATAAGGGTAAGAATGTCACAGGGAACTCTGAATACAGACCCCCCACAGCAAATGATTTGGGAACTAGAGTGAAAGCCAGCTGCTAACACTCAGGTCCCAGAAACCCAAGTGGCATTTCAACGCCTGACCTCAAGTATCAAGGTACTGGAAGGAAAGAAAAGATGACTGCCAAGCAATTAAAACCCAAGTGCTACAGATTTGTATAGGGTAATGCTACCACAGGGAATTATACCTATAGGTGGTGATGGAGGGACTGGACTCTGGGCACTAAGAGCTCTGAATGCCTGCAGCCTGCCCAAGGCACCACCTGTGGGGGCACCACAGGTCACATTAAAGGGACATTTCTCAAAGGGCACTCCTGTGCTAGTCATTATGATGGTCACAAACCTGTCCTTTAAACTGCAAAACCCACTTCTGGTCACATAAGGTGTTATCTGTTTTACCATGTGTGTCTACATCCAGAGTGCATTCTGCAGTCCTGGAGCACCTTCAGACATTGCTTGAGAACACCGAAGAGTACACCTTAAGTAGCACCACAAGTACAATTTTTATTACCAAACCAAAAAGGCTACAATAAGATAAAAGGGTAGTGGGTAGAGAAAGGAAAGAAACAACTGCTGCAGACAGAATTTCCATTAGGGGAAAATACTCACTTGCTGAGATTTAGATAAATCTTCATTACAAAATCCAAGCACAAAGGTAGACATCTGAAGTGTGGTTAAAGTATTTCCACCCTCTTGCTTCTCCTGTCTTTTTCCCTCTCCCCAAGGAGCCAACACAGCTCTGGCAGTGCACACTAGCTGAGAAATGGGCTTCTATTCCTTAGACTGCAGTCATGTGCATGTGTCTTCTCATTTAAGCTCTTCCATTCTGTTTCTTTCAGAGGCTGAGAAATCTGCTTTTGGGGAGAAGATAAAAAAAAAAAAGAAGCGGGGAAGCTCATTAGCAATTTGTTTAGAATTTGAATGTCAGCATAGTCACTTATGTCTAAGTGACTAAAAAATGTATGCGAGTACTCTGACTTTCAGCAAGAGATACAGCGTTCTAACATCAGAATGAACAATATAATTACTGTGTGTATGAAGACATATTGGTCTCCGTATAATGAGGTATTCAAATCTGCTCCACTTGAATCAGATCACAGAGATATATTAAACACACATGGCGAAAGAATTCAGTGTAAGGGTAACCATGTGTTCTGCCAAGTCTTTCTATGCATGAATGGGCTGCCAGGGCACCATAGGCTACAGACAAAGTACAGGAGAACTGTGTTCAGAGGTAGGGAAGTGAGGTTGCAAAGGTATTTCCTCTTCATTCCCTCGAACATGTGTCTCCCATTTCTCTTCCTCTTTCACAGGCTGGTGCACCTCAAAAGCAATTCCACCAGAATTTACTGTAACATTACTGTATCATGGTTTCTTGGTATGGTTTATTACTGTGTATTTACAGCACCCAAGAGTGAGCTGGCTGCCTGAGACGGGTAGCGATTGCAAAGGCTATTCTCAGTTTTGGTTGCAGAATTGTTTTCACAAGTTTGCAACATTCTGTAAAACATGCCTCCTTTTCCAGTGCCACTGCAGCTATTTTCAAGCGGAGGTGCTTGAACTTGCTGGCTGTGGCCATGTGTGTGTGCCTGATAGGTGCTGAGGATTGATTGACATACGGGGAAGCCAAGGCTTGGGCCCCTTGCTGTGCCTGAGATCATGAGTACGATCAGGAGCAATCATTGTCAAAGCATAAAATGTCAATTTTTTGGCAGTGTTATTTCAACATCTAGATACTATGAAAAACATGGTAAGATGAAAACAGTAGCTGTTTTTCTTACTCGTAGAATTGTTTAAGCGTGGATACCATAGCAGATTGAGTTACACCCAGCTGCCAAAACAGACATGGAGAATGTTTCTGTGGGTCACAGAAAAGACTGAGCATGCCATTCCTTGGGTGGCTGAGCTACTGCAGAGACCCCAGTGTGACAGATCAGAAAAACACAAATGAATCAAGACCATGATTTCAGTCTCTGCCACTCACAAGTGAGCCTGTGGTTAGATGGACAAGTTTCTCTGCCCAGAGTGTTGACTGATTTTAAAGGAAATTTTTTCTTGCTTTTTGTTCCCAGGGCATGTGTGATATTTATGATGTACTAAAAATGCATTTCTTTGGGTACAGCTGCTCATATGTCTGTTGAGTACATGGGCATTATCAGAAGATGCTTCTCTTCCATATGTTGATGGAGGCAGAATTTCAGGGTGGCAGGAGCAAGCTGGGAAGGCAGGAGGAGTCCTTGCTCCTCTCTTGGCAGACACTGTTTCAGCGTTCTGCAGAGCACTTATCAAGATGAGGATGGCAACTCATACAGAACACAGGTTCTGGGCAGAAAACATCAGTTCATGTCACTGCCAGTGATACAAACCTGGTAAGAGATTTATCAGGAGAAGCCTGTCCATTTTTCAGAAGTGAAAACTCACTGTTTTGAAGTAGAAAAGAGAGTGAGACCTATCTATCTCTTCAGGGAACCACAGCTGCCAGAAGGAAAGGTGTTAGATGTGGTTACCAAACCCAATTCTTTCAGAGGCTTCAGTGGTATCTAGGGAAGGGGAAGAGTTGAAAAGTTTTGATGGGAATAGCATGTGTACAACATCTCTGAGAATAAAGCTCAGATCTTGTACTTTATTTCACTTAAAGATGTACTACAGAGTTTATTTGTGCAGAACTGGTGAGCTAAAGCTGCAGTTTTAGAAAAAGCAAACTATGGATGGTTCCTATCTTCTTTTGTTTTATACAACTCTTTGAAGTCTATATGATGTTTCAAATACTGAACTGGGATTCAGATACCAAGCTCAGGTTTTAATGCACATTTGAATTAACAGTTCATATATGTAGAGCTGGACTGAAAACCTTTTCTCACAGCAATATTCTAATAATGAGATCAGCTATAACCCTATACCTCAACCCCATTGAAAGGAAAACCTACACTCTGCTTTAGTCTGAAAAAAAAGACACATTCTTGCTTTTTAAAAGCAAGTGTAGTAAAATTTATTTAGCACAATTGAAGATTTCTTCTTTCCAGGGCATGAGGCTGCCTTTTAGTTTCACCAATTTTATCTGAAGGGTGTGGAAAATCAAAAAGAGACGAATAAGCAGATAGTTAAGCTGGATGGATAGACTGACTTCATCAGACAATGCTTGTCTAGCTAAAAACTCCCTTTCATCATTAAAAGAGTTAGTTCATATCCTCACCCTGTGGAAGTGGTTAGCTTTTAATTCATTCAAGAGATGCTAACGAAAAAGGAGGTATTTTTTACAATCCCAGCCCCAAAATAATACTGCTAAACAATACATAATTCATATCTCTTCAGAATTCTGAATGTGGTCAGAAATAAATAGCAGCGCAGCCATTTAAGAGCTATTCTCATTGAAAAAATGTAATTAATTGGTGTTATGCACAAAATATTTCTTTGAGGGGGGGAGCAGCATTGCTTTAATTACAAGTAATTGTTCTCAAAATCATGCAGCTCATAAGTTTTGCAGGCTAGACAGTGATTATGCATCAATACACTAATCTATCACCTTCATTATTTTAGTCGTCTGGGTGTGATCATCAAATTTTGGAGTGTAACCCAGACAAGAAACCAGACATATCTCATGCTTATGTTCTTTCCAAATCGGTTTGTTTTAGAAGCAGTTTGCACTGGTCATGCAAACTGCAATGCTTTTGTTTCAAATAAAGATGGTAACTTAAATTAAATTCCCCTTTGTATATTATTAGATGATGACAATGGAAAGGATATTCTTGTGACTGCACAATGGCCTGGAGGGCATTCAGGAGACCTCAATATTTCTACATTTTGCCACAGATTGTCTTTGTAGACAGGAGATTCCCCTTGATTAATTTTGTTCAAACTGGCCAGTGAACACACAGGGAATCAGCTCCTGAACAGACCAAGCAGGCCAACCAGCTCGTTGCTTTCTTTATCTTAGGCACCACAGTTGTGTGATTCCCACACTGTTCATCTTTAGGTGCTCTGTTACCCTGGGCGAATGACCCAAACCTCCTCCCAACTCAGGAATGCAGGGAGCCTTAAATCATTAGTGTTTGTACAGCTTACTATGTGATCAATTTAAATGAAAGTAGCTACCTAGTCACAAATTATTGTTGTTACCGTTATTGCTATTAACATTACTAGATGAGTCCAGAGCTGTATCTGTCATTAATTGAGGCAGGGCTCATCCCAGCCTTTAGTCATCCCTATCTGAGATACCACATAAGCACCTATGTAAATCAAAGTTAAGCAGAGGATTAAGTGCTGTCCTGCATAAAGATGGTTTAAGTACATGCTTCCTGAATCGGGGCATAAGCTGTTATTTTATTACCATCTCTGCAGTACTGCTTTTTCTACCTCATTAGAATGAGAGGATGTTTGCATAAATTCCTCATATTGACACACAAGACTATGCCTGTCTCCCTGAGAATTTGGAGATTTCTTTCCCTTTCCCCCAAATTAATAAGTGCTGTCAGCTGCATCGCTAAACACCAATTTGCTGCTTACCGCTAACAAGACCTCCACGTAACGTAGCTAACAGTAGTATCTCAAAAATAGAGCTCTCCTGTTCCCAGCATGTCTGACAAGAATACATTAGAGGCACCTGTCTCTGGCACCAATATTTTGTTTTCTCTTTATCTACCTGTGAAGAAAGAAGTCTAAAGCAGTGAAATATGCCTTGAAAACAAAGCTAGTGTGAGCACAGGAATCTGTTTCCCCATCCTGCGTCCCCTGTTTCAGTCCTCTCCAATCATATGGAGATTTTAGAAAGTAAGTAAACACTAAAATCATATCCATTTGAGTGAAAAACTAAAATTATCTCTTTCTTAATAATTTTCATTTGAAAACAATCAGGGAGCAGGAAATCTTTTAATTATGTTTGAAACTATGAGACTGGCTCTGTGCTCACCAAGTCAAAGACATAAATACTGCATTATACTGCAAATATACTGAAAATATCATGAAGCTTAAAACAAGTTCATCACACCCATTATTTATCTGGGTCAAGACCAGTAACTATAGTACAATAGAATCTCAGAACTGTAAAATCTAGATATTTCTTACCCCAAAGGATGTGAAATGGCACAATATGCTTCTATATCCTTTCTTCATATTGCAAGAGTAGCTCTTATCCTGGTTTAAACTTTGATAGAGTTAACTTCCTTCCTAGTAGCTGTTACAATAGACTGTGGGATAGATTCCTTCAATCCTTAGTTTCAGACATTTGTCCTGTATACTTTGACACCTCAGGTGATTCCTTGGATCCCTTCAATATCAGTATCAGTAGAGGGAAATTGGTGTTTTGAAACTTGATTCATTTAGTCAGATGTAGATGTCAGCCATAGGAGACGCTGAGTAGGTACCTCCTAAAAATGCCTATTTCTATGTATTTACTTCAAAAGGAGCCTTAACTGATGTAAACATCTGGATGGAAGCAACTATGTCTAGTTAGATAAACCCCAGGATTCTGGGAGCTCAGATGAATCCTCAGACTTCACAGGTCTGCTCAGATGCTTTTATTAGGCTCTACCTCTGTCCATGGGCATTAGTTTTATTTGGATGTCGTCTATTTGAAAACAACTGATTTGTGCTGTTATCCCTGTGACAATGACACTGTAAGCTGACAAAGTACTTTCATTATATGAATGTCTGTCCTATCTAGGATGCTTTGTGAATTCCTTTCAGCTTTCCCTAGCACAGAGCAGCAGATTTGAATAATCTTAGACATGGATTTAATGCTAGATCTGACTCAGTGGGGTATTTTCGTATCAAAAATATCAAAAAGATATCCATTGACCAACAAGGAAATTGTATTGGGTCTCTTAAATGTGCTGTCACGAAGACAGCCAAGGAAGGCAGAACTGTAAATCAATAATATTCATTTTGAAGAAATTCATTGACAATAGTTGGGAATATAGATGTAAAACTGTTTCCTTTCTTATCCATCTGAGAAATTTTACATGCTATAGGAAAGAAGGGAGTACCCAAACAACACATTTAGGGTGGGTTTATCCTATAATTTTTTGGTGTTGCTGTCATGTGAAAAGACAGACAGTCTCCTCATTCTCCTTATGATTTATATGGTATTTCAAGTAGGATCTCTTGTTTAATGTTCCCTCTTATCCCAACCTGATGTTCAAATAATGACCATTTGTAAAAGAAAGCAGCAAAATATATTGACTAATCAAATCTTCCAAAAAGATTGTTTAACACTTGTTGCAATTAATTACTATTTCACTATATATGTCTTTGCTCAGCGTTCTAGTAGGATTTTCAGACACATGGTTTTAAAGAACCTGGCAGTTCTAAGACAAACTTTGCAGAAGTAGCTCCGATAAATCTTTGTAAGGTAAATATGTAACAGAATGACCTCAGACTAAAATTTCCTTCTTGCCTGTTTTCTTGAGTAAGGATCTAAGTTTGAAAAAGCTGCCTTGTTTAAATGAGGAGTTCACTTTATAAATAATAAGGTTGTATCCATTTTCTTTTACCAAGTTAGTCATCTTTTGACTATTTCATCGCCTCCTAGATTATAACGCAATAAGGAATAAAGACACTTTATGGACCTAATTTTTCAAACACTTACTTCACTGTACACCAGAAGCACCTCTCTTGTAGTCATTAAGTCTGATTTCTCTTGTACTTCATTCCTGCCTGGCTTCTAAAAAACATGGGGCTTGGGAAGGGACTGGGGAGTTCTTCTGTCCCTCTCCTCAGGCCTCTTCAAGTTATAGCTTACACCAGTGTTGCCATCTAGGCTCACACAGGTGGAATATGGCACCAAGCATAAGGAGCCCCAAGACTTGGAGAGTCCCTTTTTAGAATTACACACATTTTACTTTAAGTCTCATTGTGAAGAAAAGAACCTCACACATTAAAACTGGCCCTGTTTCTGTCCATAATCTTCTGTGTTTACAGTTGTTAAAGAAAACAGGTTGAGTCTTCACAAAAAATTAAATTTGATGAAAAAAGAAAAATCCGCAGTGAAGTGGCACTTTGATTATAGTTAAAAACTTTTCAGTTGATTTAACAGTTGACTTTAGGCATTTTTTTAAACTGTGGAAATAGCAGTGCTTTTAAGATAATGAACATTATATGATTTCTAATGAAATCCACATATGCATACATATATAAATATATATACACATTATATATATATACATATTTTATAGGTATATATATATATGTGATCTTTATGCTATACATTTATCCATCTACTACATAGATATAGAGTCCTCTTTACTTAAAAAGAAATCAAATGTGAGGGAAAGCACATTTTTCCAATGTGGCTCTAATTGTCTTTTGTGAATGTTCCATAGATCATTACTGATTGTTTACAAACCTTGTGTGGAATGGCTTTATGGCAATAGAGGGGGTAACATACCTTCATTGTTTATAAAATGACAGCTCCTAATGGACCATATTAGCTTTAACACAAACTATTAAATCCTTTTCATTAAATTATTCTGTGCTCTATTTTGGAATCTTGTTAGCTCTGGGAAGTAGGTGCAAACTCCTAAGGAAACATGAGCACACATTGAGACTATTATAGATAATGTTTATTAAATAAGCCTCTGAGGATGTTTTTCTTGGGTTGCTCTCAAGCATTTTGAAGGAGTCGTGTTCCATGTTTGAGGTCCCATGTTTCTTCCTCTTAAACTATGAGCAGCTGTAGCACATGACCTACTTCTGTAGAACCCTGTAATGATTTCCTTCCTTCAGTGGCTTCAGGAGTCCCTCTTCTGCCCTGTGAAAAAAAGGGACAAATATTTTAATCCAAGCAAAATGCTAAAGCAGGTTTTGTTGGTTTCAGGGAAGAAACTCAATACAGCTACATCACCGAGCGTAGGCCTCAAATTGGAACCATCTGGCCTGCAGAAGCACCATGAGATCGTTGGGAAAGGCATGGATATTTTTGCCTTGGGCTGTAACACATACACCTGCAGAATGGGTAGACATGTTGGCAGACAAGCTGGACTCGTGTAGCAATACAAGCCTTCCCTCACAGTGCTGTGGCAGTGCTGGAGTTTGGAAATTACCCATATATGTTTAATAAATGCAATCACTGTACTCCATGCTCTCCGGATAGCAAGTATTCATCTGTGCTTGCCACTAAGTCAATTCATACAGGTCTGCACTCCAAGGCCTGTGTTTTTTCACTCTTCTTGCACAGATAGCTCCTTTGAAGAAAAAATAAGGACAAGGGAAGGAAGACAGTAAGCACAAAATCATGCACTACATCTTAAGGCTGCCTCTTGCAGAAGGTAGCCTCATGTGATATTCATGTGAACCAGATTACATTGAGAAGAGATTTTTGTTGGTAAATATTACAGCTCTTGGAGAACACAAAAGAATGCAGGAGTCAGTGTAATCAGTCCCCCTTGGTGGAAGATTTGTAAAATCTCTAAGCTGGATGCAGAAGGAACAAGAAGCCACACACAGACTCTAAAGGTCATGACTCCAGAAACTGGCAGAAAGAGGCAGTGTCCTAGCCCATCCGAAAAATGAAAATGCATATCACAGAAGCAGAAGGTGGTATATCCTTTGACTGGAACGTTATTAAATAATTAGGATCACAGCCTTTACCAGAGCTCTGCCAGTGCCCGGTTTTCTGCCTGCAGGCTGGCGGATGGCAGAGCAAAAGACCAGAACGTGGCATTTGCACCTTTGTGATCTGTCGTTGCAAATACTACTTTGCACCTGCAAATTTGTGCCCTGCCCCTTCAGGCACTCTTCAGACAAAACTCTGAGCAGTCCCTTGGGGCTAAAAGGTTAAGGCCTGTAATAGCTGGACATTATTACTGTGTTATTCTTCTTTCAGCAATATAATGTATACAACATCCACGGCAGAATATCTGCTGCTGGGTTAGAGTGTGGCTGCTCATGATATGCAGTAAATACACTGAAGGGGAACAGGTTTCTCCCAACTTTTTCTCACTCCACCTGGAAATCACACTGACTGTATCAAACTTTCAATGGGAAAAGTTTACACCCTGAATCTCAATCTGTACTTTCCCACACTCCTGAAGAAATCCAAAGAGAAAATTTTGGTCCAGCTCTGCTTGCAATGTACTCTATATTGCTAGCATCTGGAGTCATGTACATGGGCTATCCCAGCCCTGAGCCAGGGAATAAAATAGACAGAATGTGTGCAAGATTGCAGTCTAGTCGTTTGCAATGCTGAATTCTGAGCACTGCTAGTTCCCTAGTTGTCTTCTCTTTAAGAGGTGCTGAAGTGTTTTCAGAGATAAATCCTCAAGGTGACTTTTTAATTGTTTCACTGAGAGTTAAACTCGGGAAGAGATAAACAAAGACTATGTCCAGTGTGTAAATATCAAGTGCGAAATCTCTAGCTCTCCTCTCCTTCACTCTGTAAATGTGAAGCAGCTCTATAAAAACCTACAGAACAGTGCCAGGGTAAAACAGATGATGGAGACCAAAATATTTTTCTGAGATCTATGGAGACATTACAGAGATTTTGTGGACAGTCAAATATAACAGGAATAAAAGTGGAGCTATCTCAAAGGATAGTGGTCTGAAATGGCTTCCTCAGTTTCCAACTCGCTCTTACCTGATTTTGGGAAAGAAATCTGATGTGATGTATTGACATATAAGAAAGACAGGGTATAGTACATATTGCCGTAGACAAACGTCCTTCTAGACTCATATTTGACTTCCTTTTGCTTTTCACCATACCTTGGTTTGCCTCACCTCACAGCAGCTTGTCATTGCTGTCCACGCAAGCCAAGGTAGCTTTGCCTAATATACATCTCCAACAGTTTCCAGTGCTGTTTCAGCAACAACATGAGAGTTAATGAGGCTCAACACACTTCCTACCGTACTTTATGGGGAAAACCCCTTGAGTGAGAGCAGGAAATCCATCTTGTAAGAATTACAACGTGGTCTCAGTTTCTCAGCTAGAAGCTGAAGAGATTATTGATATTTTTCAAAATACCAAATACTAAGCCTGGGGGCTCCCCAGTTAAATATCCCTTAGGTGCAACAGGACAATTTTTCATTTAAGTGTCATTTAGGTTTCTGAAATAATTTATTATGTACTTGAAGAATATTTCCATAAACCAGATTCTACTACCTCTGTTTATGCAGGCTGTGCAAAGGCAATCCCACTTCTGACAGGAAAAAAAGGTGCTGTTTGCTATGAGGGAAGGAGGGAGGGCAGAATCCAACCCTTCTTAAAAGCCTTCTGAAAGACGGGGAAAAGCAAGAGGGCCCAGGTTTCACTTAGTGCATTTTGACAAATAACTAAACCACCTTGTGATCTCAAGCAGTAAACCAGGGAGGCTTACCACAGCCTTGCTGAATGCCTTTAACAAACAGGAATTCCTCCATCACATTCTGGGAATAACAACAACAAAAAAAGAAATCTCTATGAGAGGAAAGCAAATGCAGCTGTGAACTTAGGGGCCAGGAAAAAAGGATTTGCAAGAATATAAAGAGAAAAATACTTTCCCTTAGCAAGTTTTTTCAGCCATCTGGCTCTTCCCACTCTCCCCTCCCCAGTCCTGGGGGTGGTGGTCCTTGCCGCACACTTTTCCAGACATGCACCAAACCTGACACATGGGCTGCAGCCGCAAGCCAAACATCTGCTTCCAGATGTGCCTGCCGGCCCCAGCGGAGCTGCTCCCCCATCACACAGCTCACGACCCTGGGTTGGCAGCTAAACTTTCCCTGGGTACCAAACAAATAAGTGACTGCCCAAATCCTGATCCTTCTGTAGCTTTGCCTCTGCTCTCATTTCAAACAAACATGGGAGAGGTGTTTCCTGCTTGCCTTGATCATGTTTCACAGCACTGGCTGTTCCCTTTCTGTCCAGACACAGGCATTTTCTTCCTGTGGAAACCACAGCATAGGACAGGAGAAGGTGGATCCACCTAAACACAGGTCCCATACCTGCACATAGCCAGATATTGCCAGAATTCGCATCTGAATCCAAAAGCTGGTGAGCACTTGTGGCCCCATGATTTAGGTGCTATTCAAGTGCTGCTAGAAGAGTCATGTATACGCAGTTTACAGAAACTGAGCTTTTTTATGAGACGCTTTTCCCTTTCCATCAGTAAAGGCAATAGAGAGCTCTTTCTCCTCTGGACTTTCAGGGCTTGGAGTTCATTTTGAAATGCTCACAGTCTTTTTAGGTTGACAGAGTTCCAGCTTTCTTGACTTGTTCATAAGTTAATATTTACCATAAATATCTTGTTGAGAAAATGAAAAGAAAAAACACATTCTCAAAACAGCAGAAGCTGGTGAGATAATGAACCAGACATAACTTTAAACAAGATACTTTAAGAAACATTAAACCTTTTTCCCCCTTTTTAAATTAGTGGTAAAAATTAAAAATTAAAAACAAGTGCCCCCAAATCAGAAGGGTGATAAGCAGTTTTTATGGTTGAGTTCATTACTGTGGTTATTTTGAGAGAGAAGACATTTTTCTCTCAATTTATGATCCAGACATGAGCTCTTTGGAGGCTGTAGTAAAAAGATCTCCTTAAAAATGACTGCAAAAAGAAGACTTTGCTAGAAAATTCCAGCTGGTTCAACCATATCCAGTTGCCTGAGAAGCTTGATTACAGCTTGATTAACTCTCACCTACTCTCATCAAAGAACAGGCAAGACCAGGATTTCCTAGGAACAAGCACCCTACCAGCAGCATCACAGCAAGTGAAGCATGTGATGGGCTGGAGCACCGTAAGAAAGGCAATGGCTTTGGCTGTGGGGAAAGGTTGTGTTGCTGCAGCCCAGCTCGTTGTTAACACAAGGCCCTGGCTTGCTCCCCTTCAACCTGCAGAAACTGGAGCTCAGCTTGTAACCCCAATGTGGACTTTGCTAGTCTGCTGCTCTGGAGTCCCACACTTGCTTGTCACCATTTGCTCTGGAAATGGCAGCAAACCTCACTCACCCCCTTCCCATCTCCCCAGCCCCTTGCTGGGAAGAGCTGCCAACAAACTCACTGACAGGGAGGGCAATGCATGAAAGAAAACACAGAGCCGACAGAAAAACGAAACGCACATGGCAGGGAATAATATTTCATTTGTGCAGTAGCAGCCCTGCTCAAGCAGTGTAAATAAAGCAGGTTACTGAGATGTGAATATACCACTGTTTATAAATACTAGCCCTTCTGCCCAGAGACGTGCGTGAGGAGAGCTGGACACTCGTGAGGTCACCCCACCACATTTTATGATTTGCATAAATCATGTCAACACCGTGAGCAGAAATGGCAGGCGAATGGTACTGCATGAAGTGAACCATTCAGCCTCCTGTCACAGGTCTTAAAACAGGTAGAAGCTGTTAACGGGCCCACCAAATCTCTTAAAATGCAGAGGGGATGAGGAATAATCCAGTCAAGGAAACAAGGCATTCACCCACCCCATGTATCTCAGCTGACAGAGAACTTCTCGAGCTCTGAGGAACAGAAAGCCAGCCAAAAATAGGGTGCTAGCAAAGGCCAGGAGCTAAAGTTGTGATTAATATTCACCTTCACAGAGGGTAGTGTGTCCCACCCAGCAACTGCTCTAATGAACAAAATGCCTGCATGACTGGCAAAGGTGAAGAAAACACCCCAGGTTTTGCTGCGTGCAGGACACTTCCTCCCCTTATTTACCAAGCACATCGAAAATGTGATTTTTCTGGCAGAGGAATCAATATTCTGGGACTAAACGGAAGCCCCTCTGTAGGTTTGCCTTGCATCCAAGTACCTGTGGTTTGGGAGCCAGAGATGAAGGCAGTGGGGACAGATGCAGGAAAGCAATGTGCAGCTTCCCATGAATTTCATTCAACTCCCCAAGCACTGTGTCTAACTGGGATCACACTGTACAAGGCCAAAGCTGCAGCTAAGGATAAAAGCAGCAGTGACAAACAATTTCCTTTTCCTTGCCACTTCACAGTCACGTACCTCTCTTGGGTTGTTCTAATTTCAGTGGACAGTAGTCCCTTTTGGTCCAATTTGCCTGTCTCAAGAGACAGATGATGCCATCAGGGTGGGTGCCTGAAACATTGAGGATCTGGCTTGCAGCCTTTAACTGTGCCCAAATTTCAGCTCTAATAACATGTAATTATGTAAAATAATTGTAAAAATTACAATCACACATGAATCGTGTATAATTATGCAAAAGAAATGTAAAAAATGTAAAAGCGGTACAAAATCCTTATGATACATTGCTGATATATGGACATGTGCTATTCACTACTCTTAAATACAAGTTGATTTAAAAATATTATTTTGACCATAAATCAACCGTGTTCTATGCGATTCCTGTTGATCTACAGCTGTGACACATTCTCAGAGAAGAATAGATGTAAATATTAGGCAAAATTGGGAAGTGTTCCGCAAAGGGTTTTTCACTCGAAGATGTGGATTTGTCAAAAGCAAAGCCTTAGGGAGGAGACAGGATTTTTAAGATGAAAATTCCATATTCAAATACAATTGGAAAATGTTTTTAAAAATTATCAGAATATCCTCATTCTATAACTTTCAAAAGAAAATATGCAATTTTCAGACTGAAAGTAAGTTTCTGTTTTGAAATCTAAATAAGATTAGACCAAAAATATCAGGAAAAAATTAAGTCAAAACACTTCAAGGCTTACCAAAAACCAACATTGCAGAATTTTCTATCTGATCTAAATTTTTGCATTTTACTCTTTAAATTCAATTTTTTTTCAAGATTTGCACTTCTGCACATGCAAAAATTGATAAAAGCAAAAACCTATTTTTTCGCCTCTGCAGATCTATAAAAAATGTGTTTTCAGCAGATAGATCACAGATAGATCACACAAGCTTCAGTATCTTTTCCAAAGAAGCTTCACCCATCAAGAAGGCGCTGGGGGGAATCTCAATCCGTCAGCCCTAGGGGGTCAGGAAATAGTCTCTACTCTGTTTCCCCAGTCTCACTCTGGACCCCAGCAAAAGCTTTTTTTCCCTAAGGAGAAATGCAGAGGTGCCTTGCAGCTGGTGCCTTTCCCCTCTACATAGAAGTGGCACCATGGTGGGATCCTTTCTTTAACAGGCGCGTGACCTCTGTCTTCTAGTCTGGTCAAGGTCACAGCTTGGAGAAGCAGGTACCCGCTACCTGAAATGAAGCCCTGAATGAAAATGAAAAGATTTGGGTTTTGATACTGTGCCTTCCTGACAGTGATGTCTTTTCAGGGGCAATTAAATGCTAAGCATTGGTCTGTTAAATTTAGTGGCAATTTTGGTTGTATGCGGCATCAAGTCAAGGACAATTTCAGTTTCAGGGCAGCTTTTATTTCATGTTTTGAAACTGCAAGTGCTTTTTATTCAAGAGCAGCTTTTGTTTGAAATAATATAGCCTAGCTGTTTCTCTGTGGTCCTGATCCTGCATATCAGAAAGGACCTCCCTCACAGCCAGAGTCCTACTTATAATCAGGTATGTTCAGCAGGGAGACTGACATGCCCTAAACACAGGCTGGGGCCTTCTGTGCATGTCTGTCTTAGCATGGGGAGGGTTTTTAAGATCCAGGGGTTTTCTCCCTCTAAGGTCCCAACCCACCTGTTGGCAAGACTCTTTGGGAGAAGAGTCACCCACAGGATTCGACTTCAGACACAGATCCAGATCAGAGGTTTGCAAGGACATTTCATTCAGGCATGTCATTGGGTTCCCTGTAGGAGAGGGATTGTGTACCCATTCATTCATGTCTGCATAGCAATACTTCATCTGTCTACAGGCAACAGCTTCCCTGAGTTGCCTTCCTTAAGACTCAGGTTTTATATTACCAGGTAAATTTCCTTTCAGTTTTATTTGCATGGAGCAAGAGTGACATTCTGTGGCCAGTTAGATTTATGGCAGTATTTCCTCACTCTTTTTCCCACCCTATAAATACCTCGGGGTATAAACTATCATCTTTTGTTTCGTTTGTGGCTTCTATCACAGTTTGTGAGAAATAAATATAGAGGAATTCTCACACAGATTTCTGTGGCATATAATCCTTAGGGACTGCTTTACCATGAATTCCTGACAAATTCAGATGTCTATGTACTGATTACTATTTTATGAGAGCAATGTCCGATTATAATGTAAGAAACCAGGAGCATGAAGAGACTATGACATGCTCCTCGGGCTCCACGCTAGCTGGCTCAGCCTGTTGTACTTGGAAGGGATGAGGAAACCATGTTCCAAAACCCCATAAAAAAATAAAACGGAGTGCTGTTAAAAACAAAGCAGTGGGCTTTTTAGGTACTTACGTGCTCCAGATAATACACCAATGACACTAAATTGAACTCATTTAGCTGTAAACATGATATTACATTTGACAGCTTCCAGTGGTAAAATACCAGACAGTCCATGCTGAGGAGAAAAGAAACAATATGGAAGGAGAAAAACTCATCAAAAAAGAAGCCACAAAAGGGCCAACAGGGGAAAAAAATACCCAACAAAACCCCAGCATTTTTCAGTGGTTACAGTCATAACTCAGCACAGACACGCATGGTACCAAAAGCAACCTGCCCAGTTTAAACAGCGGAGAGCAGGCACTGGAGTTTATGTTGTTCCCCTGTTTATTAAAAACGGATGGGAGCACTTGACAGAAAAATCAAACTTCTGGTCACAGCTCATTAATCTCTGTTGTATCTGTCAGATATGTGTGTCTAGAGTTTCAACAAGGCTCTAGAATCAAGATTACTGCTGAGCTCTGTTGTTTTCTCTAATTTTGAATGAGGGGAAATGCTGCCAATCACCCTAGGCAAGAGGCAAGCACAGGGCCATGGCGGCAACCCTTTGCAGCCGGCATTTCCCTGCCCAGTGGTTTGGATCTGATTTCAGAGGCAACAACTCCTCTTTCTCTTCCTCACCACAGCCATTTTTGGCTGGCTGCCTCCTCTCCCTTTCCCCAAAAACCAGACTCATTGCCCACCACCAAAGCACATGCCTGTCAGTGTTAGGGTGATGACGAGGTTGATCTGAGGCAGTGGTGGATGCTCCTTCATCCCTGAATTCTGCTTTCATACACAAGTGTTAATCACTTTAATCCACTGAAGACAGTGGAGCTCCTCCTGTGTAAAACCAGGGTAAGTGATGGGCTCAGCAGGCCTAGAGTGGGCTCAGCAGGCCTGAGACAAATATGGTATGAAACAATTAGCTGCAGATGGTATAGGAATCTCGTTTTCTGGAAATACAGATTTTGCCTGGAGATTTTTCTATATATATTGGATTTGTCAAACTGATAATGACTTGAACATTTGGAGGGAGAGGATAACCCACCGCAGGGCCAGATGCAGCTGTGATGGGGAGGATGGAGGATGTATATTAGCCTCAAAATGTGTCTGTCTCCCCATCACATCCCTATGCCAATCTATGGCGGTGGGAGGATGGATGAGGCCTTGAGCAGAGCAGGGCAGAGGAGCTCACCCGCTGCCTCCCCTTATGCCATTACTTTCCTTATTTGTTTTGGACATTGCTCATTTCTCCACTCATTCTTTTCTTCCCCCCTTTCCTCCTCTTTAAATTGTCAGTGTTGCTGTTTCCAGAGACAGAAAAACTGATGGGCACTTAGAGGATGAGGCACAAGATTTAGCTGTGGCTTCGCTTAAGTGCAAAACACAGGCAGTTTTTAGAAGAGGTTTCCAGCTCTGCCTGCCAGAGGACAGGCTGGGGATTCCCTTCAATCTTGATACCACAAGCACTGTTCTTCAGGCAGGAACAGTGGACTCACACAACACAAGCATAGACACAGACAGAAAAATAGCAAAGAAAATATGATGTTTTATGACTACAGGTACACCACAAGCAGGCAGCCTGACCCTCACTGCTCACCAACTGTAAATGGCAGTAGCAACACTGTGTAAAAGCCATGCTTGCCAGCTCCCTTCTCAATGAAACACATGGAGGTTTCCTCCAGGGGATGTCTCTCCTGCCTGCCAAGGTCTGCCCTCAAGATCAGCCCTGCCTGCTGCGCCAACTGCAGTATTGCAGACACGGCTGCCGCATGGTGTTTCAGATCATATGGAAAGCCATATTCCTGGGGATGTTCAGACATGCCAGAGAGCCTGTCTGCATGGCAGTCAGCTGGATTGGAAGTGGGCAGTAGGCAAACAGCAAAGAGCAGCACTTACGCTCTGTGCTGCAGCTCGCTGTTTCTGAGAAGCACAGGCATAGCCCTGTGTTTCAGCCTTAGGAGAGCTTGCCCATGCAGAACACTTCCCAAGACCATTTTGAAGATCAGCTTTATAAAGCTGACCTACTAAGAAACAGAATGTCTTACTGGATCTTAACAGACAGGGTGAGTCCAGTTGCCTGCTAATCTGCCTGCAATGTGGTGGACCCTTCTAATTCCAAGAGGAAATTCCCATTGTTTTAATGTTAGCTCCTATCACTTAAAATATTTTTCCAGTGGGTTTTTAGGAATCTGGTTTATTGGGCCAAGAAATCTGGGCCTCCTGACCTGTTTATTCTTGCAGACATGTGAGTAGCTATACTAGTTGGTATAACTTGCTGTTGCTCAGACAAGACTGTCCATCTCTGTCTCTATACATATATATACATTTGCAGCATTTCTGAAGCTTCTCTGTATTTAACACTTAATTTTTTTCAATAAAGCATATATGATGTAGGAGTCATTTTCAACAGCAACAACAGCACTTAAGCCTGGATCCTTTAAGTTGTTCTTTTTGGATTTAGACACTGAGATGACAGGTACCTAAAATATGCAATAGCTGGATGACATGTATAAGGTAAAGATGGGTGCTTGAACACTGTAGGATGCAGGATCATCTTTAGGTGAGGGACAGCTCAGGAAAAGGCCACGTGGCCCTCCTAGGTATCCCCTGATCACCAATAGCCCTAGAGTAAAATTGTCAGGCAGTATATGCTGACAGGTATCTTGTTACATGCTTGGGTATGAGAAATTTCTTGTGCAGATACAGAAGGCATAGCACAGGGAAAATCTCCTTGCTAGCCAGCTTATTGGGAGCCAAGTCATAGTAGTGAACCTCTATTGAGAGCAATGCAGGTCAGCTCAGGTGTAACTGAGAGGAAAGAAGGGACCCACACGTCAACCTGGCAGAAATAAGGGCTTGTTTCATTGAAATAGTGGGGGCATTTTTAATGGCAGCCTGTCAGGAAGCTATATTGTATTCTTCAAAAAGCAGTTGCAACTGCTGCCAGATAGGCAATAGCTGAGTGGGCTTGCTGGGCCATATTGCTTCCTGACTTTGTGCATTGGTAAAAAAAGTCACTAACTATGAACCCAGGATGTGTTATCTTCTTCAATCCTTTTGAGTGTTAATTTTTTTTCTAGGAGACATAGAGGAACCTGAGCTAACAGACCTGCTCCAACTCTACTCCTGTCTCCAGGATATAGACAATACAGGAGTCTTTGGTGTCCTTTACTGCATGGTGTGACAGCAGCATTCCCTTTATTCTCAAAAAGACTTTGTGTCTCCTTGGACAGAATCACAGAATCCTAGAAGGGTTTGGTCGCAAAGGACCTTAAACGGTCATTTAGTTCAATCCCCTGCAATGAGAAGTCAGGAGGTTCCTTTGGGTGATGTAATTTGGTACTGCTGTGTACCAAGAATAACATTTTTAAGCAGCCACCATGTTCTTTGTCTTTGCAGTTTCCTTTCTCCTCTCTATTGCTGGTAAATTTTTTGCATGCATCTGTTATTTGAACAAAAGAAAATGTTTTCAAGTGAGTAAGTATATAAAATCAAGTTACTTGTAGTTTGCTGGAAAGGTTAGTGGAAGGCAATTACAAATGTTTTAATGCTTAGCAAAATATAGCTGAAGATGTTATTTGCTTTGAACTGCAAAATCAGAAAGCACAAACCCTTTTGTTATTTGAGACGTGTCACTAAATAAAAAATCTTTTTATGAAGGGAAAGCCAAAAAACCCAATGATATTCTATTCAGTTACTCTGAAACTGCAACCTTTCCCTCTGCATCTCTGTTTCTACCATCAGCCATAAAAAGCTCTTCTTCTTAGGACAGAATATATCAACTGCAGGTCTCCAGTTAACTCATGTGTGAAATGTGCTTGATACTAAATGAATGGATGATCATAAAAACAGCGTTCCTTTTTCCTGGAAACAAAAAGCAGTGGTGATACATATTGCTTCTGTTTTCAGCCAAAGACTATAGTACCAGATGGCTAACACAATCGTAACAGCTAGCTGCATCTGGATTAAAAAGTTTGAAGGGTGTGAGCTAATCTTTAAAAAATGCCAGATAACTTTTGCCTCTTTAAATCATGCTACTGCTCACACCATCCTAGGACTGCTCAAACATGCCTTAGTCACGTTCATTAAGCATAATTAAACTGAACAAAAGGCTAGTAACTATCTTGGTCAAGTCAGAGGCCATCTTTTGGGATATGATCCAAGATCCACTGAAGGCAAGGGAAGATGTCTCACTGATTTTTGTGGCCTTGAAGTTGGAGCGTAGTGGTTATTTCTGCTTGTCCACATTGATTACGGCTGCAGATGAAACTTATACTAGTTAAGGTTTTTTCCAGCTTGTTTCTTTGCATGACATGACTTGGCTTTTCAAACTCAAATGTACTTTTTCCCATAAAAGCAAGATGTTTGGGTAACAATGGTTGTAATCCGAATACTGATCAGCTAGAGAAGAAATATATCTTTTTGCTTTATATGATTATGAGATACCTGAAACAATAACTGGTAGTGAGGCCCTGGGCTTAGCTACAGGTACTTGCACAGTCAGGTACCATTTCAAATTACTTTTATTTCAATATCTTTCATAATCAGCTAGGAATGAAATTAATACGCTGTTGGACAGGAGAGTTTGCAGTGGCTTTAAGGAAAAAAGTATTTTTATTTTGTGAACAGTAAGGCTGAAATGTGTGGATGATGGACTAGATACAGAGCCACAGTTCTTTTTTTTCCATTGACTGTGCCAGGCTACCAAAGTTCTGAGTGCTAGCTCTTGGGTTGGTTTTGCTTTTCTTCCCTCTCCCATCTTCTTTCCTGTAATGGTGGTAGCATACCTTAAAATTTCACAATTTCCCATCCTAACCCTTGCTATATTGTCAGACAGTCAACGGGAAGAGTTTCACAATTGCTCAGTGTTTCATGGTGTTAAAATGTCATAACCATTCCGGTATTTTTTCATGTGAGAACATCTACAAAACTTCATGAGAACATCTACAAAACTTCATGGGAACATCTACAAAACTTCATGACTCACCCTGCGAGGACAGAGAAAGAGAACAGCCTTGCAATACATTATGCCATTTCTAAAATGTTGCCTATCTTAATGGGGTCAGCACTGACATTTGTCTTGACAGCCACACAGTAATAGCGGGAAGTTCTCACACAGTCTTCCTCACAGATGGTGAGACCTGCCAGCAGTTTTATGGCTCAGCAGTGAATGGCTCTGCAGCTGTACAGGCATACCTGCTGGAAGGCTGCCCGAGTGATACAGACAGCACGTGCGGCAAGAAACCCCAGCGCCACTGGAGGCTTCCTTTGTTTAATCTTCCTCCAGCAAACAAAAAGTGACTTGGCTTCAAAACAATGGGAGGGAGGGAGAAAAATAAGGGGAGAGGGTGCTACTGAATGATTTAGTTAAAGTCTATTCTTCTCTGGTATTTCTCAGAGTAGGGGTCAATGGTTTAAGCACAACAGGCTTGATTCACTGCCTGGATGAAGCAGATGGGGCAGATCGCCAGGCAGCGGCTTCCAAATAAAAGCTGTGGAAGGCAGCTTTAACTTTCCCTGCAGACCAAAGGACCATTATAACAGTGAGAATGTGGGACCTGACCTGACTCAGCCTTCCCTTCCATCTGCTCCAGAGAATCCTTCATACAGCAGTTTGGGTCAGAAGGACCACCTGGACTATCCCTTTCCTCCTCCATCAGCATCTTGGAGATCCAGTAGAGGAATTGACAGACAAACTGCACAGGAGAATACAGTGATTGCCTAAGACCACCATCCCCAGTGTGTTGATTTATACTTTCACCTGGAGCCCACAGTTTACTGCAAGAAAAGGTTCTGCACCAGCAAGTCACAAAAGGTCCTCTTGCCTGAAAGAGGAGAAAGTCTAAGAATGAAACTAGAGACAGCATTGGGAACTGAGAAGGAAACACAAAGAAAGAGAGAGCTGACATTTTTCAGCATCATGGCCAGCAGCCTGACTATTGCTGTAGGGGTTGCAGGCCTTGAGATGCTTTTAAAGCAGGGAATGAGGTAAGCTTGCAGACATCTGCTGGGAATTCTTCCCGAGAGAAGGATGAACGAAAGGGTAAAAGTACTTATTTGGAAGTGCAATAAGTGGGTAATAACAGTGGTTTCATGGGACAAGGATGCAAGATTCAAAACAATACTAGGCAGTGAAGATCCAAGAAACTGGAAACAAGCAGTGTATATCAAGAACCAAGATGGAAACCAGAAGAGAGAAGCAAAAATATTAAGTCAATATGCAGTCTAGAATAATTTTTTTTTTCAGTAGAAGTCAAAATATGTTTTTGTGGCATTCAGCTTTCCATGATTTAGCTGTGATGCTTGTACCTGTTTTCGAAGGCTCCTTTCCCTTCTTAAACCCGGAAAAGACCCTAAGAAATCCCTCAGGTACATGATAGAGGAGTATCTGGAATTAACACACACAGACAACTACTTCTTATTGAGGTTTTCAGCATTGGTGGTCTGAGCGTCACTGTCAGTCTACAGAAGAGTCTCCATTTTATATCTTTTCTAGGTTTTTACCCTGACTTTGAGCTACTAGCACCCCTGTTGTTTTCCAAGATTTTGTGAACCTTGAGTTATGAGTGTACATGGTGATACACAGCTCTGATGAAAGGGTATTGTGCAAATTCCTATCCCATGTATGGAAACATGTGGATAAATCTTTCCATGTCTCTTTGGGCTCATGTATTATTAGCAGATAGTCTGAAAGACAAACAGTTAAAAATAAAGCATTCAACATGCTGTATGTCCAGAATATTCTACTGTCAGTAAAGTAACACATCTTTCTATATCTTTTTTTTATTTGTTGATTCATAATTTTTTCAGTTCTTCCACACTAACCTCTGCTTGTTTCTCAAGTCTCTGAACAAGCACCGCATAATTGCCTTTCCTATGTCCAATATCTACAACTGCCTTTGCTTTCAGCCACAAAGTTTCCTAGACACCAAAACAAAGCATTCTTCAGTACGTGCTCAAGAGCTTTGCTCTCATACATCACTAGTGGGGCATCTAGTTCCCACATAGTTCAGTGCTCTACTAATCCTGAAGAAAACTACTCTTGCCCAACTCCAAAAGGATTTTAATTTGGAATTTCTGTTTTCCTTGGGAGTCATGTACGGACCAGGCTACAGATATTCAGCCACAATGAAGAAAAATGTGCAAACTACATCTACAGGAGAAGAGAACAATGATGGAGGAGTTTGATTCCATGGTCCTGGGACAACAGGAGTACTAGAACTAGGTAAAGTCATAATTTCTGCCTTCTGCCCTGTCCCTGTACCTTATCATCAGCATGTAATTTTTCAATTACTTGTGTGTATTGCAGTGATGAAACCTTGACTATTTTGACTTCAATGGATTTTGAAGAACTGGGTCAGAATGCATGTATGACAGATAATAAGCCTTAACTATAAAAGCAATAAAAATGCAGAAGGTGCTATCTGTGTAATACAGTCCATCAACATATCACACTTGAAATCTTAATTTTGGAATTTCCTGAGGTAATTTTAACTATGCAGTCTTCACTTTACATTAAGAGTCTTCCTTGCATAACACCCAGGGTGGCACAGCAAGTGTAGCAGGAACTGAAACGTGGGTTTCTGAGCTTAGTGACTTTAACCTCTGCTGCCTGAGCTTAAAGATGGCAGACAGGAGACACACAGAGTGCCAGCGTGGGTTACAGTAGCATATTCTTTAGTTTTCCACTACTCGCACCCTTGTTTTCACAGCAGAAAAGGAAGATCAACAGGCCTGAAGGAAATTGGATGGAAGTGTTCCTAGACTCAAAATAAAATAGTAAGACTTATTTTGAGTATTAAGACACATATGCATATATGGGGGTTGGGAGTGAGGAAACGAAAAATACTCAGCATGGGTGTTAAGGAGAGAAAAACAGTGTCTGCTTTGACAGTTAGTATTTGGTGCCCTCTTCTGCACCCATCCATATTTTTAAAGTTCTTTAGAATGAGGAGAAGAGCATCTGTCTGTCGTCCATTTCTACATAGCAGTGCTTTGCTGCGAGGGGCAGGGGGTCATCCTAGCAGATGTCAGCCATCGTGGTGATAGGAAAAGTAGAATCTTTTTTAAGGTGAGAGGAATGAGTGTTTTAATAGAGAATAAAAGGCTGTGAATAGAAATTAAAAAATATTTAACTGAGATCTCAGTTATGACATCTAAATTATTATATTAATAAAAGAAGGTTGTATTTTGATTGTGACTGAAAAAGAAGCATACCATGTATATAAGGTATATAATCAGTTTAATCATATGCTGATCCCAGGACAATCTCATTCCAACATTTTATGAAATTACAAATAATATATAGCACACACAATTCTTCATAGTAATTTAAATGTCACTTTGCTAAATGAACTTGAAGACAGATTTGCACTTCTTGAATGCAGAATCATTTCAATATTAATTTCTATTTTTTCCATTACTGAAAGATAATTTTATGCTAGAATTTCAAATACTTAAAACCAAATGGTTCACTAATTCTGGTCTCAGCTTTTGAGTCTCAGTTTGAGTTTCAAATTCAGTTGGAAAGTTTCCTACCTTTTACTGTCTTCCTTGAACTTCATCTTATCCGCAGATGCACAAAGCATTGCAAACGTATTCTTACAGCATTCTCTACCAGTCTGCCACAGCCTGGGCAGCTCTTGTTTCCTGCAAGATTATTCATTTATTTTGAAGAGGAATGGTATGAAGGTTATAATTGTGCCAGCTTACAGCTCCTCCACTGAGAACCGAAGAGAGCAGTATCTAAATTATAGATGTTGTTATGAAAATTACAAGCCTCAGGTTCCTGTACAAAAGTCCACCTGAGCCCCTGACCCTTGGCAGAGTTATTCAGAAACATCATGTGAGCAAGAAATAGCAGACCGAGGTCTAGTTTTACCCTTCCAGGTATGTTTCTGTTCCTGTTTATTGCTGGTTGACTTCATGAGAAGAAATCCATTTGACATTTGAAGATTTTCTTTCTTGGATACATAGGTTTGAGCAGCTGCTGCTAACCTCCCCTACAGTTTTGAAGCCAGTTTGTTTTCAGTCAAGTTAAACCTTAGAGCCAAAACTGTCAAACTTGGGTGACTACATTCCACAGAGAGACATGAAAGCAATTGGCCAGATTTTTGAGGATGGAAAACATTCTGAGTTTGGATCAACTTAGCACCTCCAAAAGTCAGGCCATTAATTTAAGTGAGCAAATATGTATTTAGATTCCCAAATAGATTTTTTATTTGGAATAGCTGGCTATTGTTTTCAGTTTCCTCCAACAGTGAACTGCCATTCTCAGTAACCTGTCCTGAAAACTGTTACCTTCTTTCTTATTTTCAGCCTTTGGAGTAGAGAAGATACATCTTTAGTGCAATGACTAAGTTTTATACATATGTCAGAGGACAGATAAAATGGAGTATATCACAGAAAAAGGCTCAGGAAAATATGCAGACTATTACTCTAAGCAGGCACCCAACCTAAAAAGCAGCAGTCGCAGTGCACCCAGGCAAGCTCATCCTGAATCTGACACAATATTGTCACTAAGCAGATCTGAACAATATAAGGAAATCTTGCTATTCTAGATCTGCATCTTACTGTGCAGGAGTGCAAATTCCAAATGCAAGAACATCTCTCAAAAGCTAATTTTTGCCTAAATGTTGCCCAAGTTTAACCAGAATCCCAACTTCAGCGTGGTGAAGCCTGTGGCTCTAACTGGCTGGCCCACTAATGGATGCAGTCTAACAATTGATCTCCCTGTAGCAGGGACATATGTTTGCTCCATGGGAAAACTTCAAGGGTATACAGTCCTTCAGTGCCTTCTGCTCATCTAAAGAGGTCAGCCTTTTCTTATAAACAATTAACTGGGGATGTTTTGTTTTGTTTTGTTTTGCAGCTTGCTCCAGTAAAGAAATCCATAGGATGCCCATCCACAACTGTTAGTATTACATACAAGCATAGCGTGGACAAAACAAACTCTGGTGTTATTTCACAGTGTGGTTGCTTTCATGCAAACAGAGCTTATACAAACAGAGTAATTCAAGCACAGAAAATTCATGTTAACTCTTCACTGAAGACACATCCATCAGTGGTGCATAGGAAGTGATTTTACCCTTGCTTTGTTTTCACTTAGGTTGCTAATTAAGAGAAGTTAATCTAAACAAGTTTGAACTGGATTCAAAGTGTCAGCCTCATTTTTTTCTAGTTTACACAGATCAAATAAAATTAATTAATGTAAATTTTGGAACTTTTCTACTGAGGACAAGATCCTGTGTAATAGAAAATATGAGCACAGAGTGCAAAAATAGATTCCAGAGCTTACAGCACCTCTTTTTGTGATGTCTTATACTTTTATATCATATGACCATCTGCAGCTAAGTGGAGCTGGCCATTTAACAAAGGGACTAGTCAGGTCACTGAAATATGGAGTTGCCCTTTGCTTGTATTTGGATAACTCAGATGGATAAAACATTGCTGAACATTATTCAGAAATGACATCAAACATTTTGCCTCTGTACACAAAAAATAGCAGTCTAGACTAAGAGGAAGCTTTCAGCATTCTTATTTTCTGCTCAACTTTGCAAAAAAAATCTTTTTGAATTAATTATTAAATGAAGGCACTTAAAAATAATAAACCAAAGCTACATTTACATTTCAAACAAGGATGAAGTACCTGTGGAAAGAGGAAGGACATTTTCCTCTTTTTACCATGGTACCTTTTTACCTTAGTTTTTGAAGGTGATTAACTATTGAATGCTCTAATATTAAAAGGATTCTTAAAAGGCATTTTATTGTGAGGATTCCTGATTTAAAGAGGTGCTTCAGGAAGTAATCAGCTGTTTTACTATCCTGTTGAGATAGCTATCTCTGACACTGTAAGCTCAAGTAGTATTCATATCAATGTAAGCAATGTTATGGCATACAATCTCAGATTAAACTGTGTGGAAAGCAGCTTCTAACATTGCATCATCTACATAGGAAAAATATATGCCATTAATAGAATGTATTTACAAAGACAACAAACAAATATGATAGGTAGGCTGTTTAGGAGAAAAAGGCTTCAACACTACATCATCACCATATTCCTCTAACCTAACAAAACAAAAATAACTTTGATGAGTCAGTTAAGAACATGATTTCAGAATAGAACCACTTGTGTTTTCTTTTTCTATGTCAGTCTGTGCACATCAGATCAACTGCCTTGGCATTTAAACTGCTTGCCTCGTGTCACACAGCATCAGCCAAGACAGGCAGAGGGACTTGTGCTAGAAGTCTCTTCTTTGAAAAGGAGAAGCCTTGAAGGGGGTGAATTTCAGAGGAGTTACCCTGATTTTGGAAACCACTCCCTGTACCAACTGGTTTATCTAGGCTATTTTTTTTGAGTCTGTCCTTACAGATTTCAGAAGCTAGTTGTTCTACTAGGCCTGACAACAAGGCTCTAAAAAAGCCCCTTTTAAACTTGAAACATCACCTGGTACAACCAGAATCTAAAAGCAAGAGCTATATTCTCAGCCCAAAACTCATGAGGAAAACACTCTGACCTGCTACCTAAGGTGACTCAGCACTGATCAAAAAACATAGGTTCCTGAGGAGAAACAGTTTAATTGATCTCATTCTAAATCTATAGTATTCTGCTTACATATACAGATAAAAGGATTGAGCCCAAGATCAAGTGTCTAATAGCTGCATACGGAGAAATTAGCTTGGCTCTCATCTGAATAGGGTGAGCTCTGGAAGTGTGTGTTGTCACACAGCTCCCCACAGCTCAGGGCAACTGGCACCTTATTTAGTGTTAACCACCTCAGCCCTTCAAGGGAGACTGTCATCCCCTTCTAAGCCCAGCCCACCCAGCCCGCAGCATGGGGACAATACCTCCAAGCAGAGGCAATACTTGTGCACAGGGACCTCAGTGTCATCATGAGTCTTAAAATCAGTAGAAGTTTTCTCCTAAATGTCTTAAAGCCAGGGCATAGAAATCAGATTCCTTGGCCTATGTGATTCTTGGTACTCTCTTACTGATCCAATATCTAGGGTTATGTATATTGCTAAGTTACACAGTGTCAGGCAAAGTTCTTGGGTAGGGGAAGTCCATCAGCTATATTGTAAAATTACAGTTAGAATAGTTTAGAATAGTTGGAATAGTTGCAGGCACAGCTTTGGTCTTGCCATACAGGACTTCACCAGCCATAGTTCAATAATTAGTACAGCCCTGGCACTATTTCAAACAGGTAGTGTGGATGTGGATGCCCTTTGCTGAAGGGTAAGACTTTATTAGTGCAGCTGCAAGCCACTCTGTGACAGCTGACCTTAGTGCCAGAACAGGGCCCCAGGATGCTTTGCTTAACACCAAACACAGTTTAAGCACTTGCCAGGTGAAGACATACTTGCCCTCTTCACAAAATCAGGACCAGATGTGAGGCATTCTCCAAAGGTTTGGAGACACTGAGAGAGTGGATGATGAATTGGACCACTTCAGTCACCCTCAGTACTCCAGGGCACTCTCTGACACACCTCTGGAGAGCAATACCTCTTCATGGCTATCAGAAATGGAAGTGGAAGCACCATGAAGCACAGGTTTGCTGCTGTTATAGGCAATATAAAAATGAAAAGGGTTATACATCTTCCCACCTAGGTGTTCATTTCCACAGCTGTAATTTTCAGAAGAAAGGGTATGTCCTGTTGCAGTCTTAACTTCCAGTAAACAGAGATATGGTTTTTAATAAATGCACACTGTGGCCCATAGAAAGTACAAATCATGTCCCTTGCTACTGTGCAATAAACCTTCTGGATATCTTTTATTTAATTAATCAATGCATAGTGAGATTTTTATTTTAACATCAAGTCACTTCTTAACTATTAGAGTTCACTCCCTGGAGAGAAATGTCCCAATTATCATAATTATTGTATAGTTCAGCTCCTGTGAATTTTATATTATGCATTTAACTTCTGGCATCATAAAATGTGAAGTGCAAAGTATACATGATGTGCCTTCCTTCACAGCTTAAGAGTAGCATCACCTACTTCCTAGATCTGTGCACTTTTTGTACTTTTGCTTTATGGTTACATTAACATTAGCCATTCTTCTCTGTTGCTAAAGTAGGAGAAAACATTTCTTTGCTTCAAAACTACTTGCTATAAACCTTTCCTCCATGATAGCAACCATTCAAAAACTGTATATTTAATTTTTAGAAAAATTCCTGGAGAAATTTCTGAAACCATCATAACAGGCTAGTTTGTAAACTTTTATTTTGGAGATTATATGTACAGAAATTTCTCAAACAAGTTTCCTACCTACAGAGACATTTGTTCAACTTGCCTGACTTTCTCCTCACTTATCATTAAGAGGTAGGAGCTGTCTCTGTTACAGCAACACTGACATACCAGGGCTACTCCCAGCAATAGTGATGTTTTAAATGCTTTCCAAGAAAGAATGCTTTCTCTGCAGTGGTGGCCTATTTACCTGATAAGTTATCCCAGAAATTCACCATGTGAACATACTTAATCTTCTGGGGTTTCTTCAGAAGTTTTTCAAGATATTTAATTGAGGAAAGATCAAGATAGATCATAGTTGGAAATTTTAAGATAATCTTGCCACTTGAAATATTGAGTTGCATTTTTTAATTAAAAACAATTCATCTGCAGTTGGTACTTTTTATATTAGATGCTCTGAATCCTTGGTTAAGCAACCTAAGGATGTATTTAAGAATTTTTTCCTTTGCATTTAAGAATAAGAGTTTTTATTCTCAGTCTTGTTTATTTAGGTGCTTTGGACACATACTATAGCTTTCTTTCTGCCACACACTTCTGTCCCACCATCATCATTCATTTATTTTTACTCCTAAATGAACATTTGGGATTGTCACTTAAGAGAAATCATATTTTGTCAACGTCCTTCTCTGTTCTACTTTACTCAGTTCTGTTTATTTTCTTGCCATATCTTCACTTATATTTCTTTAAGTATTGACTTAGGGATTCTTTAAATCTTAACTAAGAAAAAAGACAGACTTCTTTATTGATTTGTGTTAAATTGCTCATAATGTACTATATATGCCCATGCAATAAAATAAATTTAAAAAACCAGATTTTTCTCTAAATCAAGAAAATCTACCACAAATAGAACCATAACAGCTTGCTAGCAGACAGTGAGAATATTGCTGTGACACAAAGGTTTCTAGATTTTTCCAAAGACAAGTAAAACAATGAGATAGTGGTGTGAAAAGGAAGAATCTTCAGACGTAGATTAAGGAAGAAAGCTCAAGAATGTAGGCTCACTTAGAGCTACTAAAAATATTATCATATTCCAACAGTAATGTTTCTATAGATTAAAATCAAAAGGATAACTGGCATTTTAAGGAGAAGTTATTTTGAAAAGATGAGCCATCTCATTATAAAATTAGTTTTGATTCTTTAAAAACATTTGGCTTCCATCTGCTACAAATTATAAAGCAAACAGAGAATAGGTACAAAAGAGAGAATATTAATTACTCTTTTTATTCTTTTTTTTTTGCTTTATGGATATGATCTTATTTTAGTATAAGCAAACACTATATATTTTGGTACAAGGAGAAAATTTTCAAGTAGAAAGATGATATTGCCCTGCCCACTCCCTTTTACAGCTCCTCTTTTGGGTCAGCTTGTTCAGACATCTTCAGCAGGGTTTAAAAAGGCTGCAAGCTGCTTGTTCATAACTTCATGTTCTAACCCAACTATGTATTGGCCAGCACCCCCAAAACCACTTAACCACTAGTGTGCTTGCCATCCTGACAAAGCACCTGATGACTTTCTGCTGGCAAGGCAGGCATCAGACACAGGGGAAAAGGCTAATCTCCAGGGCTCCTGAGGATGGTCCCTCAGCATGGCACAGCTGCCATCTTCTACCACAAGCTGAAAGCCCCCGGCCTGAAAAAATTCCATTAACTGAACTGGTTTGAAATTCCTTCTTGTGGTTTATGGCACTGAATAGTGTGCCATTAATGGCAACAGTTTTGTTCACCAGGTAAGAAGTTCTTTAAAGACATATGGCAGCAGAAACCTGGCCTTGGCTCAGTTCTAAAACGAATTTCAAGAGAATGGAATTCTCCCATTTTTGCAAATATGTCCAGGTTCAAAAAACACAGTGCTATTTACATTCAATTTTCTTATGCTCTTCCACCCTACATTCCCATTAATTTGCTTCACTGACCTTAACTTCTGAGGATTCCTAAATTTTACATTTCTCTGAATGCCATGCTCCTGACCAGTCACAGCACTGCCACTACTCAGTGATAGTGATAAGCTGTTCTGTGTATTCTATCAGCTAAAACACACCACCATCTAGAATTAAACCTTAACTGAGAGATTAACTGAATATTGCATAGAAGGTTTGAGAATTTGTCAAAGTCCTCTAATATTTGAAAGCAGAAGACTAATTCAGATACATTCACTTATTTTGTTAGATTTGTGCTATTACTGCAGTAAAGAAGGAAAACATCCTCTAATTTTCAGCATGAATATAAGAAGACAAAAATTTTATTTTTCTCAAGAATTTCAAACTATTCCAATTTTGTACATCAAATATTTGCAATAATCTGGGAAAAAAATCTGAAGACCAATGTGTGTTTGCAAACATTCTCAAAATAATTAGAAGGTATTTAATAATCATATGCTATTAGAGTGCAAAAACCTCTTTCAATAAACATAAACAGTCAATTTAGAGTAATAATTAAACTACATATAATTTCCAGAAAATTTAAAACAGAAAAAGGCAAACCAAATTCTGTTTCCCCAAGCCTGTTCCTCATTGCAACACCAATTATTTTCAGGCTCCAATAAGGAGTTTAAAACGTGATCTGAGCACTATCCCGGATGTACTTTACCAAATAATTCCTCATTTAATTACATGCAACAGAAGAATTACATATAGTTGACTCATCTCCCCTTTTAATGTTTGAAACTGTAGTTTTTATTTTGAATAGTATCACATTTTCCCTGACAACTTCACTCAGAAATAGACTTCCTTCTGAAGGCTTCTTGTATTTAAAAAACTGTATTTGCTCAGAACCTCTATATTCCAACAGAAACTCTACTGAAATTCCAGTCTGATTAACTTTTTTTAATGTATTCAGAAGAGTGGAAAACTAGCAGGCATATCCCAGGGGACAGTGAAGTCCTTTCCCAAGAGATATTTAATAAGCTTATTTATTTTGCTGGGCTTTTAAAATTTATTTATTTTTTAAGTAAATGGAAATAATGTAATCTAGTTAAATCATATTGTATCTATAAGTACAGATTGACCTTTCCATGTAACTTTATAAATGACTGAGAAGGCTTGGCCAAAGAGACAAAATGTCTGGCATCTTTAAAATATGCTGGAGCCTACTTACCTCCACAAGCTTCAGGATAATTTGCTGCCAGCCAACCATGTCCGGCTGGATTGTGGCAGCACGTTATAAATGACACATGACTTATGTCATCAGTAAGTAAGTAAATCAGTCAGCTTGTGACTATGATCACAGAAGCCAGAGTTTCCTCCTCTTTTCCCCCTCAAAATCGGCAAACTTTCTCTTCTGTTTCACCTCCCATTTAGAAACAGAGTTATCATAATATGAGAAATACAGTTGCTAGCTGCAGCTGTTCAGATTTAGGCTGACATGCAGTATTAGATTCTCACATGCAAGGAGGTGATGATTCAGAGAGTTTCTACTGCTACTTATAATAATCTCAATTACATGTGCTATTTCATGAGTGAGCTCCAGACTGTATCATTCACCCTCTTAAGTGCTTTCTTTGATGGCTAAAGATGGCAGAGCAAGAGATGTCAAAACAGGAACTGCCTTTCTACCTGTAGGTCAGGTTGAGAAGAGCAAGTATCCTTTAGTGCCTCCTACTCTTCTCAGGATTATTTCCCACAGTTGGAACTTGGCTCAAAGTGGTCACTGTCTGACAGGTTCTCCAGAAGCAGACATAAAGCTCCTGTAAGTAAAACTGCTTTCCAGGTGCCAGCTTAGTTCTCCAAGAGCAGAGTAGAGCAGAGTACTATTTCTGCATTTGGGTTACCTCTTGCAATGATGTGGAATGCTAAAGAAGGTTTGCATGCTTACTTCCCTCTCCAACCACATCCACACAAGATTATTGTGGATTAAGATCTTTACTTGTGCAACAGAACAACTTCCAGGTGTCACGTTGACTGGGTTTTCAGTACTGGCACCCACAGGGTAGACTGTAGGTAGTGCCTTGTTGCTGCAGTAAGAGAGCAGCCAAAAATGATCAGTTCTTTACTCAGAACATCTGGGAAAGACATCTGCAATATGTTAGATAGGTGGTTTTGCTGGACACTTTATGGTCTTGACATAGATTCAATACAGGAACATGATTTGTTTGTTTCTGTAAGAAGTTTTACAGCAGACAACTGCAAATTATTTTCTTTGTTATTTGAATATAATGGTCAGAAAGTAAGAACAATGATTTGTGGTGGTTTTTTTTTTTCCCCTTAATCCAGATCCAATTTGTCATTCTCTTTCCTTGTTATTTCTGGTAAAGATGCATTGTATTTATTTCTTTAAATTTTTCTGTGGAAGCCCTGATGACTCAGAAGCTTCTGCTGCTACAGCTGTTTTAAAACCTGAAATAATTTAAGTCATAATTTCTTGTACTTCGTTATTTCAGAGACTAGTTCAAAGCCTATTAATGTAAAGTTAAAGCTTCCTTTTCAGCTCCGAATGGGATGGTATTTTAGTCATTAGTTTCATTTTGAGGGGAGAAAAAAAATTAATTCTGAATAACCACTTGGTCATCTTTAGAACATCTCCAAGAAGCATGGAAAACTGAAAGGTGCTGGATCTGCCATTTCCTGAACTCCAAAGACCCTGAGAGGACCACTTCTATTCTCTAACTGTTCAGCTCCCATCCAGTCCTCAGAAGGTGAATGCAGTCTTCTGTTAGACTAGTTTGTGGCCAAGGTGACCACAGCTTCCACAACCTGGTCTGCTCAGCAGGATCAGCTGAGTGTCTGGAACCACAGCACTCTATGGGACAGTGCTTGGTCATTGACCATCATGCACCTGAATGAATTTCAATCCAGCAGGAAAGATGTGAGGCCACAGGAAGACACATGCCAACCTTCAAAACAAAAGAGAGCTTGCAGTCTGACAAAGATACAGATGGAGCTCAAAACCTCCAGCAGCATCCATAAATTGTAGAATGGCCAATTCCTCATGTTGTCCCAGGAGGGCATGATCTGAGATGTATTTTCTGGTTATCTGGTGAGGCAGACAGGACTTACAGTGTCGACTCCCTGCCTACAAATGAATCTTGAGAAGCACACACAATCTGAAAAACTACTGTTTTCACCTATTTATTCTGAATATATATTTGCACCTAGCCCTTAAAAGAATCAATAATGAAAAGTTTATAAATCTGAACAGGTTCAGTAATGGGAATAGCAATATATTTCCTTCTGTGGGATGAAGAGATAAAACTACCACTGCTCTGTGTCCAGATGAGGGAGATTATTTGTATTTCTGGTTCTGTTTTGGGGTCTTCCAAGCAGCTGTGCTATACAGGGAAGGTGGCCCTAGTCAATGCTTATGTGACTTGATCGAGGTCACTTTGCCTCTAGGCCAGACCTTAGGCCTCTGTTATTTAGAAGCATAGGCACAGCTTCTGGATATAATGTCAGCTCTGACTAAAAAGATGCTGCTAGGATCAGCAATTACTTTAGTCTAATTATATTGAGACAAAAAAGTCTGATGCAAACCCTAGTCTAAAGAACAGCTCCAAATGATTCTATTATTGAAATACTGAATCAGCAATAGCAACAGTGATAAACATATGGAGACGAAGTGTATGGTAGACAAATGACAAAGACACATTACATAGTCTAAAAGCACTTGCCAACTAAAAATAGGCGTAGACACTGCATTTATATATCTTTGGGCTGACTCTGGCATTCATGTGGGATAAAACTATCTTCAGATGCCTCTTAATTACATCCATATAAGTTCTCTTTCTTTCTTGGAACTGTTTGTAAATTCAGTGGGGTCTACCCAAGCACATAAATTATGACAGAGCTGGAACATCATACTGCAGAAAAGAATGTTCCCCAAAATGCCTTGCAGTGCTCAATGATACCCATAAACTGCAGGGGAAAAAAACCCCAACCAGCAACCTTCAGACTGTGAAGAAAAGACAAAACAGATGCAGGGCTGTGATCCAAAGTGCAATGAAAATCTGGGTAACACCTTCTTTCATGGAGAAGGAAAGTTGTGGTAAGGAACAAAACAGGGGGCACTGCTCTACAAGTAAAGGTCTCTGGCTACTCTTGATTCACTTTTCCCAATTCTATTCTCAGTCCAAACCACTTTCACTATAAAATGAAATAGGATGCCTCTGTATTTGGTATTGTCAGGTAAATTTGCTTTATTTTTATATTTGATAGTGCTGTTATAAAGATTCTTGAAATCTCTCTCACTACTGAGTTGACTGACAGCCCCCTAAGTGCTGTGCCTTTTATAGTGTAACATAATTGACAACCCTTAGGTAGCTGGAGTATGCAGTCTATGAAATGAAGTGTGCTTGTTCCACATCAGAAGAAAAGTAGGTGCAATGAAATAGCTGTTGTTATTATTAGCCTTTTAAAATAGAATTTATATGTTTGCATTAAAGAAAGCATGACTTCTGGCTATATCAGCCTCAAGCCTTTCAATAGTGATGAGGAAGATCAATGCAAAACAATTTCTGTGTCAAAAAGCACACACATGTCATAAAATATCCGGGAATTACTTAACTGGAACAGAGTTAAAATACTGCTGAATTGTCTGCATTTTTAACATTTGTTTTGGTTTTTTTTCAAACACATTCTGAGCAGCTTCTGAAACACAAAGCTTTCTGTCAAGACACTCTTCTCCAGTGCTCTCCCTAGACAAAAACTCCTATTTTTTTGTTCAACGCTGCACCTGTGTTCCTAAACTTCCCTGGGCATGAAGGCAATCCAGCAAGTGCTCCTAGTTAGGCTCTGAGAAATGTTCTATGCATGTGGATACTGTAACATCCTGAGATTTTGTCACCCAGTCAGCCCCTGTTGGTCACTGTCCCTTCTGGCACATGTGCCCCAGAACTTGAGCCAAAGTACTTACAGCTTAAGGAAGAAAGGCACAGGGGAAAGAGAACAGAAAACAATTTATAAGAAGAATAACTTTAGTTCAGAGTTCCAAAACAAATCTACTCTTTTATTTCTGTTTAGGGAAAACATATAAATTTAGGCATCTCTGCAGAAATGGATTTGGATTAGGGCATCCTGCAAAGTTTTAACCCTCCTACAACCATTTGCTTTGTCTTCTGATGGATGGAGTCCCCCATGTCTGCTGCAGGTTAGCTTGCTCTGTTGTAAGGCAGCAGATATTGCTTCATCAAGTTCTTACCTCTTCTCCTGTGTGAGTTTCTCTCATATCTAAGCCTAAGATACACTCTTCAGCTCACTACCGATGAGGAGACTTTTTGTCTGTGTATCTGCCCTGTCTTTATACCTCATTACAGTCTACAACTTCCTTGTGAGGGGACAAGGAGGGGCAGGCACTGATCTCTTCTCTCTGGTGACCAGTGACAAGATTGGAGGGAACAGCCCGAAGCTGTGCCAGGGGAGGGTTAGGTTGATTATTAGGAAAAGGTTCTTCCCCCTTAGGGCAGCTGGGCACTGGAACAGGCTCCCCAGGGAAGTGGTCACAGCACCAAGCCTGACAGAGTTCAAAAAGCATTTGGACAACACTCTCAGGCACATGGTGTGACTCTTGGCAATGGTCCTGTGAAGGACCAGGAGTTGGGCTTGATGATCCTGATGTATCCCTTCCAACTCAACATATTCTGTGATTCTGTAAGCACTCTGGTAGAGTGAAGCCATCAGGCACAACGGACCTTTTGGCTGCCCCAGATCCTTGTCAATTTTCAGACTGCTTCTACGAGGCAGTGGGCTGGAGAGCCATACATCTCCAGCACTGCCACCAGGATATGTGTTCCTCAAGCAACTGGTTTTCACACTACCCATACTAAAAACTGAACTCATGCTATCTACAAATCCCATCTCTGATTACAAAAGAACACCCCAAATCTCACTTCAGGATTGTCTGCATGTAGGCTGGTAACATAAGCAATTAGCAACTTTGGACTGGAGCTCAGCCCTAGGTTGGTGCTTAAGAATTTGCATATACTACAGATGTGCCCCTCCGGCTGTCCCCAACCCATGCATGTGACAGGCTCAGCCTGGTTTCCTCATTCTGCTTTCAGTGATTTTTCACTTCAGAAACCTCAAGCCCAACACAGAGGCAACCTTTTCTTTATGTCAGGTCATCCTCAAAGACAGCACTCCAAAGCTTTGAATAGTCCCATAAGATATGCTTACCCCTCATTGTCTAAGTCTAAAAACAAAAGCAGGTAATGTGCCGCAGGCAACAGTCCCCAGTTCTGTGATTGCACAGAGCATGAATAGCAGGTTACACAAGGACATGGGCAATCAGGCTGACAATTGAAACAGGTCCCCAGAGTAGAACATTGCCCAGCTGGGCTGAAGAAGGACATCCCTGCCACACAAGTGACTAAAGTTCCTCAGAGGGCTTAGAGAAGCATTGGGGTAGTTTGCATGGATTAGGCAAGCATCTACAGTCTGTCAAGTAAACACAGAAAGAGAAGCCCTTTGGAGTTAATCTTGGGATAAGTAGATTAAACATGGTTTTCTTGCATTTCCCTCCACCCCCGTCTTAACAAATTTTCACAGAGGGATGGGGTGCAGGTGGTTGAGCATGTAAATAACCTCTGCTCATTTTTATCCTACCTTCATTTGTGCTAAAAACTGATTTTGAACTGGCAAACCCGAACCCCTGCCACCCAAGCAGAAGCAGAATCTTTCCACTAGAAGGAATCTTTCTGGAACATGCTAGCCATGCCTACCACAGAAGTACATTTCCTTCAAAGTAAGGAAGGAAAGTAATAACTACATGCACTCCTGATCAGTCCAGAAAATGGTCACTCAGAGATCTCTGTACAAGTGTCTCCTCGGGGCAAGCAAGCACAAGCAAACTCTTTGGCAGAAGCAGGATGGTTGGGAAATACACCTGAAATTTGTGCAAAAATCTTCCACCTTGAAGGGGCAGCCATCAGTTTCTAAGGGCTGACAGCTCTCATAATCCAAGAGAAACACAACATAGCCCTTAATTGCTGGACTTCACATACACCACAGTCTCTATTCAGCAATATGCAAGAGCAATTCTGTAACCTGCAGCTGAAACCATGGGCTGTATGAACCCCCATGTCTTTGAAATCATGCTCCAGATTGCAAATGCATTTAGGATTTTTTTCACAGTGAACATAGGAGTAGAAAAATGTAGGAAATCAAGGAAGTTGTATTTACATTAACTAGTTACCAAGAACAAGTGGGCGATATTTTATAGGTGGCCTGCTCTTCAGGCTTAATTGGTGATTAATTATATGTGGGGAATAAAACCCATTCACTCCAGTGGCGCTTTGTTTCTGTAGAGCTGACAGGGGTGAGAAGTAACAATTGCTGAGCACAGTGAGGACTGAAGAGCTCCTCTGCTGCTGAACAAAGCCAAGCTGCAGGGCGACAGATGGCAGATGGGATTCACCATAGGCCGCAAAGAGGCCATACTCATCGCTGGCATTCTCCACCCCTTCAGCTCTGCTGGCTGCTCCAGAAGGTGGGTCAGTGGGACTGTGACCCTGAACCAACCCCCTTTTTCTCTTCTGAGAAACAGCTAGCAACTAAATGCCATCCCAACCCTGTGACTGAAAGCGTAGCTGCAGTTCCCAGCGCTTGGCCAGGTGTGCACAGGAGAGACACTTCACTGCTCTCCTTCAGTGCAGTGCTCATGGCAATCATTTGCACGTATCCATGTCAGTAAAATTGCTGATGTTTTCACTTTCACAGCTGGCAACTACAAGAATGAATGCACCTTTCCAGGCAGCTCCTCCTTCACCTCCCCGCATGGATGACTTCCTTTGCCCATGGCCAGATTTCTTATAACCTCTTTTATAACCTAGAGAGGAAATCATACTTTCATCTGCATGGGGGGAAGCAAGGGCGACCCATGAAAAACTTAACAAAAAAATAAACCTGGAAAAGCAGAGATTCATTTCCAGAATTTCCTCTCTAATAGTAACTCCGCTTAAAAAGAAGGTCCCTGTAAGTCTAAAGAAAAACTTCTTAAATTCAGTTTTTAATTCATTTCCACTTCTCCCGTGGTAGAAAAAACTACTGAAAAAATCCAATCACCTATAAGGGTATATCCTGTGTAACTCAGAGAAACTAGGAACATTCTCAAGCTCCAAGGTTCAGCATCCAGAGACACTGTCATCACCTTGAGAGATGACAGGATTGACACCAGCCTCCCCTCAGCAAGAGATGACTGCTCTGTCTCTAAAATATGTCATCTAGAGAATGGCAACAGAGCTGGTGAAAAGTCTGGAGCACAAATCCTATGAGAGGCATCTGAGGGGGCTGGGGTTGTTTAGCCTGGAGAAGAGGCTGCTCAGAGGGAACCCTCTCACTCTCTACAACTGCCTGAAAGGAGGCTGTAGCCAGGTGGGAGTCAGACTCTTCTCCCAAGCAACCAGCAACAGGACAAGAGGACATGAATTTAAGCTTAAACCACCAGGGGAGGTTTAGGTTGGACATTAGGAAGAATTTCTTCACAGAAATGGTGATGAGACATTGAAAAGGGCTGTCCGCAGTGGTGTCGGAGTCACCGTCCCTGGAGGTGTTTAAGGAAAGACTGGACGTGGCACTGAGTACCATGGTCTAGCTGACACGGCGGGGATGGCCATGGGTTTGGACCCGATGACCTGAGAGGTCTTTCTCAACCTAGTTGATTCTGCGATTCCTTGATTTTTTTTTTCCCCATGGGAAAAATCGAAACAAACCAGTTCAGTGCTAAGGTGAAATCTGTTTTTTGTTACAAATCCCCAGAGCAGTGCTGCTGCCCCAGACAAGCTACAAGTCCCAGCGCTGCGTACTCTAACAGGAGTTCTGCTCTCAGCGCTGTCCTTCCGAGACAGGAGGCCGCGCCGGGGGTCTCCCGCTGACCTGGTGGCCACTGTGAATGTAACTCCAAGTATAAGCCACCATTCTCCCGGCGGGGCTGGATTTCAGGAATCCCGAGGCGCCGCTGAGCCAAAACCAGCAANTGAGAGCCGGGCGGGCGGTGAGGGGCCGGGCTCGCGTCCCGCCGGGAATGCCCCCGCCGGGAATGCCCCTAAGGGGCGACATTGCCTGGGAGGCCCCGGTGTGGTGCTGCCCCTGCTCCTGGGCCGGCGGGGCTGAGGCAGCCCTGCGTGGGGAATGTGGAGGGCTGGCGCCGCGTTCAGGTCCTCCTTTCTGTGAGCTGGGTTTGTTTCCCTTGATGTGAAGCGGAAGAAGCTTGGTTAAGCCTAGAATTAGTAGAGTGGTGTATAGAGCAAAGCCAGCGCAAAAGGTGGCAGTTTTTAGGTGGATAATTTTGAATGATAAACTAAAACAAAAAAGTTCCACCTCAATATGAAGAAGAACTTCTTTACATTGATGTTGGCAGGGACTGGAGTCTCCTTCCTCGGGGACCTTCCAAACCCACCTGGAAGCATTCCTGTGTTACCTGCTCTAGGTGATCTTGCCTTGGCAGAGGGGGTTGGACTGGATGATCTCCAGAGGTCTCTTCCAACCCTGACAATGCTGTGAGTCTATGAATGGTGTTCACTCAGCAGGTGAGTAGATCATGAAGCATAGAATCACAGAAAGGTTAGGGTTGGAAAGGACTTTTAAGACCACCTAGTTCCAACCCCCCTGCCATGGGCAGGGGCATGGCCCACTAGACCAGATGGCACAGGACAAGTCTCTGAATACCTGCAGTGGAGAGAGAAATGTGCTCCACAAGTGTGGTGACTTCTGATTAAACAGATTAATTTTGTTTTGGGGGGTAAGGGTGTTCAGCTGATTGCCATTTAATTAAAAAGCTTAGCTGCTGTCAGTATTGTTTGTGCAGTGGTATTTGATACGCCTGTATATATATTTAATCAGTGACCAGCAAGTGGATAAAAAGGCCTGCTGGTAATGCTTTCAAGTTACAAAGCAATTTAGGATAATATGGGCTGAAGAACTGTTGGTGACTGAACTAAACCAAGCCATGGGGTAGCAGAAGAAAGATGCAGTAAGAAAATGAAATGTAATACCAAAAGGAGCAATTTGAGCTATTTATATTGGTTACATCTAGATTAACTTTAGCCATTAGGGATAAAGAGCTGGTGCCCATGTGGGTAGTTCTTTATGCAGCAGTCAGCAATACATGCTCTTAAGGTGTGCAAGGAATGACAAAGAGAATAAAGCTGAAAATATTCTAATACTTGATTCCATTCTCAGTTGGAATAGTTTGTGTTGCTTTGGTTGTCCTGTGTCAAAAGTACGATTATGAAAGTAACTTCGTTTTCCTGGTGAGGCACATCCTTAAGTTTTAGGATTTGTATTGTAAATGAGAGAATGTTCTCAAAGGAGGAGTCACAGAGGAAGGTAGGACTGGAAGGGGCCTTGAGGGATCATTTATCTATTCCTCTCGCCCCCGGAGAGGGGATCAGTACCTAAGCCTGTGGCTATACACAAATTGTCTAGCTGTCTGTGAACCAAAGGATATGAAGAGAATGGGAGAGAGGGCCCAGAAACCCTGGAGACTCTTCTTTCCATTAGGTGTAGTTAACTTGTGGAACTGTTCGGTGAGAATGTTCAGGATGATAAGCATTTATGTGAATACAAAAAGCAAGTTGAGAAACTTGGAAGAGCATTCCACTGAGCACCATTAAAAAAGAAGATACCAGCATGCCTGGAGTACAGATTGCTAGAAACCATGCAAGTGCCCTGGGAAAATTATCACTACCTGTTTGTCCTGTCCTTGTGCCTCTCATACGGGCTGTTTTTGAGAACAGGGTAGAAGTTGATGTATCCATGTTATGTGACCTGCTATAACAATTTCTTACATTAAACACTTACCTGTCCTGACTGTTGGAAATTTTTTATGATGCTTGTCTTAAAAATACCTTGCAGTTGTTCAGTTCATTACTTCTTGTTTGTCTTAGTGGGAGAAAATGTTTAATTTCTTAACTTTAAAGTTTCTTGCATTGAGAGGCAACATGGAAGAAGAACTTTGTAATTCCAGTTCCCTTAGCATTGACTGAGCAAGAGGTGTAGTTTCCTATTCTTCCGGTAAGCAAACGGCAGAGATGTAGTGCTATTTATAAAGAAAAAAGGATCTAGCTTAGTTACTATCTATCATTCACTCTGATGTGATTGAATAGCTATTCTCAGCAGAAGAGTTCAGAGATCCTATTTAATTTGATTGGGTTGAGTACTTTATCTAAATCACTGTGGATGTTATATGTACCAATATCAGAAAGAAATTATGGTACTTTGGTGACAGACTTTCAGAACTACATACTTGAAATGTAAGAGAAGCCTTTTTTTTGCAGTTGTTAACTAAGATGCAACTGAAAAGCCTCTTAGTACCTGAAAACTTGAGCCTAAAAACAACCAGATCTGAATTCTGTTCCCTGTTATACACATCTGACTTTTGCCATGCATTGATGCATTTAGAGCTATTTTTTACTTCCCCACTGTACAGCAAAACTTAATATGTAGATTTGGATAAACATGCACAGAAAGCAGATTTTCTGAGCGAGTGAGATGCTGTTCTATGGTTACCTGCCAAGGGACTTAATTTTGAAAAAAAAACTTCTTCTGATGAAATACTTTGTGAAATCAGGTATAAAAAATAACATGAAATCACTTATGCGTATTTGCTGACATCTTGTGATGCTTTTCAATGTGTTTTGCAAAATGCTTCTGAGACATCAGTCTGATACTGGTTCACAACTAAAATCTAAGATTATATCAATGTTGTTTTAAATAAATCAATTAAAACACATTTTGTGAAACAGCACTCTAGAAATCCAAAACTCACTTATTGAGGAAAAAGGAATTCTTTAGAAATTGGCTCTGAGCATTTATATTCTGTATAATTGCTATGTAAAAAGTGATTTTTCTTGTGCAACAAGTAAGCAGAGGACTGTCTACATGTCTGCTGGGTTCAGTAGCAGCAGCTGTGCCAGTAGCTGGAGTATTGGACACTGGGCAGCTTTAGTCCTGCATACTGATGTGGTTATACAGCTCCAGTTCCATGTCTCTTAGTGAAGTCCTACCCCAGACTTGTACCCCAACTTCTTGGTACAAATTTGTTTGTGCACTGCATGGTTTTTGAAAAGGAGGTGGTTGAAGTCTGCTAGCTTAGGGCGTGGAAGAATCATGAAAATTGTGCAACAGTATATGTACCATGTCATTTGGTGTCATCTTCTGTCTCTGTAACTGTGTCTTCTTGTAAAACGAACAGCTTTTGGGCTTGAATTTAAATTTCCTGACTCCAGTCCACCTTTCCTCCCATTCCAAAAGTACAGGAAACCTGACTTCTCTGTTTATTGGTTTGGTTTATATCCATGTAACTCCAGTGAAGCAAAATAAACAGGATGAGTAAACACAGTCCTAGTTACTTCTCTTCTTGGAAGAAAATAGGCCAGAGAAGTTGAAGTTGTCTGAAAATGCTATTTTTTTTCTAAGGCAAATTTAACATAAGCTGATTTTCTATAAGTTTATGATCTCCCTGTAAAGTCAGGATTTGCCAAACAGTTTTAATTCTAGGTTGCTCAGAAAGGAGTTGGGAAGGAAGGGTTAATCGCAATGAGTTGTGTCCAGAAGTAAAGGCTTTCCCTTCTCCCATGTTCTGGTGGAAAGGCATGTTATTTCATGACTATTGTTAGTAATGTTAATAAGCGTTAGTACTATTTTAAAAATGGTGAGACTGCTGTCTTCAGTAATGCTTTATGAAATGTGTGAGAAGTGAATGCAAACCTCTGTGGTTTCCTCTACAAAGTAGAGGAGCATGCTTTCTTGTTTGACTGAAATGCCAGAAGCATTTAGCTGTGCTTTGCAGTTTCTGCCTGTGCCACCCATGAAATAGTGCTCTTATCCCAGAAGAGGTACCCAATACAATAGATATTAATTTACATAAGAGGCTGTTTTCTAATTATGAACAGTTTGTGTGTCCAGGGACTTTTGATTAGTGACGAATTGAAACTAGGGAAGAATATGAATAGCTTGAGGGAAGAATGACAAAAATGAGAAAATTACAATAGAAATTGACAGGAATAAGATGAAAGCAATCTTTTTTTAAAGTATTCTGTTTAAAGCATACCAGAGAGAAAGCTATTTTGGGCCAAGTAATAAGGAATCATATGTTCATTAACAAGAATTACGAATAATTAGTTACTATTAAGACAAGTTAGACAGAAGATGAATTGAATTATTTCCTGAGGAGTGACTAGGAGAGAAGAATAGGGAATATGTGGAGATACCTTTGCTTTCCTCGCTGCTTTATAAGGAAATCACCAGAGCCTTGCCTGTGGAAAATGTGTACATTTAAAATTTTGATTATTTTTCTTTTAATTCTGTGTATGTCAATGTTTCCTCACAGGAAACATGAATATTAAAGAGAAAAGAAAAAGGAAGAGATTAGAAACCAGGATTAGTGCTGCATGCAATATATATAAGCCGTGGAGAAAATGAAGCAGCAACAGGCTCTTCAGCACCAAATTCTACCTTTGACCTCTTTTAAAATCTTTTTTAGCAGAGGTATATGTTACTTTCCTGAAGTTCATACCCTGAGGGGCAAATCTTTGTCAGGTAAAAGCATAGAGGGTCAGTCCTTTCTGACTCGTGATCTTGTTCAAAGATTACCTTCTATATCAAACCTGATTGAATTCATGGTACCTATCTTGCATCCCAGGCATGGGCTATATACAGGTTTAAGGCTGAATATTGTAGTCTTCATTTCAAATTGAAATTTCAAGATGAGTTATTATGTTTTGTATATTGAACACTGACACAGGCGTAGAATGGGTAAATTGGTCATGAACAGCTTTACATATATGCAGCAAATTAGATTAGTTGGATCAGTCCATCCTGGGCTGCCAGATGTCCGAAATACCAACTGGGCTCTGTGAAAGTACAAAGAAAAGCTGTGTTTCATAATGTAGGACTTGACCATATAATGGAGAACACCAAAAGCTTCTTGTCACAGGAGAAGTTCTTGTAACCTAACTGACGTTGCTAACAGAAGGTACAAATTTGATCTGCTTTTCTGATTGCCTTGCAAAAACATTTATGTAGTCTTGTTTTGATGAGACGTGTTTGTATTGTTGTGGTTATAACTGGGTTTTGAGATTACTGTTGTATTTGTGTTAGTTACAGGAAGGTAGCAAGTGTTTTATTTTATTTATATTAGCTGAACTCAGAAGGGTGAGATCCATCAAAATTCTCAGCATGTCTAAATTGTGCTTTGAAGACAATTCTCATGACTTAGAGAACATTGAATAATTTCTAATACTACCTTTGTTCTGTTCCTCGTAATCAGAACCCTAACTACTTCTCACGTGTTTGGTTTTTAATGTTTTGCTAAAGGTAGACTGAGGCTGCAGCTCCCAGAGCATCAGGGGCAATTTAATAATTTGCTCAAGGAAATGAAGGTAAAGAAAGGACTCCCCCTCTACTTTCTTTCTCCCAGTTAAGTGTTTCAGCCACCTTCTTGTTGCAGCTTTGGCAATTCTCTGAAAAGTGATCTCTGAACTGCTCAGACTTACCAGCTTGGCTGAGAATTGCCTGCTTGTCGGGGTGAAGCAGAAGTTAGTGTTCTGCCCCATGTAGGCAGCTGAGTTGGCTTGCAGAGGAGTCCTGTGCCAGAGCTGGCACAGGGTGAGTAAAGGGAGTGGAGCAAAGAATGCTGGCAGGATGAACTGTGCAATGGGCGCTCTCTGCCTTGTGAGGCTGCACTGTCTTCTCACAAAGCCTAGCCGTGCCATGTTGAAGGGATGGGGGTGAAGTCTTTCAGGGTACTGTGTGATGAACAAAACTTGGTATTTTTCTGAATCAGAAGTGATTCTTTTTCTGTCTTTGCTTTCTTTTTTGTGATTCCCTCCCTCCCCCCACCCACAGAAGACCACACAAATAATCAGTTCTCATTCAATTCGTAGAATAATTAAGCTGCAGAGAACTTTAATACTAATGTTGAAGAGCCAAAATAGTGCATAATATTGACAGTAGGCCAGAATTGAGACATTACAGCTCTGTTAGTGGAGCTCCTGTTTGTCTGGTAGAGACTGTGAGTGAAATCAGTCATTTTAACAGCTGATTGTCTTGATAGAAGTAAGACCAAACCTGTGTGCCTGAGAGGGTAACTGCCCTCTGAGTTATGACTTGAGCTGATACAATGCTCAGTAGTATTGGTTGCTGGACTACCCTACTAGCTTTCTAATTGGTCTACTTGAGACAGTGAAGTAGCTTAAGAACCATTCTGGCACCACAAACAAGGAAGGAGCGCGGCTTGGCCTTTCCAGAGCTTTTAGCAATATTTGGTCAGTGGCTTCTGAAAAGCCACTAGGGAGCTGCCCCACATATTCTTATCATACTTTGTGGGATGCCTTTAGGTGAGGGCAAAACCTGCTTATTTGCTGATGGTTTTTGTTTTCTTTTGTGATGAGATCTGTTGATCGGTGCTGTTCCTTGCTTTTGCTGGATGTTCCTGACATAGATATACTATGTTTCTTTCCATCAAAAAAATCTTCTAAATTAATTGTAATGTGTGAAAATGTGAAGGTTTTAGAATGTGTTTATCTGTTCATGGACGTTAAACCATTGGAAGAAAATGGTTTAATGAGTAATAATGCTTTTCCTAACTTATTCCTGTGATGTGTTGAATCTTGTTATAGGTATGAATAACTTTCTATAGTATTCATGTATTCATTTATTTAGAGCTCACTATGCCAGAAATGTAAAATAAATCTCTCACTTTTTTTTTTTTTCTGTTAGACATTAAGGCTGATCTGTACCACTACAGCAGTGCAGAGGAAAAATGTAGGAGCCTCAGGACCTGAAAAGTACACGGAGGCATTTATTAAAAAACAGATTGAAGAGTTCAACCTAGGAAAGAGACATTTGGCCAACATGATGGGAGAAGATCCAGAAACTTTTACCCAAGAGGATATTGATGTAAGTACAGTTGCTCTGTTGGAGAAGTAATTTACTGTAGAGTTTCAGATATTGAAAGCACTTTACTTCAGCATGAGCCCCTCAGCTCTCTGTGAATTTTAATCAAACTGTCAGAATAAGCAAGAATGCTGCTATACATTGCAAACATTGCAACTGTGACTGTGAATAGACATTCTACTTCTGCTGCCATGTGAGGTCAGACATCCCAGTATAGAGCGGTATACTATATCTTGTTAAAGCACAGTAGGTTCTTTTTAAAAGTGCTAATGGATAATTCCCTTGATCTCAGGTTATAAGAGGCACTGTAAAGGTTTATGTAGCATTTCAAAACGTTTACTCACAATTTGACCTGCTGTGTATATTTAGGGTTTTCTTGCGTGATACAGTGGTTGCTGGTAACGTATATTAAATTTTATAGGATATTTTATAACCAATGCACTGGTTTAGCTTGAAGATTTTAATGTAGATGTGAATTTAAGCTCATATCAATATCTACAAACATAGTGTTTTATTGTCATTCCCTCTCATGACTGGCAGATGGGTGGCCTCCTCTTTCTCTCTGTCATTTAGGCTTGTGTAATGATAAGCTCCCTTTCACTCAGAAAAATGTTTTGTTGCATAGATGTGTCATTTTTTTTCTTTTTTTTTTATGTCTCACCTGGCCTTCACTTCTGTCATATCTATCTTATTTTATCATACATCAGAGGTAGGAAGGAGAAGTATCATTTGGTGACATTCACTCTTAGGTGAAGCTGCGTGAAGTCTCATGGCTGAAGTTTCCTTTGCACAGCAGCAACACTACTGCTGTAGCCAGGGCAGCCCAGTGTGCCAGCAGGACTCTTAGGATAGAGGTAGTGATGTGTAAGTGCAAAGCAAGAGATGTCCATGGTTTAGTTTTTTCAGGGCAAGGGCCTCTCTCAGTGGCAAAATTCTGTCTGCATGGCTGTGTCCATTTGAAAGGTCTTGGCAGTGTGCTTATGCCAAGAAATAATATGTAGGTTGTGATACAGGCTCATTTCAAACATGTTTGACAGGCTTCAAAACTAAGTTCTAAAAATATGCAGCAAGGTAAAGCGATCCAAAGTAATGGCCTGTTGAGAAAAAGGCTGAAATGAGACTTGAGTTTTATCAGGTATCAGAAAATCCATAAAGGCAGCTTGAGTTCAGGTCACAAATCCATAGGAAATCAAGCTTTGAGAGTGCAAAGCTGTGCACTGATACAGCATCTGTGTAGAGACGTAGGAATCTCTCTGCCCTTCTACAAACAAGTGGCAGTGCAGAGACCCTGCCAGTCTAGATGTAAGTGAGTACGGTCGACAGTAAAAGTATTCATTGAGGTCAGCAGTAATACCAGGCTGTTTCTTTACATTGGCTATTTTATTTCTCTGCAAGCTGTAAAATTTCCTTTCCATGTATTTTTCAGGTGGTTTTTTTCTTACCTTTAATGATGTTTATTTTTTTGAGTTCCTTTCTTGTAAACTAAACATGCACCAGACTACCATGTCAGAATACCTCCCATGTTAATACAGTACAGTGATGATGCTGATAGTTCAGTTTGCCTGAAAGGTTAATGGTAGGAGAATGCATTAATCTGTAGTCTGGCTTCCTTCCTTCCTTGACAGGGTCTAGGAGGAAGGCTTCTAGAAGGCAAGAAATGCAAAATGACCGTATCTGTGTAGTGGTTTCTTCTTTATAAAGCCACAGCACTATGATCATTTGCACAACATTAAGTAAGCTCCACCATTAGTAAAAGCAGATTCATTCTGGAAATCAGCTTTTATAAATGCAGTGCAGGTGACAAGTATGGGACTGCTTTGCAGACTGCTTCTGAAATGATGGAGAAGTGGGGCCAAAAGAGTAGTTTTGTTTGGTGATACCAAGTATCTGCGGTTTGATTTCTTCATATTCTATCAGGTGTTGGGAAGTAATTAAAGTGTGTAATAGTGTCTGCTATGCATAATTAAATTTCTGTTATAAAAATATAAAAGCTCCTTAAGCACTGACAGGAGAATTACCAAGCTTTACATTTTGAACAGCAGTAATTCTTTCTGATGAGTATTTATATACCTCCATGTCTTCTGCTGTTAATCAGTCTTTGCAGTGTATTTCAAAAGTAGACATCCTAGGATTCTGTCCTTCACTGGAGTTTTAGGTAGAGTTTAATAAAAGCTAAACCTTGTGAAGTTTTAAAAAAGGAAAATAAGTTGACTTACTTGCTAATCCTCGGATGTTGTGGAAGCAAAATTGCCTCTTACTGATGCTTTTATTTAGGAATGAAAAGTTAAGCTGTGCATTACAACAGTATTTCTTGAGGAGAAAAAAAATCCAACAAATTGATATATAACTCTGCACAAGTCTACCAATTGCTTTTTAATTGGTATTATAGACCTCACTCTGAAGCTAGGATGTTTTATTCTCCTATGTGTGAATATGTGCTATGAAGTTTTTCTAATTGATTTGCTTTGCCCATTCCATTTGATGTATCATTTTTCACAATATTTCATAATTTGTGCTCATTTCTAATGAACAGAGTCGTTAGGACAGGCATGTCTAAGTACAACTGACAGCTAACATTAGGTGCCAGATGCAGTTTATAAAGCTATGTAGAACTGCGGAGAACAGTTTAAATAAATTAGCACCTGTACATTAGTCTCACTTGCTGGTAATTTATAAGCGAATCAGTAGAGATGACATTTAGGTAAGTCATTGATCAAGTTAACAGCTGCATACCCACTGCCCAGCTGGGATACCTAATTAATAGAGATTGCAGTCCTGACCTAGTGCTTTTCCCCATTTGAGTCTGTAATCCTTTTATTTTGTGATTTAACTTCTAACTTACAGTTGTAGTAAACAGCCCACAGCCATTTTCCACTGTCAGTTCTGTGATATTCCACTTTAAAACCCAGAAATCTAAGTAAGATTAATATAAGAAGAGTGTCTTAAGCTTCGTGACCTATTTATATGCCAATATTTTTATTATTCATTTTTATGCAGTCAGTAAATGCTCTCTCAGATACAAGCTCATCATAAAGCAATACTCTTTCCCTGTAAGAGTTACTAAAACTCAAAAGCTAAAGATTGTGTTCATTTTTGCTTGTTGTCTGTCTTATGACCTAATAGATTGTTGTCAAGCAGATGGAATAATTGGAACATAAAATATATTTTTTCCTCTATTAGCATGTATACTGTTGGAAAAATATCAGTAAGATAGTTAACTGTGAAAATGTTAAATGTTGAAAGACTTAATTCCTCATCAGGTTTCTTTCAAAAAAAAATAAGGCTTCTTTCATGAAAAATTGCTTGTATCCAGTTGCTTTTAAAGGTAACTCGGCACATCTCATTTCTAAATAATGTTCAAATTTTAGCAACACAGAATATTAGAAATGAGTGAATATTGGCAAATGTGAAATGTCAGAAATGTTTTTCAGAACAAAATGTGTTTCTGAACTGCCTGTTGTCTACAAGAAGAGTGTCTTGTCCAGCATTGTCCTTAAAATAAATAATGGATTTTGAATTTATTTAAATAGTTGAAGCTAGAATGCTTTTTTCAGCTCTTTTTAATTTTTTTTCCCAGTGGAAGCAAACTCTGCATCAGTGTTTTTTTACTTCTGCATCAATCTGAGCTGATGACTGCTGTATTTTTTTTACTCTTTCTAATACTGTTCCATATTTTGAAAAAATGAAATGAAGATAGAAATAAAGACTGTTTCTTTCAACAGATTTTTTTTTAATTTTTTTTCTCTGCAAGCTTGTGACAAGACATTAATTTTCATTTTGAAAGTGATTACATATTATAAAAATAATGTAATATTAAAAGAAGGTGGGGTTTTTCATATCATGACTGTGGATTGTTTTGGGTTTTTTTCCAGTGATAGAGTTAAAATGGTTTGTCACTTTGGACTTGAAACTTCTTTCTGTACAAGCTAGAATTTAGCTGTACATGAACAGTGATGGGGGTGGTTTCAGTAAATTTTAGGAGTTAGTAGTTAGAGGATGGGTTTGTTTTGCAATATAAACTTTGTTGTGTCACCTTTTTTTTTTGGCAGGGGGGATTGTGGTTTGTTTTGTTCTTAACCTTTTCTTTCCTGTTAAATAAAAAATAAATATTTCAGAGTTAACATTTTGTGTCCCATTTTTGTTTTATTCATTCCTGGGTTTACCCCAGATATTCTGGATTTTGGATGCTGAAAACTGTTAAAGAATACTGCTAGTGTGGTTAGAAGGAAAACAGCTGTTCCAGAAAACATCTCGGTCTGAGAGGTGATGAAGTACAGTGACTAAATGATGTGATTCAAGAGGCACAGTTTAAGAAGGGAAGTGGCTCTCTTAAGATCAAGTTGAGGAGTAGAAGCTGAAACAGCTTTTGCTCAGGTGTTTCATTAAAATGTTATGGCATAAAGTGTCACTTCTCACTTCAGTGTTTTGATGATTAAAATTTCGTGTATATTTAAAAAGGAATGAGCTGGATTCTTGAGCCTGCTGCCAAAAAGGGTGCTGCTGCAAAGGAACCCCAGGGTAGAGTGGTGTTTTTTTTGTTTTTTAAATTTTTTTTTCTTCTTTCCTTTTCCCTAAAATACCTTTCTTCACTGGATGTTACTTAGATAACTATCTTTGCACATGTTTTGAGCAATGGGAGTTAGTGGAATGTTTTGTGTTTGAGCTTCAATAAAAATGGGCAAGATCAGTTGAAGAACTGAACTGTTGAAGTCTCCTATCCCAGTATGACTCAGGCAACTCTATTTGAATTAAAGTATTGAATTCTTAGTTTCTCAAGACATTGGGGAAAAAAAGCAAAGGCAAAAGTAACTCTTACTGACCCAACTGAACTTGTTTGATTCAGAGTTAGTCTCTGACGTGCGGGAAAATGAGCAAACAACTTCTTGGCTTGTAGAGAGGTGGTAGGAAGGGAAGGACAATCAGAGGTCAGGATATGCAACATCCACAGGGAAGTGGAAAGGTGAGGATGTGGCAGGTACACTGATTTTACACGACATACACATACATTGCTGGACAGATTATTTAATTAATTGGTTTGTGTGTTTGAAGGACTGCCAGACTTTTTGGGTTTCTCTGGTTTTGTTTTTTTTTTTTTTTTCTTAATAGGTGTGGAAGGTTGTACTTGTTATTCCAACTGGCTTGAATTCAGACTTAAAGCTGCAAGTGAAAGACATTTTGGTCCTGTGGGGAGTATATTGACTCTTCTGGTCCCTCAACAAATGGTGATATAACAGGATTTCTTTTAGTTTGGTACAGGAAAGTTAAGTTTACCAACTGTGCAGTTTAAGAAATGTCAGATGTGTAAACTGTCTTGTTACTAATGTGTTCATATGGTTTTAAAGGTGTGAACACTGGGTATTTTCCTCTTCTCTGTGTGGATCAACAGTGAAATTCAAAAACAAAGTTTTTCAAATCCTTAAAAGACATGACTAAATTTTTTTTAGTAACTCATAGCAGAAGCAGACTGTACCCGTTCCACCTTTTTCAAGTAATTTATGTAGTTATTTTTGGTAACACTGTTGTGTTATTAGGTACCAGGATTTTTAATTGTGATTCTGCTGAAAATAATTATGGATGTTTCACTTTTAGAAAGTTGTGGTTTATTTCCAAAGACAATGGCAACAGTGTGATTTAACAAACAGAATGTGAAATAGCAGCCCCAGAACCTGTGGAGTCTAGAATGGGGGGAATAGATCTTCTATAGCTGACATGATGACACCAAGAAAGTAGTTCTTCCTGTTCAACACAACAGTTTCTTTAATCTGGAGTTCACGTCCAAATAAGCACTAAAAAAAGGCTATGGGCCAGGACCCTGGAGGTGAAAACCACTTCTGGAATGAGAAACTGCAGTTAAATGTAAAGGTTTCTTGGGAACTTTATTGCTAGCATTTACACCTTGATTATAAAGTTTTAAGAGGGATATTCACCTGCTTTTTCTGTTCAGGAAAATGCAACTAACATGCAGTTAATTCTCTATGGAATTTTGATTTGGGACCTGGAGATTTGTGAAAGGAAACCTTATGTTCCATATCTGAAGACATTTTAAAAAGATTTCAGGAAAATAATTTCATGGTTATGTGCTTCAGCTGCAGTTTGGAGAAACTAATGTTGATATAATTCCTCAGATTGATCCACCATCTTTTTATATTGCTTGTACAGGGCTTTTTTAAAAGATTTCTTTTCTACAAAAATGAAACATTTGCATAGACAAAATCAGCTTGTGTAGATGAAGTTCCCAAGAGGCAGTCTGACTTTCTATGTAGTTGGTAAAGTACAGCCTGAGAATCTGGCTGTGTAAAAGTAAGAAGAAAATTCTGAATAAAGCTGAACTGGAATCTGTTGCATTCCAGGATAGTTCATCCTTGATTACTTTTCCATAAAAAGAGAGAAGTCAGGAAGACTATTTCTTTCCATTTTGCAACAACAAAAAAATAACCTTATAAAATGAGCCATTCTTTGGTTAGTTGTTGTGTAGAGATCTGAGAGTAGATGTTAGGATTTCTTAATACAGGATGTGTTCATGCTGTAGTGTGAAAGACATGAGTGTACACTTAGCAATAAAATAAATTTTCCAAGAAGTAGAAGGTCTCAGATGGCAGGTACTTTTTTCATTGTAAATGTTAAATTGTTGTATTTGGCATTTATTAAGGTGTCATAGTTACAGTAACTGTTTTGGCTGAGATTCTGGAAATGCTTGTATAAAGATTATGTCTTAAATACACACACAGTCAGTCTCAGGACCCTGTAATAATTTCTTTTAATATATTATATGAGGTGTTGGTTTAACATCATTTGGCTCACAGTAGATTTCTCTCTTGTCATCATAATTAATCCCCATTTGTTCATAAATAGGTGTTCACCTACTGTGTGTATGCATAAAATGCCCATTGACTAACAAATGGGAATACAGTAGTCACTAAGAGAAACAAAATTACCATTTTATAAAATCAAGTTAAGCCTTTTGTTTGCTTCAGAATTCTGAAAATTTCTGTTCAGAATGCCAGTAGGGGATTAATGAAAGTAATAGGTTAGGTCTTTTTACACTCCATGCATATTAAATCTGTTGAAGCACTGACAAAGCACTCCAAGTCTATGGAAAAAAGTATCAGCGAGTAATAGCCCTAAGGTAGCCTAACTAACAAAGAACCATTCTTCTTGAGAGAAGATTTTAAACTCAGGTTTTATTGTAATTCTACTTTTCTGTACTGTCTAATGGAAATATAAATGAGACCACTGCCAGAAGGGTTTATTTGGTTGGTCCATTTTACTGTACAAGCACAATATGTCTGTCTGAAGCTCTGCTACCCACTGTCTGAAGTTGGCTACACTTGCCAGACTCCTACATCTGGGAAATTTTGGTGGCTAGCTTTTTCTGGTTTGTTTTTAAAAACAAATTAAAATAAACAGCCGTGACAAATGCATGTTTTTTCATTATTAAATTATGGCTTAGTTACATTGAAGAGGGAGAGTAAGATGATGCTGAACAGAAATGTGTGTCAGGGCTTAACTTTGTAAGGTGCTTTGCCTTACATTTTGGCCAGAATGGTTTGGAATATTGGTACACTAACTTCATTTGTTGTAGGCAAATAATGCTTGTTTTATATATCACATAAATACTGGTAAATATTGATTAAGTAAAAATACAGTATGTACCTTGTACTTAGTGAAAACAGTAAACAATGAGTGTGATGACTGTTATATATTTTTCTAAAGTGTTTTATCAGACCTTCAGGTATCTAAGGGAAAAAAAAAAAGATGTTACTTGAGTGTTTCTTCTCTGGGCAGTTAGTTCAAGTTCAGCAAAGATTTTAGTGATTCACAGTTGTTTCCAAGTGCAGTGATCAATGAAATGCTTATTTAGGCTATGTAAAATAGCTATTACTGCCACAACAAACATGGCTTTTTAGACTTGAGGAAACTATGTTTGGAAATTTTAGAAAGTGGGATTCCAAATGTTTAAAATTTGGCTTTTTCCTGTTGCCTTAAATAAAATTTCTATGCTTGATCTGTCAGTAGGCACTTTTAGCAAGCACTGATAGTTTCAGAAAGATAAATAGATAAGTGTTGTGATTTCCTCTGGAAGTCACAGCATTTGAAATTTTACTGGAAAATCATTGTGTATAAAGGTGGTCTTTGCACTTGAGTAGTTCTGGTAAGTTATGATAAATGCATTCTGTAAAAACTAAATTTGGCAGAAGAAAGTCCACTCATTCTGATGCAGTAAAGTACAGCCTTCAGAATGAGGTTTTACTTCTGAGGATTCCAGAGGAAATTATCTCCTTTTCTTTTCAGCACATCACATATGTGTCATGTTTTCTTACTGATTTGGTTGCCTACTGTACAAAGGTTATGCTATTTTTTGCATAAGAAAGTATGTAAGAAATGTTTTTGATTATGCTTTTGTGGGAAAAAAGTCACGAGATCTTTCTTCTTGTTTTCAGAGAGCTATTGCCTATCTCTTTCCTTCTGGCTTATTCGACAAACAAGCCAGACCTGTGATGAAGGTAGGATTTCTTGTTACATTTCTGAGTAACTGTAGCATGATACTTTGAGTAACTTTTTCCTTTTGCTGATATTTTTCATTTATTTGCAGCATCCTACGGAAATTTTTCCAGAGCAGAGAAGTAAGTGTTCTTAGATACTTATTTTATTATTTCTAAGTATTAGAATTGTTGCATATGTAGAATTTCTTATTTTTATGGATTGGCTCTTTTCCCTATGTTACTAATGACTGCTAAGACATGAGCAGTAAAAGTCTATTCTCATATTCTGTGGTTTAGGATAAAAGTTATCGGTCTATTCCAGAGTACCACTGATCTCAGAAATTGCGTTAACTGACTAAGATAAATGTTTTTCATTGTTTAAAAATAAGCAATAAATAGAATGATGCGTAGAATCTCTTGAAGTCATATGAAAACCTTTTGTTAAATTCAGTAGCTTTTTGTCAGAGCTGTCTATCACCTCCATAAAATATTCATTAATACTATTTTAAACCAAAAGTTTTCTTTGTAACTTTGTTGCTCTAGAAGATTAGAAATTACAGTTTTGAATTTTTTTAAATAGTAGGCAAAGTGGAACCTCTCCTAATCAGTTTTTGGACCTTAAAGTCCTAACTCTGCATGTCTGTCCATACTGTCTTTGGTCTTGCTCCTGAGACACTGTATAAAGTCCCAGATGTCAGTGATATGCCAGTATGTTGGTCAGTTCACTAAAATCAACAATTTAATATTAAATAGAATGTTTGAAAAATAAGGTCAAAACATGTTGTCTGTTTTTGACTAGTATTTGGTATGAACTAGTAGCATGGGTGTGAAATTCTACATTCACTGAGCTATCAGGTCCCAGATAAACATTTCTGATTATCATTAAAATCTTAAAATTTTCCTTCCATTTTCCTACTGCAGAAATAATTGATACTTGTTTTTTGAGTGTCTTTGGAAGGCAGTCTAAACTATCTGAAATTTTGGATTTTCAGCTTTCAAATGGTATCATGCCTTATTTTTCAACTTCCCTGTATTGTGAAGTAAAAAAGTAGAAAGTGAAAGGGTAGGAGAGAGTTAATCATTGTAGTTTTAAAATCCAAAGGCTGTTTATGGAAAAACTAAGCTACTATTCTATATACTTCCAGGACTAAAGCATTCTTTGAAATGCTAGCAATATCCTGAGGACTGTAAGAACAAATTAGTATAAATGTGTAGTTTTGTATTTATATCTAAAAATAACACATTCAATAAGTATCTCTTAAGGCAGCTTTGTCTTGTCTATGTATTGCGTCTTCAATAACTTTGAAGTACAAAAACTTAAATTTATACCTTGGAAAGTTTCCAGAACAGTTTTTTCAACAAAATATGGTTTCACAACTGCATACATGGAAAATCTCCCTAGTAGTCTATGTGGGTAAAAGTCCCCTGTATTCTTTCTTTTCTGCTAAGTTTTACATTTTTACATTCAACTTCTGAATGTATATATATCTTGATGTTCCAATCCAGTATATATTGTGCTTATCAGACAGGTTTCTGGAGTCTTATCTTTGCCTTTAGTTTACAGATAGCTTTAATTAACTTCACGGGATAAAATGGCTGGGTCTTTCTCTACAGTTCAATTTGTAAAAAGCTCTCAGGTTTTTATTTTTGTAATTTTTCTTTATTTGAAAGAGATCTTTGTTATGTTATCTAAGTTTGCCTTTTTTTCTCCAAAGTTGAATTTTGTCTTTAAATAATATTTTGTAATAAATAAAATACACTGGATATGCTGAATTAATATGGAACATATGTTTTCTTGCTGAACTAATTATGTAAACTATAGGATAGATATTTGTATTTAAATATCCCACATGTAATAACACAAGCGAGTTCTAAAATCACCCAGGTTCTGAATATGGTTGTTGCCCACAAAAGATAATTGTACACATACTTAGTTTAGCTTAGATGTATTATGCTAATAAAAACCTTCTTTGTTTTAGCACTGTTTTTTCCAGAGCTGCTAAATCTTTCACTTTTCAATGTAGATTTCAGTCGTCTCTTACTTTGTACTTCTTTTTGCACTAAAATGTATTCTTCTATTTGTAATACTACCTATACAGTCTTTTAGAGTTGTACACAAAGGATTTCCTTATGTAAAATGTTTTTGACAACTATAATGTTAAATATTTTATTATAATTGCAGAGGGAGATTAGCTTTAAAAAAAATTGTCTAAACTTCCAGGCAGATTGAGCATCTGTAAAATGTCTTTGTTCTCTGATATTTAAAAAGACAATCAGTATTATGAAAGAGGTTTATAACTGCATTTAGATACAAGGGAAATTTTTTTAGTGATTGTATATTGCTTTCTTGTCTAATCTTGCCTTCTATTAGAAATCCAGTGGGGAGAAGATGGCCGACCATTTCACTTCCTCTTTTATACTGGCAAGCAGTCATATTATTCATTAATGCATGTAAGTATGTTATCTGTAATAAATAATGTCAACTCCCAGTCAAGTGCATGTTATTCTAGAGGTGCCACTCAGGAGTCCTGAGTTTAGTTATGTTTTCACAGAAGGCCATAATATCACCACTGAAGCTACATGCAATGTGTAATTTAGTGCCACAATATTCATTATTATGAGCATTTGTATGTCACATTTAAGAGAACACACTATGTAATAGTTCTTCCTTTAATTTTTTGTTCATTTTACAGTTTTGACTATGGACTGATTTTGAATAGTCTGAACACTTTCCTGTCGGCTCTGTCTAGTTGGTAGCAAAAGATTAGTAGTGGAGAATGCACATACAACAAAAATGGCTAGTTCTAGCAAAGTTCATTGTAGAATAAAAAATAGTTCTTTTTTTCCTCTGTGAAGGGCAAAGCTATAGGAAATGTTATTTGTGCTGACATTTAGTGTGAAGAAAATTTGCATTTAAACTGCTTAATTGATTTTTCTAAGATGGTTCCATTCATGCAAACTTAAGGCTTTTTCTGATTAATATGGTTCCAGGAATAAAGGATCTGCAACTTTTACCTTTATGAAAAAAAGCTGTATCTAATAGAACACCACTAGATCCTGAGTCTTGACATGGGTTGTGAACAGACCTTTCATATCTGTGACCATCAGTGGCACAAGCATTATCTGCACCTTCAGAAGAGTCTATGGGATGATGTTCATGTTTCTTACATGTACTTATAGAAGGCAAAAGCGTTAATAATGTATAATGTAATAATGCAGAAATATTTAATTCGATATTCATATCAGGTTTTGTTTCCTCATTAGATGGTTTTAAGAAGTTAGTTCTATGGTTAGTCAGTTGTCAGAAAAACAAACTTTATGGTCAGAAATTCAGTGCACAGCTTTACTGAGTATAGTGTTTTTATTAGAATGATCTGATATTTATTCGAGTTCTGTGTACCCAAAGGACAAAATCCCTTCTTGTCAGGTACATTTATTTCTTTGGGAGAATAAAAAACACCCCCACTTTTTTTTTCTTTTTTTTCTTTTTTTTCTTTTTTTTTCTTTTTTTTTCTTTTTTTTTTGTTGTTGACCTTGGGCAAATGAGCTTCTTGCCCTGGCAGAAATGAAATGAATGATAAATGTAGAGAGTGTCTTTGCTGAGTAATGGAGCTGCAGCATAGGCTTTCCACAGAGGTTTTCTCCTGCACAGCCCGAGGCAGCCCGAGGACCCCTGCTGTTCATTTAAATAGGTATGTCAAATCTGCCTCGAAACGCTGCTGGTTTGATCTGTGGTAATATTTGTGAAGGTTCCATATGGACTTGAGCCCCCTGCAGTGCTAAGAAATAATGTACAACGCTTCATGGTGCAGACGCAAATTTTCTCTGAAAAGGGATGCAATGCTGCGTTTTAGCTGTCGGAGAGGATGATGGAGCTGACGCGCTAGGCCTGTCAACTTGTTACACGGATGGGTTGCACGCAGCAAGGCTGTGGAAAATCTGTGCCTTTTAACTTTTCTACTTAATCACGGTTGTAGCATTGCCTTTAGACTGTATGCTACATTAATTCTCTTCCTGCCTTCTGCCTTTCATCCCAAGTTTCACGGAAAAAAGTAAAGCATGCAGGTCTTGTAGAGGAGCCTTATCAAACAGCTGTCATCTGACAAGCCATTTGCATTTGTTTTGGCTGAAACAGAGCAACCCAAGGGCAAGATGTTTTGTTGCATTCCATCATAATGAAGAAATTACAAATTTTACAAGGAGCACAAGTTTATTTTTAGCTCTTCCTAGCAGTTAGAGTATGCAAGCTTGCCTTGGAAATCTCTGAAAGTATAGAGCGTGTTTTGTTTCTAAGAGCGTGGCAGCCACCTTCAAACAAATGGCCTTGACAAATGCATTTTTCATTAGTATAGGATACTTGACTGTTCTTCAACTGTTTCTGAATATTTTCATTAAATCTGCTTCTATAAATGTAAATCCATTAAGTGAGATTTAACATGGCTTTTTTCTAAGTTGGCCAAATGAAAGCCAAAATCTGCATGAAATTCCCAGCATTGTTTTAACCACTTATTAAACTAATGTGTATTTAACAAAATGTATTCCTAAGTCTCAAAGCTAATTAATTTGTCCAGAAAAGAGTTGTATTTTAATACAGTCTAGTGTCAGTAATCTATCCAATTTGAGGATGTCTTTTAAATTGCTACATTAAATCTAATAAACAGGATAAACATATTATTTAGCTTAAACTTCTATGTCATTAATTACTACATAGGCTCATGTGGAACTTGAATTTTATTACCTTTTAGTTATATAACTGGGCTTAGCATTATTGTTTAGTTAGTGCTTATAAAAAATATTGTCCACTTACTGAAAATAAACTATCTTTGTATGTATTATAATTGCCAATATACGTTTGGCTTTCAATATGAAATGAACTATCATACAAGATATTTGTTACGTGCGTTATTGTTTTTGTTCTGCTTGTTGAATAAAGTTTAGCTGTAGGGAAAAGGACAATTTATTTTTCTTCTGATACACAAAAGACTGTTTATTGCATGAAACACCATTTCGCAAGTGTTTGATAGTGCATTTGATCATCATTTCACTTAAAAGTTTTTTAGAATAATACCATTTTGTAATGTGCAGAACAAGACAAAATGGTACCTTCATACCATTGTGCACAGGAAAATAGTAATTCCATGTAATCATGCTTCTTGTACATTTTTTGGAAATATCAGGGCTTATGGATTGAGGTAAATACTCTAACAATTGAGCATTTTAACTCTCAAAAATATTCCAAAACTTAAAACCAAAGTGTATGCTGAACTCAAAACACAAGAAACAAAGTAAAGTGCAAACTGAGGTAAAATGTCAGCTCTGCAGCATATCTTAACTGTAATGTTAATAGAATTTTTCCCCCATAAAAATCTCTTTTAGGGATTCATTTGCTGATTTCTTCCCTATTTTTTAATGCAGAGTAAAATAATTTTTTATTATTTTAAGTGTCCTTGTAGAGATCTGAAATTTGATCTCTGTTAGAAATGGAAGCGTTTCAGTACATAGTCAATCTTGTGAAATCAGCTATTTTGATTGTGTAATAGCTGAGTTTACAAGATACACAGATGTGTACAGTCATGAATTGGACTATTGAATCCTCAAGTGATTAGTAAAATCTTCACCTGCCAGCTTTGAAAAAGCAAGTGTGTCTTCAGAAGCTTTCTTTAGCTGTTGGGGAGTGAAGATTTGTCAGATAAATTATTGGGCATTACATGTGATTCCTGATTTTGCAAAGGCTCATCCACATACTTTACTTCACACGTGAGTGGTTCTTTCAGTCTGTTGGCTTTATCTCTATACAGAGATAAGATACATGCATCAATTTTTTTTTTTTTTTAGTACTTCAGACCAAAATTTTATAAGAGTTGCAAGTCTACTTTCATTGCCAGAAATATGTAGGAAATTATATTTAACATTTCTCTTACACTTGGAATTACTTTAAAATGCTACTTTTCAATGTTGCTTGACTTCATCTCCCATGTAAAGGGTTCTTTGTCTGAATAGACATGATTGCTGTAATTTAATCAGAACAGTTTAAAGAGATAATTTTAATTCTTAGAAGTGCACGTACTTAAAACTTAAACAGGCTCTGGAGTGTTGGTGTTCTTTGGGATTACCTAGAGGGATGGTCTTCTGGAAAATTTTGTTGTTGCTGCTTTTCTAAACCTTTTTGTCATTGTAACTAACAATTATTTTTTGAGGCTAGAAAGTGGTAGGTGGTAACCCATATCTCATTTTATTTGCCTGTGTTTATCAATCATTCCCAAATATGACAAAATCCTTAAGTCTTCTTCTAACTTGTGTCATGTTACCTGAAAATACTTGAGTTGCTGTTTAGAAGCAATTCTCGCTGTAGTCAGTCTGTCTTAAGGTCACAGCTGTGATTACCTCCCTGTGTCCTTTTTTAAGGAACTGTGTTGTAGCTGTGTTGAGCTCCTGTTCATGTATTTTTACTGACCATACCAATAAATAAATATGTATGCCAGGATGTATTGGAAGAGGATGGGTGTTTGTGAGGAGGCAGACAGGTGACTGCTTTTGCAGGTAGAGTGGTGACACCCTCTGCCTTTGATGGCTAGAGGTAAGTCAAGAGTAGCAGTAAGGTGAAAAACCTCCATACACATTTATAAGACCTAATAAACCAGTATGTCTTCTAAGCATCTGACACCAAAATATCATCTTTGCATCTGGCTTGACTTCTTCCAAATGCAGAAACTCATGGAGCTCATCAGATTAAATCTCTGACTGTTCCAGCTGAGCTCTCCCCAGCTTGCTGAGGGACAGACACAGCCCTCCTTCCCCTTCTCTTCCCTCACTCTGTGGTCCCAAGCAGAAGTTTCCATACTCATTCTTTACCATGTCTTAACTACAGATACCTAAAAATTGCTTGGTGCAGGCACACCTCATGCTCTCAACCCAAACTGTGTCTGCTTTTAATGTATAGGCAATAAGTTTTGAAGCCTAATGGTCAGCTCTGAATGGAGTTATTAAGATTACTAGAGTGGTGTGACATAAATCTTGCCCACAGTAGTAATACTGTATCTTGTTTCCTTAGATGACTACGGTTATATTTGTGAGGTGTGGAAATACTTGAAAATAGGATTTCTGCTCTTTTATGTAATGTTGCCTGTGTTTGAGAAGAAATAAACTTTTTTTAAATTGAAAATTTTTCCTAGTTCCTATCTGATACAATCACCTCACGAAAGATAAAGGATTTCTGAAAGGATAACTACTACTATAATATATGAATTCTCATGCTGTTTCAAAAGTGAAGGATTTTGTACTTCAAGATTTTTAACTGTGGAATTATTTTAAAAATATTTTGTTCCACTGTGCCATTAAAAATATCATAAGTGACCTGCGTCAGAGACTTCAGTGAGTTGTCCCTATTTAAATGCTTTGAGTGCAGCTCAGATAACAATCTGTTCTTTGTTCATACATTTTAAGTACAAATATTTTTAGTGTATGTGCAGGTGTATTTTATATTAGTGAAAAAATCAGCTTGAACAGTAGGTGTTTATAACTAAGCAAGGGACTTCTATTCTGTGGTTATTTTTAAGCTGTTGCAGATATTTCACTGCATCCTGTTATAAATCCCAGTTTTATGTAAGAACTAATATTTCATTAGTTAATATCTGACCGCACAGAGCTGTCTCATGTTTCTTCCTTTACTGTTTCTTTGTAAGTAATACAAATAAAAATCCCCAAACCATTGTTTCTTGTCCCCACTAATTCTTACACTGTTGTTTCTCTGTAGTATTTGCTAAAACTCATATTAGTACGGTGTAGGAAAGTGACTATAAGCTATTTCACTTCTAAATGAAAGTAAATTATTTGGCATAGAAGTACTTGGTTGTAATACAACTGTCCTGTTGTTTCAATATAATTTATAATTATTTCTCCAAATACTTATATTTACCTTTGCATTTGGATCACTGTTGTAATTAAGAGTATTAGAGGTTATATTTTAGAACAAGTAGTCTTCATAAGTTTCTGAACTGAAAAAAACTCCTAAAAATACTTTATTTAAAATGTGTTTCTTCTGTAATACTTTGACTTTTTTGAGTATTTTTCCCCTTTGTTTTTTTTTCTTTTTTTACTTGAAGTACTAAATCACTGTCACATCATTGTTTGAAAATAATAACATAGCTAAGAATTTTGAGAAAACTATTTAAAAATACTGAAAATTCAGAGTAAGTCCATCTGCACAGTTGAAAGAACAGAAATTCTTACCATGGTAAATGTGCAACTTTGTATCCTTGTAGACATGCCAGGGTAAGAAGTTGTGACTGATACAGACCACCAGTAAATCTGACACTTCTACACATACAAAAATTCTAATTAAATGAAATTAAACACATCTTAAACCTTGTCAGTATTTTGAGGAAGTCAAACCAAAATGTGAATGCACTGATGAAATTATTGTGCAGTGTGTTTTGGAGTTGCATTCATTATACAAATGTATTATGTAGTTGTCTTTCTGTATACAGTTGAGATTTTTTTTTACAAGCATAAGAAGGCAAAAAACACTGTTGCACAATTCAAAATCAATCGTTTTGAACTGCACGATTTTTTTTTGTCAGAGCTCTGCTTGTTTTCTGACCTCTGTATTTTAAGTGTTTGAAGAGTAAAACCATTTAAACATGTGTTTTGAGTAGCAAAATTTAAATATTAAATGAAAAAATGTATTTAAATACTTCTTCCATATATTTAAGGAAACATATGAAAAATTGCTGAATGTTCAGAAACATCAAGACCAACTGATAGCTCAAGACCTTCCTCTTCAGAAGGAAAAAAGGTAAGCTTCCAATTAGAAGGAATATTGGTAGTAGTTTTCCTGATGTGCTCTCATATTCTGTTTTGGCACTTCTGGTAGTTCCCCATGCTACCTGCCTTCTATTCCACAAACACATTTTCAGGCATTTGCTCTATTCCTTGTGTAATATTTGTATGGTAATTTCATGTTGAAAAGTTTTACCAGATATGTGTGGAGCACTCACTTCTCATTGTTAGATTAGGGGAACCCCATCTATTTCTCTTACTCTTTAAACTCTCTCTGCTCTTTTCAATATTCTTTGCTTTATAAAAGTTCTGAAGTGTGATTTGAAAATAAACAGAAAATATCCAGAATTCTATATTTCTGTATGAAACATATATATATTCATATATATGAATGTTTTATATATATATAAAACATATATTCTGTATGAATTTTTCTAATTATGTCTTTTATTAAAGCATTTCGAAAAAAGGGAGGTAAACTTTTTGTAAAAAACAAGGGCTTTTAAAGTACCAACTACATTGTTCCTGCTTTTAAAATCTCGAGATCTAAGGCTGAGATCTTTAATAGTCTTTAATTACAGTTCTTGAATATTTTAACTTACCAATATTTAAATTTAAGAGTCTCAAAATACTTAATTTCACAATTTTTCTTCTAATGGCTTTGAACAGAATTCATCAAAACCTAGTAATTTTAAAAAGCTCATTTGGCTGGATTTCTTTAATTATCACCACTATTAGTAATTGAATTTAGTGTCTCTTTTTTTCTGTTTAACTTCTCTGGTTAAGCTCTTCATCTAGTTAGCCACTGGACAGATAAATTTCATGTGAGCCAGAAGCTATGAGAAATCTACAGTTGTTGGTTTCTAAGTGTGTCCAGTCAGGATATGCTTTTAAGGGATGTTTGCTCCTCTTAGACTGTAGTCTTGGTTTTTTTGAGATTTCTTGCAAGGATTTTTATATTAGAAAATGAGTTAAGCAAGTGTTTAAAAGAAATGGCTGCAGCTAGGAAGTTTTGGTTTAGGCATTTACTGCTTTTCTGTGTAGTTACTTTTTTCCCAGTCCCAAGTTGTTTTTATCTTTGTTCTTGTTGTGCATTTTCTAGCCAGATTTATGCATTGCTCCAGGAGCACATCATGTTGGTTTGTCACTTCTTCATTTCAGCCATTTGTTTTTTATGTTAGGAAGAGAAAGGATTAATTTGCTGAGGTTATTTCAGTTTCTTAAATAACAGAAGTTCATGTTTCTTCATGATATAAATAGCATTCTGTGACCCACAGAATGTTTTATTATAGATTTGTGTTAGGTTCTGAGCAGACAAGGGAACAAATGAATTTAGTTTCTTGCTGCATGCTGCTGAAAAATAGCCTGACTCCTTACAGAGCTCAGCCAGGATTTACTGATGTGAAAAACAACCTAAAGCTAGCCAGAGATGAAAGGTTTTTTCCCTGTTAGGTTTGTAAAGCTCAGAGAATTTAAAGAATTTTTGATACTTACTTCTCACACTGGATATGGTACTTCCTCTGAGATTAGTCTGGATAGGATAATTTATCTCCTAAGTATAGGTAGAGGATTGGTGGGAAGGGCTGTTTTTTTGGTTTGAGAGGCATGGAGTTTGTTGGGTTTTTTTCCCCAGAAAATAATGTATTGTGAATGCATTCTGTAATATTAACTGTAGGGTTAGGACCTGATCTGAACTACTTCAAGTTTATAGCTTTTTACATGCAAGAAATTTTTTCCAGCTTCAGTGGAAGTAGCAAGTAACAATATGTAAATGTAAGTATATACTTGAGTCTGTCAGGATTGGAAGCTTTTTAAAATTATTGTAAAAATCTGCATTGTTTCTAAATAATCCTTTCTCATGTTCTGACTCAGAAAAGCATTAATATGCATGCTTGAGAAGTAGTATTCCTTAAAAACACCTTCAGAAGGAGTGTTTTACCGAATCACAGCTTCCTTCATGCTGCTGAAAGTACTGTTTCTAAAAAACCTGAGGAGTTAAAAAGCTAGTTACATCTTTGCCTTAAATTTACTTGATAATGTTGGTATGTATTTTTATGGCTGTTTAGTTGGTCACTTCATATCATATATATTTCAAAGATTTACTTCAAACATCGGGTTTTCTTTGCCTTAGCATCTCTGTATGAGGCTGTTGTCTTAGAAATTTCTGCTTTTGCTATCATCAGTGCAGTCACTGTGCTGAGCAGCTCAAGATTACACAGTAGATAGAACACGGGGTGTCATTGCTACGTTAGTACTTTGACTATGCTTACTGCTAGTGCCGTTCTTTATATTGATCAGAAAAGACCGGTGGCAAAAGAATTTGATTTTAACATTCTGCCTTTGATTTTGCTCTGTGCTGCTAGTATACCAAATTTTTCCTGGCAGCAGGCTTTTAAAAGTAAGTTGTAAGTTGGGGGGAAGATCACTTCCTATTACAGTATTACTCTAATTCAATCTCTGACTTCAATAATATGAATAATGCATAGCTGATACTCATAATGGTCATGTGGTTAATTCAATACATGAAGTTACCATACCTTTTAAAAGGCAGATCTTTTAAAATCAATGTAGGCTTTCTCATGTTTACTATAGGAATGTGATCTGCATTCATTTGTAATGGAAAATGTATTTCTGAACGAAGACTGACTGTATGTGTGGTCTTTTGTGATGTAACTCTAATTGCATGGTTAATTAAAGGAAGAATATATGTGATATTTTAAACAGAAACCTGGCTGGCAGCAGATGGCTGACTAAGATTGAATTGGAAGAAATGTTGTTAGAAAAAGTGTCAGATGATGATGTAAGTAATTAATCTTCCCAATCTTAAGGAGGTTTGTGTCTCTAAAAATATGGACTCTGGGTGTGTTTTTGGATACTGGAAAGGTATTTTTCAGAAGGAGGTGCTCTACAAAAGAGTTTTCTGTCTTCTGGTGAAGTCTCTGTATGTTCACAGCACTGTCACATTCATGTTGTTTTGAAGTGACTTATGTTGATATTTTTTATCTAGCACAATACAGAACTCTTAAGAACTTTCCATTGTTACTACCATAATTTAGTTTTTCTCCTGGCAACATTGTGAGACCTAGAGCACTCGTTCCCTGTTATCTAATAATGTCGTCAGGAATGGGTTATAAGAATTTATTATAGAAATAAATAGTCATTTATTGTAGTTACAGATGAAAAATAGACAGGGCTAGAACTGCTGTTACTAATTGTAGAGAAGGGGTAAATATTCAGCATGGGGAAATGCAATGGCTTTGTACAATAGTAAACCTGCACAGAGTTAAGTTATTTAATGTTAAGGATGACATGGTAATGACAGAAAAATCACAGAGGGCTTACTAGAAATAAGGAGTCCATTTTCTTAGTGATTGACTACAAAATCAAATAACAGAAACAAGACACAAAGCTGTATAGATCTGTGGTTTGATACAGATACCTCCTGTTACATTCTCATTGGTACAAATGTGATGGGAGAGAGGAGAGTTTTGCAGTTTCCTCAGTGTCTGCAAACTGTATCACTCTGTAGGTTTGGAATCGTCCATTACATCTATCTGTGGGGATAAGACTATTCATCCTAATAGTCATACACTTTTTTCTCACTCAGAGCTTTTCCCTACAGTCCCCTGAAGAGCATTGGATTTTGTAACAGCAGGTTCAATCAATGTGGCCAGGTTTTGGAAGCTTGAATATGACAGTACCAGAGAATGTAACTCTATTTGTCTGAACATTCCAAGTGTTTTCTCACCTAGAAGCAGTGTTCCTCAATCTTGTCTGTCCTGTGAACAGCAGCTTTGCAAAAATAGCATAACAGCAGCAAACATGCCCTTTGCTCAGTTGTCCTCTGGAACAGTGCCATGTGATGGCTTCCTTGTCTGTGGGGGATGTAGAAAGGTCTCGAGCAGATTGTGGTCCATAAGCATAAGTTAGAAATAATTGTTGTAAATTCTCTATCCTGATAATACCCAGGAGACTTTGTCTACCTTGCAGTAGAAGCCATTAAGACTTCAGTATTTTCAGTAGCTCCTGCTTTTGGAATGGCTATTTTTCCTCTCCAAGTGCCAGGTCTACTTGTACAACCAAACAGTTTGGTGTTCTTCACTGCTTGGTTTTAGTACATTCTGTACATTAGTACATTTTACATCTGTAAAAGTACATTGCAATAAACTTTTAAAAAACCCAACCGACCAAAAACCTACACTAAACTCTTCTATATACTGGTCTCTCCAATGTAAGACCACAAAGCCTGAATCTGTAGTAAAATGCATTGTTTAAATATATTTGAAATGTCTCAGTATAAGGTGCCAGTCCTTCCTAATCAAATTCTTACCTTTTGCCACTGCAACAAAAATTTCAGTGGTGTTTACATTATTAAACAAAATCAGAGCTATTGATTTTTTTCCTTTTGCAATCTCCAAGTGAAAACGTGGAAGAGTGCAAGTTCTACTTCTATAGTCTCTATAATTTCTATATGTTTTTATTTCCAAATTTCTGCTCTTCAAAGGCTTTATCACAAGTCTTTGTCATATTGTTAGGTAAAAGTAGTTTTCAAGTGATGTCAAAGTTCCAAGGACTATTATTAAGTTACAAGAAAAGTAGTGATTTTGTGCTAGAGAAGACTCTGGTAAAAGAGTATAATAACAGATAATAATTTTATAAAAATAAAAGAGTACAATAACTGCTTGTAAGTAAAAAAACTTCAAAAATCAGGTTATGATATCTATATGAAAAATCCATTTTTGATGGTATGATACCTTTATATGTGGTGACAGGTGTCTGGAGCTCCTGCCAGTAACACTTGGTAACAGGACATCCCAGCTTTTGGTACAAATGGGTTAACACACTGGTGTGTACTTTTTAATCACATGTTGAAGAACTTTGGAGGGAGGTATAAGGGGGAAGGAGAGCCACACAGTAGCGAAGGATAATTTATTTCAAGAGGTTGCCCTTTAAGTCAAGTGTCTCTTGAATTTTTAAATACCTTGATTGTTCAGTTTTAAAGGAAATCATAAACATTAAAGTAACTCAGCTTGAACAGCCAAAGTTAGGCATTTTTTGTATATGTTATGAAATATAATCATTTATGAGATTCAGTTCAGTGAAATAAAATTATTTCCAAATCAATGAATATGCTGATTTACTAAAAAGTAGGTGAAAATCTTTTCCTATTTTAATAAAACAATAATAAAATAATTAAGACATCCCTCCAATGTTTTTTTTTTTTCTTTTTTTTTAAGTGAGATGAACTTCATTCTAATACAGTAATCCTTTATTAAAAAGGGGTTGGTTATGCTTTGGAGTAAAGTTTCACTGTTTTCTGAAGAAAGAACTAGATGTCTTTAGTCACACAGAAAATGATGCAACTGCATGCTGTTCTTAAATCAGCATGTAGGTGCAAAAGTGTCATCTTGTCAGAAATCATCAATAAAAGAGAAGTGGAAAGATCCATTAAATAAAAATAGAAAGTTTTCACAAATGCAATTACACTTGCATACTTTAATGAAGTCTTGTTGTCTTACAGTATTCAAGATTTATTAAACTCTTACAAAAATTGGTAGCATTGCCATGTGCTGACATCGAGGAGAAGTATATACAGAAGTTTTCCAAAGAAGTTCCTATGCAGTTGCAGAAGGTGGTTATTGAGCCCTTGCAGCATGACAAGCGAGGAGTGGCCTTCAGCACTGGGGAAGGTAATCATTTAAAGTTGATTTGTAATGATGCAGACTATTTTCCTCTTCACACTGCTTTCTTTATAGTATGTACAACAGTGCTGAAAGTGTCACTACTTTATTTTATATGGTCATATATATGTATACTGCATGTATAGCTGTTGGTGATGTTATGGAACACCAATTTAAGACATGGACTGGTCAAAAAGTACAAGTTTTTGTCCCAGACTCCTATCATCGGTTTTTTATATGTATTTCTATACAGTGATAGCTCTGTAGAGAGGACCTCATTGAGTTACAGGTTGTAGGATACAAAAGGACTTTGATTTTTGGGCAGAGCTGACTGCTGAACATAAAGAGTGGAGGACTGCACAAATAAATATGAATAGTTCCATGGATGTAACAGTGTTGTTGCTTAGTATAAAAATGGCATGCTTAGACTAGTGAGTAACCTTTATCATGATTTTTGTAGGCAGTCCAGCAAAGGGGAGCTTTGAAGATGCAAAGAATAAATAGCAAGGCATTTGGATATTTACAAGCACCTAGGAAAAAGTGAAGAGGAAATTTCTAAATATGGGACAGAGATGGATAATGGGATATTGATCATTCATACCAAGGTGGAGTGGACATTAGACAAAAGCTATGAAGGTCTCTGTAACTTCTAAATACAGGCTGTTATGTTTTCATTGGAGAGACACACAGCTGGAAAGCAATACAGGATATAGGATATGCGTGATTGCATAGAAAAAATGTAACAACAACATGTATAGAAAAGGCTGATGATTTTCTGGACAAAGCATGTGTGCACACACACTTTATGCTGTACATTTAAGAGGAATCTTAGAGATTATGGGTACTATGCATCAGGCAGCAGATGATAATAAGAACAAATGTCACAGAGAATTTGAGGGGCAGAATGGCTAGAGAACTGCTTTACCTGGGTTGTCTTCAAGATTACGTGACAACAAGATGTGAGAGCAGCAAACCATGATGTAATTTGCACTGGTTTTCAGTAGTATCTTCAGAACAGTAGTTAATGAAGTTTGATGAGCATGCAACCCATGTGATTTAAGGAAAGCCACCAGGTTTAATAAGTTCAAAACCAGTCTTGTTTGTGCCCCATCACCCCCAAAATGAAGAAGAATGTCTTATTTGTTTCATAATTCCTTTATCAGAATGATTGCTTCCTTTGTGTTGAAGGAGATTGGTTTCCCAACACACACTTCTCCCCCACTTAACAGACATTGATTAAAATATATTGAAAGATAGTTGTTCTTTGTTTGCATTTTTTTTTCTTACCTTAGCCTGTACAACCAAACAGCTGGCCCTGTATGAATGTGATGAGATTTGTTTAACTACTTGAGCACTTGAAGTTCTGGAGAATATTGAAGCCTCATAAAAGACTTGGTTTGATTCCTTTAAGGTAAAAGAAAAACTGCCAGAGCTACTGCAGTAGTTTATGACAGTGGGACTGGAAAAATTACAGTGAATGGAATAGACATTTTACATTACTTCCCAGTGCTGCAGGACAGGTGAGAGCACTATGACATGCTATATTTTACTGTAATTAAATTATTCCAGCAAAAGTAATGCCATACAGTTACACGTTGATGCTATGTTGATTCTATGTTCTTATCTCCGTATAACTATGTGTCATAAAAATGTGTCTTGCATTTCCTCCTGATTTTCAGGAGTTTACTGATAGACAAGCCTTGCTCTGTGTTCCTCAGCTTTTCTGAAGGGATGCAAAAACCAAGAGCACAGACTGTTTTAATAGTTCAAATTTTAGTCCCCTTAGAAAAGGCTTGAAATTTTTCAAAAAATAAATAATAAACATTATCTTTAAGCGTTTCACAAGAGATTTGCAAATTGCATGCATGTGTAATTACTCTGGTATACAGTAACATTGTGGAAGCAAACAAGGTGAGGCTTTGCATGTAAAACTTCAGATTTTGGAGGATGTGCACAGTCTGATACAGAGAAGACTTCTCATTAGGCTGACATAAAGTTTCTACTCCTAGTGTGATTTTTATTTTTATTTTATATTGTGCTTTTTAAGCTCAAAAATAAAGGGAGAGGTTGCTCAGTTTCAATATCCAGAGCTAATGGATCTTGGCTTCCTTAGAGAAGTAGTGGAATAAAAGTAGTTGTAAAAATGAGCTTAAAGTACATACCATTGGCAGTTGGAATATGCTCCTAGCTGCTAATTTCCTATTGATTTGAATGAGATATGAATGCCTTTCTAGATCTCTGCCCAAAAGTTAACTATGTTTTTGTATATACAATGATAAGAAATGTGCATAGCATAGAACTTTATGCACATGAATTTTTAAATTTTTCTTCTTTTTTTTTTTCCCTTAGGGAGCAGTTATTGTTCCCTTTCCAGTTTCTTGGCAGAATTGGAAAACATGACATGGTTTGCACAGTCTCTGGTGGAGGAAGATCTGCACAGGCTGGAGCAATACGTTTAGCCTCTGCAAAAGCCTTAAGGAGTTTTGTGACAGAAAAGGAGGTGGAATTCATGAGGCAAGGTAGGAATTGAAATTATTTCAATGTTTCTTAATGTGTTTCTGGTAATTAACAGAATTAATACAAGGATCATTAAGGATCAGATTTGAGTAAATAATCCCAGTGAAACCTTGTGTATTGTATGAAAGGGATGTGCATTGATTTATAGACTGTTTTCACTTATTTCCTAGCATCCTTTGTGTACATATTGGATGACTTCTCAAGTGTTTTTCTATCTGTTCGTGACCTCTTTTAGGTCTATTAACCAGCTTATATTGCCTCAACATAGAATCACAAAACATGAATGTGTATTCACTACTAAATAAATCTGGATCAGACATTAGTGAGCTGTAAGATACCAAGATTGTGGTTTGTTTTACTTCGCTGGTCGTGTCTTGTTCATGTTTTAAAAAGTTTTCTTCTCCAACATAAACGCTGGAGGGTTGGCTTTGAAGAGAGAGTAATGAGCAATGTTGGCTTTGAAGAGAGAGTAATGAGCAACATACTGCATGCAACTAGCCAAACCAAGGGAGCTTCTTTCCTCTCTTGCATCATTTAGTGTTTACAAGTTACCTAGGATAAGATAGAATTTATTTAGATAACTGCAGGATTTGATGCTTCTCGGTGATGAGATGTCTATGCTGTTTCAGCAAATGCAGACTTATGAACGGTGAGCTTTTAACTATGCTCTTTCTGGACTAGTAGCAAGAATACCTGCCTGTATTAGTGGCAGAACAGCTGTGATTTTTTTTCACTCTATTGCCAGCCATGAAACAAAACCTGTGTTCAAGGTTTGCAACAAGTTTCTTTGACTGTATCTTTTCAACACTGGCAAAGTATAACTTGCTAGAAAAACCCTTGTAAATAGATATTATAATGAGTTTGGTATCTTTACTGAGATCAGGTAATTGTGAACATGTTTGGGACATTGCCAAATACACTTTTAAGTATATTTATATATATAAATGTATTTGTACTTACATATAAATATACCACATAACAGTGGTCTTCAGAATGGGGAATGTGCAACTGATCCATTGGGATTCAGTAAGAATGTGCTGTATATAATTCATAAGTGAATAAATACATATATTTGGGAGTACATGCTCAAAAATACTGTTAGGACTGCATGATCAAAAAAGTTTGGAGACCACTGCTTTCAGGGCCTAAGCAATATGGGTAGATAAAAAACAATGGGGGGTTATTTTAGTGGTGTGTAAAGGAAATATGAATGAAGTTCAGTTACTAGAGAGAAGTTAAAATGTTAGAGGATCTGATGACACTCCTTTCAGTGTTTTGTGGTTCTAAACCTTTAGCCTTCTAGATCATACAAATCATACTGTTAGTGAAAGTCATGCTCACACGTAGCATACCTGTAATATTAACTAGTAGCAGTAAATAAATGGGTGCTTCTCTGTGTTTTGTAGCTGGATTACTAACAGTTGACCCACGTGTGAAGGAACGAAAAAAGCCTGGTCAAGAGGGACCCAGACGGAAATTCACCTGGAAAAAGCGATAAGCGTTGAGTATTTAAAGAGTGACAAAGTGCTACCACAATTTCAAAACATACTGATTTATGATTTGAAAGTGTTGTATGAATATATTTAGTAATAAAGACTTTTTTTCCCCTTTATAATTATTATGTCTTCTGTTTAAAAAGCAACAAACAACTCTAAATTTATTTTAAATTGTTGTAAATCATGGTGCAATTTGGTGGAATGCTAAATCTGAAATAGTCACCAAGTGCCAACTTTGCATCTTAACTCCAATGAAGTCAATAACAATATATGAAACTGTTGATGGATTATAACTTCTAAAAATCAGTCTATTTGTTTAATGATTTGGCAGTTTAAATTCTGAAATTAGGCAGCTCCTAACCAGTTGTTTGGACATGTTCAATGTGCCTCCCTTTGTGCCTCGCAGGTATCTGAGGATAAGCAACAACTTCCAACCTAAACTGTGGTGGAGTTGAGAAGTCAGTGAGAATAGTACTGACAATTGAGGGGATGTTGAGAGAGGAACTGTCACAGAGGATAACCTTTGCCTGTGGAATCAGTTGTCTCCAGGATGCTTCCCCAGGTTAAGTAGAGAGTGATTCAGAACAAGTACCTAAATTTAGGTTCTCTGAATCATCCTCTGGAGGAGTCAGTTTTTCTGTTCTTCCCCCAAATGCAGAAAGAGCTGGAGGGATTAAGCTGAAGTTGTCTTTTAGAACACTCTTCTCCACCCCTTAAATCTCAAGGGGCCTGTTCAAGGAGGCATGTTCCGAATATGGCTAATGCACAAAGATAGCATTGGACTCTTTGCCAAATACAGTCATAACTTTTCTGTTTTAAAATCAGAAGCAGGAGGTGATGACAGTGCTGCCCACCTCCTGTCTATAATTGTAGCCTTCCAAAATAGATTAGTGGTTACAGCACTCACCTAAAGCTTAAGGTTTTGGTTTATTGGCAACTTCCTTCCTGGGACAGAGGTCAAATACTTTTGAGGAAGAGCATATTCTTCATCTGTCCTGTAGGAAGAGGGCCACAGCAAAAAAGAAGATAAAGTTTATCTCACCAGGAAAAGCAGAAAAATACAGCTCAGTAGTTTGAACAACAGGGCACTTCCCAGCTTTCTTTTATTTTAGAACACTTCAGTACTTGGAATTCTTTCTCCCAGCCAGATTTTTTTAAGCACTAGAGTACCTGCTCTGCTTCTCACTTGCTGTAGGTCATACCAAAAGCCCCACCTCAGAGGTCACAAAAGGTGCCAGCAGGTCACTGCAGGTGATAAGCAACTATAAGTGATGTGTACAGGTCATTATTTTCCCAAGCAGCATTCAGGGAGGCAACAAATAAATAGACCTCTTCAGCTGAGCAAAACAGAGGAGGTCAGAAACTGGGTATGCATTTTTGACTGACATGTTTGTGATTCCTCTTCCCAAAGCCTGTGCTTCTTTTTAACTTCTGTTCCATGAGAATACTCTGTAAACTTGGACAAGATTCCTCATTGCTAAGGTAGTTCATCTTAATCAGAATATACGAGGCTAAAATTACCTGAATGGACGTTGTAGTAAGTTGGGTGATGGCCTCTTTTCCAAAGTAGCAAGTGATAGAATGAGAGGAAACTGCCTAAAGTTGTGCCAGGGGAGGTTTAGATTGGAGATTAGGACAACTTTCATCACCTAAAGGATTGTCTAGCACTGGATCAGGCTAGTCCAGGGAAGTGGTGGAGTTTCCATCTCTGAGGGTATTTATAAGACATGGAGATGTGGCACTTGAGGACATGGTTTAGTGGTGGACTTGGCAGCGCTGGGTAAATGGTCAGACTCTGAATTTAGCAGTCTCTTCCAATGCAGAAGATTCCGTGACTGGTTAAATTGAATTCAACAGCTGAGGCAATTCACCTGTCCCTTTGAAAAACTAATGGGGTTTTACATGAGAGATTCTACACTAAGGCAAATACAGAAAGGCTTAACTAGCATTTCTTTTAATTTAAATCTGAATTGCTTGTTTGTAGCAAAATAACTCTATGTTATGTATCAGTAGAAGTTGTGATTTGTAATAAAAACATTCATCCATGCTGGGACAGGTACCTAAGGATCATTTTGCTGTGCTCACTTAATGAAATTAACATAACCACGTGGTCTTGAAGGTGCTAGCTGAAGAAGATTCTGAAGAAGATTAAATAGTAGAATTTGTATCATCTTCTCAAATGAGAATTGATCAGTTTGGCCACATTACTTGCCTCATTACTAGGCAAGAAGCTACAAGTGCAACAGCCTATCAGCACTTAAACCACGCAAAGTCTTTTACCATGTTTTAAAGGAATTATTAGTGTTTTACCTTTCAAAAAAGTACGGCCATGGTCTTTGATGTTTTAACTGAGCAAAGAAAATGAGATAAAGTTTCAGAATTTACCACAACTTTTTAGGAAAGTCACTAGGAATATTGGTTAGTGCTATGCAGCCAGGTCACTTGCTTAATAGCTACCAGCTCAGGCTTTCAACTAAATCTGAAAGTGAAGCAAAAAAACATTTTTAAAAGAGAAAAAAAAAAAAAACAACCAATAATTGTACAGTTTGGTTTTTTCTTTTCATTTTTCATTGGTATGAAGTTCCTCTCAGTTATCTGCAATACATGTCAACAGTTAGGAAGTTAAATAGTTAGAAAGATTACTATTATCTGTAGTGTTAAAGCTGATGAAAAGGTGAAACTACCATTTTTTCACTTATTTTTGCAGATGTCAGAACAAGTATCATGTGGGAGAACCAAATTTATCAGGGTTGTTAATTGTTGCTTGTGACAGCAGCACAGCAGTAGAATCGATTCATCAGTTTGAATAATCTGTTTTAACTTCCCGCTCCTCTCACTCCATTGCAATTCCAAAGTTATTGAGAGAAGCCCCCTGAACACCTGGCTTCTGTGTTCAAGCCAGGCTTCTTAGGTCTCAGTTTTGAACACTTGCAATGTGGACCAACCTATTTCGCCAGTAAGATTTCATAGTTTACTGTCCTGTGACAGGTGCTTATACACTGAACATTAAAGTATTTTCTGAATGTGGGCAAAAAGAAATAAGCCTTCCATGCTTTTTGGGCAATGTATGTTGTGATTCATCCAGGCTGTTTTTTTTTTTCGTTCCTCTCCACCAAACTGATGGTTCTGCTGTAAGATACCAAAATTTTCTGTAAGACAAATGGAAGATGCCTGTGCCACCGCTTTGTGGTGCTTGTCCCATTCCCTCCGTCTGCGGGGAGAGCTGGGGGTGTCCCCGGTGCGGGCAATGCTGCCGCGCTGCCACGAGGTGGCGCAGTTCGCAACAGAATGCGGAGCCAGGAATGGGATGAGGATACTTGGAAAGGAAAGGAGGAATCTTCCTCATGAACACTGCTTCGATAACCGCAGGTTAATATGAGTATAAATGTACTGGGTTTCGAAAGGGTATAATCGAATTGTCTTTCCAGGCCTTCTTTTTCTCAAGACAAGAGAAAAGGTTTTAGTGAGAAATAATAAAAATCTATTTTCAGTATGTAAGTAATACCTTCAAATTAATAGTACATTATGCTAAGAAATGCCAGCTGCTCTTTGAAGCTTGGAAATGGTACTGTAGCATTGTGCCAGCCATCAAAAATCATGGAATAGTTCTGGTTGAAGGGACTTTCAAAGATTATCTAATTCCACTCTCCCTGCCATTGGCAGGGAAACCTTCCACTTGACTAAATGGCTCAAAGCCCCATCTAACCGAGCCTTGAACACTTCCAGGGATGGGCAGCCATAGCTTTTTGGAGCAACCTGTTCCAGTATCTTACCACCCTCGTTGTAAAGAGTTTCTGCCTTATGTCCAACTTAAACCTACCCTTAGAAATCTCGTACCAAACATATACATAACATAATAAATACAATTATTTAATAAAATGCCAGAAATCAGTTTTGGCTAAGGGGAGGGAGATTTGTTATTGAAACTGTGTTTTATCTGTACAGTTTCATAAAATTCTTGTAAATATTGGAATTAATTTTCTGAGTATTCTCTGATATTTTATATGGATAAAATTTCTTGGGCTGTAATTGAAAGCATTATTTTTATGCTGTGCTAGCACACAGTGGATATAGGTTGTGGTATCTTACTAAATGTCCAGACAAACAAGTAAACATAAATCACTGTCCGTGTACCTGCCCACATAAACAGTGTGGGAGCAGAACAAAACAAACAAACAAATGGGCAGTAATGGGTTTAGATTTCATGGTGCTTAGTATCTGCTCTCAGCCACTGTGTCAGAAATCACCTTCACTGTTAGTTCTCAGTATTAAATACCCAAATGTTGAAGTCTTTCTGGTGAGCAATGCCAGTCCACCTGCCATTTCTCTCCTAGTTACCAGCCCCATCAGCTGTGATGGATACTCTGCTGCTCTGCTGGGGACTTGTTCAGTTTGAAGGAAGGAAGAAAACCTTGAGTGCTCCACTCACAGCACAGTGTATTTCAACACACTAAATCTTTGAGGCATCCAAGGTGTGTCCTATTTCTTCATCATTTCAATAAATGTCACATTCAGATACTGATGATACTGACATAATAAACAATGCTTATCACATGTCCTGAGCAGACTAGTACATCACAGAAGCAATTTCAGACTGAGAGATAATTAGCAGGAGGTACAAGATGGTTAAATCTTTCTGAAAGTGCTGATTTGCCTCTGAGGTCAACAAAAGCAAACTCTTCTTGGTTCCAGAACCTGTCCTGACACTTTCCTGATGGCCTGGTAATACTTTACCTCAGTAACTGTTGTAACTGACATACTGCTAAGAAAAAATTGATTACTCTAACAGTACCAGGGCAGAAATTATTACAAAACATTACAACATGTCTTGGTACAGCCCTAATTTCAAGTCCCAGAGTAGCCCTGCAGATTTGGGTTGGTGGCACCACTAAAACTTTGGCCAAAGATACCTAATTCCTTGAGTGCTAGATTGCATATGGGCAATGGCAGCTGTAATGTTTTTGTACTGGTGGAGATATCAACAGTATATTTTTGTTGGTTTAAACTTGTATTCATATAACATCAACTGATGTTTTAGAGGAAAATATTTTACAAAGCAAGAATGAGTGTAGATTATCCATTGTCAACAATAAAATGGTAGGAATATTGTTACAGACTGTGTAACAGAGAAAGAAGAGATCGTTGCTTTGTAAAGGACCTTGTGTCTCTGTCTAACAACACTCTTTTCACACTTGGTCTGAGCATGGCATGCCCATTGCTGCAAGTGTGAGGTGAGCCAGCAAAATCTTCACGGAGTGCTCTTAGGCAGGAACAACAATGCCCAAGAAGGCTGTAACATGAATACTGACAGGGCTGTGTGAGACAAAACATCTGCTTCCTTCGACTTCATTGCAAAAGGAGAATGCAAGCACATGGTTGCACAATATCCTCCTTGCTCAGCTCACAAAAAAAACCATAGGGCAGCTGGGCTGTCAGGATCTTACACCTTTCTGCTACGCGTCACCTGTCATGCTCAACCCGAGCTGGACACTCCCATCTCAGTAGTAAACTTCAGGGACAGCTGAGGAAAGCCCCAGGCAGCTGCTGCAGGCTGTGTTGCAGTTCAGGCATGCTGTTGATGTGTTTGCTGTCTGGGTTTGCTGTGAGAGGGAAGTGAAGCTCAGGAAGATCTCACTGAGGCTGGAGTGTTCTGCTGGGGAGGGACCCCAGCAATGCTGAAGCGAGGGCTGCCCCTGCTCATGTAATAGAGGTCTAGGAGCTGTTATTTAGCAAAAGTTCGCCCACGGATTACATCACTTGCAAGGTAGTGAGGAATTTGCTTTTCTCCTCGCTCAGCTGCAGTTAAATTCTTAGGAATTAAAAAGCATTTTCTTTAGTGAAACCTTGACATGCATGCTGGCATCTCTTGGATGTTTTTGAGCCAAGGCTACAGAGATACCGCCTGCATCTTTCATCTGAGATACCTCTGGTAGCTATTGCTTCTGCTAGGAGAGCTGACACAGATTTAACATTCAGCTTCCCCCAAAGTGTTTCCTTCCCTGTGAGAAAGTCACTTTGAGACATATTCTAATTCCTCCCCCTGTATTACCTCTGAATTCTGTAAAATTTCAGAGGTTAAGCAAATGGGAAGATTATTTTCTTCTCAAAGTCACGCTTCCAAAGCTGAAAGACTCATTTGTACTCAAACTGTGAAGATCCCTTAATGATTTTATTTGACTAAGGCAAAATGAGAAAGGAAAACGATATCTAGAAAGTTCCATTAGAAAAACATTTGCTTCTTTGTTTCTCTAACAGCCAGATTTCTGTGTGATCTCTGCCTTAATTCATCAGGGATAGCTGCTTGCACCAGGTGTGCTGATCAAGCTGATATTGATGGGCTGAGTGTGGAAAGCATATACTTCACCCTCTGGAAGATTCGTGCCTCAGACCAGGAATGTGCAGAACAGCTGCCCCATGAAGATACTCCAAAATATGAAACAAAAGCTGGGCAGGAGACAGAACAGCTGAGAGCAGCTGCAGAGAGTCAGGGGCAACTGAACTTCCAAGGCCAACCCTGCCAGCTGCTGAAGTCTGGGGAAGCCCAAGGAAAGGAGCCATCTCAGGAGGTGAATTGCTGGTCAGTGTGGAAGCTGTGGCACTGACTGATGCAGTGGTGGTGTCCAATGCTTCAACTGTTTGGGATATCACCCTTTATTTGTGAAGGATGGCGTTCCAAATCTCCCTCACCTGGCACCTGGGCTACTCTCAGGTTGGCAGGACAAAGTCAGGGAAGTGTTTCACTGTAGGAGGGAGGAACTGCTGGCTGGACCTTTCACATTGTGCCTGGGCAGAGGATGTACCCCTTCCGTACAGCAATGCAGCTGATTTTATTTGCCAATAAAAAGGGGACACTGGATGTGTTTCATGATCCACTGTGAGCTTATTTTTATGTTAAGGAACTTAGCATTTAATGTAGCATGTTATGTTAGCATAAAGTTTATCAGATGTTTAACATCAAAAGTCAAGACTTCATCCACTGCCTAAATTTGGCATAAATCTGATTGGTTTCTTTTGTAGAAAGCCAATTTAGGAATCAATTATATATTGTGATGGGTGTGAAAACAGCTCTTCTTTGGTCATTGTAGTAGATTGCAGCTTGTAGTCTGACATCACTTAACTGCAGAGCAAATTGTTTGAAAATGAAAACTCCTATTAGGACACTTAAAAAATTTCTGTTTCAAAATGACTACTTAACAACCATTAAAGCGTCTTTATAGAAATGTCACTACCCTCGTTACATCTGTACCTTTGGTTAGTTTCTTTCCCCTTTTCTAATTTTCTCCCAGCATCTTGCAGCTTGCCTATTATTTGGATGTATAATTAGAAATCTATTATTATGTTTTATGGAGATGTAAAGAGTAGGAAGAAAGCTGCATAACTACTTTTTACATACAGCATGCAAATTATCCACCTTGTGTATTTTGGCTCTGAATGTTCTGCAGATGTAGTTTCATTTCCCTTGGATCTTTGTTTACACATTTTTATTGCTAGTCATCAAGTATAGAAGCAGAAAAAATCAAAATACGAGGGGAGGAGGGACCTTTCCAAAGACGCAGCTTCGCATGCCCCCATCACAGAGCAGTATCAAAATTAATGTGCTTCACCTACACACTTCTGTGCATGGCCATTATTTATAATAGATGGTCATGGAAATGGTAGGGGTAATCAAAATCTCATGAGGAAATGGTCACTGCCAAAGCTGAATAGTTGGGAAAGTGCTTTGAAGGATACAGTTTAAAATGTTCAATCCAGATGCTCTGTGTGCTGAGAAAGGATGTGGGATGGGGCTTTAGATGTACCCCACAGCTCAGGATGAGCAACACCTCTTTCCTCAGCCTGACTCTTGCAGATGAGTGTTGTTGTGGACTTGCCTAAGGATAATATCCCACTGTGTGCTACACTCAGGACCTGATCTGAAGTCAGTGGAAGCCTTTACATCAGGTCCTTTTATTTTTAAGGATTTAAGATCCCTCTGCTGAACTCCTATCAATGCCTGTGGCACAGCATGGTTTATGGGCTGCACTCCTTCAGATATTCCAGTTCACTGGAGAGTGAATGAGGTGATTTGTCCCTCCTCCCTCTGCATACACCAGATAGAAATATCTTGAACCAAGAAGCTCCTCCATGCCCTGCAGCTGTTGATCAGAAAAGTCTGGTGAGGCTCTGAAAGCCTGCAAAGCCTCTGGAGCTGTGACTGCCCATTTCGATGTGGCATCGAGCACTGAATGCCTTGAGAGAGCTGCAAGGCTTGCTGTGCCTTTTGGGGTTCCCTGCTGGATCCCTGAGAGCGTTTCCCCAGGTGGGAGGATGCCTCTAAGGCAGGGAGGCCTCAGTGCAATGGCTTTAAAGCAAAGATTACTTTAAACTGGCATTGGACATTGGGTCTGATACCAGTGCACGGCTCTTGGAGAGGGTATAAAAACACAGGATCTTTCTTTTTTGGGGGAAGGAGGAGGATGCCAATGTTTGAGAATGAGCTGCCTTCACGATAGCAGGAGCCTCCCTTGTGGGGGTCTGGCACAGACCTGTGATGTGTGAATTAAGATTACACATAGCCTTGGTGTTACATGGTTTAGCAGCTCAGTGTAACTTTTGAACATTAAATTTTAAAAAGAAAAAAGGGCAAAGTACACCTGGTAGGTATGCATTTTAAGAAATATATTTTGTTTTATTGACTATCATCTAATTCATTTAGTCACTGACTGAACAAAATGAGATATAATATCTTTACAATATACAGGTTTTTCCCTATTTTGATTTGCTGCTGGTATGACTTAGCTTTTAATTTACTATAACTGGCAAAAGAATAAATTGCCCAAGAGTATCAATCTCTTTTAGTCAGAGTAGAAGCAGGAAACAGATTGTGGTCAACCAGATGTTAACACCTAATAATAAAGTAATGTTTGATCAGTGTATTGTATGCATGTATACATGAACACACATTTGCATCCAGGTATTACACACTTACATCTATTAGACCTAGGGAAGGTATGTAATTCTTTCTGATTTAAATAAATAAATTATTCCTTGACCTAATTTGACAACTGTTCTATGGTTATGACTTAGCTATAAGGACTGGAACAATTCAGAATAAAGTTGCAATTAGGAAGCTGTTATGATGCTGGGCAAGCACATAGTTCAGCTCCTGCTCCTTTCCAGAGCTTGTATGTGACTGTGGAGAAATTGCTAAATGCCTGATCATGAGCTGCAGGGGTCTGGTAATACCTGAACAGAGGCAATGGCACAGGAGATCTATTTAGCTTATTACAGTTCCCAAGCTTTCAGAAGAGAATCCAGATATGAGCATGCTAATGTCAGTCACCCTAGCCCTGTCTGTCCATCCTCACGGCTGCTCTCAGGCAGCCTGCAGCTTCTGCTGCAGCCCTCATGCTGTGTCCTGAGCTAAGTCTTTGTGTCTGATGACACCAGAGGTGCTGCTCTCAGAGAAGAGCAGCACAGCCTCCTCACCCACTCCAAGTCTGCCACAAGAGCCCCCCAACAAGAGGGGGTTCTCAGTTCAACTGGCTTTTAGAACTTAGTGAACCTTAAATGGATACACAGCTTTTAGCTGGTGCTCAAAACTGGCCTATGGCTTTTTGGAGCTGTAGATGAAAGAGAATTGTGTTTCTAGGATGAGAGGCTGAGCTACAGAAACGAGGAAAGATGGGGCAGGAGGCCAGGTCAGACCTTTTGTTTCTGCTGCCATTAGCAATGCTGGAGACACCATGAATGACCACTGCTTGGGGTGGCAGTGTATCATTCCTCAAAACTGAATTATATCCTTTCTCTGTGTCTTCCCCTCCTCCTTGATGGCAGCACTGGTGCCTGAGCTGGCTCTCATGTGCATGAAAGTGGCACAAACACTGTGGCCAGTTTGTTGGAGCAAGAAGTTTCCTCCCACAGGTGATGCCTTGCCTAAGCCTCAGCTGTCCTGCTCGTCAGGCAGGAAAGAGAAGCTTTGTCCAGCTGGAGGTCTGCCACAGTTACTCCCAGGCATGACCAGAGAGCAACTCAGCTGCATTTGTGCAAACTTACATATGTTTTTTCATTTTAGGTTGCTGTAACATTTTATCCTTACTTTCAGGAGAGGGTGGGATTTTGAGACATTGGGGTTGTTGCTTGCAGTGTCAGTGAAGTGATGAGGTTCAGCCAGGTATGGACCAGGACATCTCTAGCTCAGTCCTGTCCCATTTATGGGTTGTGTCTTGCAGGTCCAACAGCTGTAGAAACTTTTTTAAATCACTAGTTTAAGAAGATATATCTCTGGATACACCCAGGGAGGAGATCTGTTGAGGAAGCAGGTGTCAGTTTTCCATAGTTACTTTTAAGAGCCAAATTGTGCCTTAGTGCTGATTTTTAGTTTTAAGGCAATATTGAGAATTTAAACACCCTTCTTTCTTTTTTATTATTTTTTATTTGATCCAGCTGGAGCTCATACTTCCTCTTTAACTTTTTCTTTTATTATTTAAAATCCTTAATTATCTGAGACAAAATTGGTAAGAAAATCTGCAGAATCTAGGGATTCCACAGAGCTCTCTCTATAAACACTCAGGCTATTCACTGTTGCCAAATAGACATGTGCCAACTCTGAAACACCCACCCACTCCCTCCTTCTGCCGCAGCAAACTAATAAGCACATTGATTACATTCATTTAAGGAAAAACACTGCTCTTTTAAACTTTACATCCCGCGTGCTTTAGATTTCTGATTACGAGAGATATCCTGTTTATCACACATCATGTGGTGAAAAAGCTACTTGACACACCTCAACGCATTAGATATTTTAAAAGAATATTTTATAGTGTACCAGCAAGTGGTAGTAGGAGATAATTATCATTTCCTGCAAGCTCTTGTACTATTTGCAAGCTGAACGAGAGGTCTCTTATATGTGATTTTTTGTAAAGGTCCCTTAAATGCCTTCAATCCCCCCAAACAAAAATGTTCACATGCAGTTTCTCTCTTCCTTCCCTCTCCTCTCCCTCTTTTCCCCCTCCCCAAATCTGGAAAAACTTTGTCACAGTTATATGAGACATCCACATGATGCCTAGTTTGCTTCTCTGTAGGAATCAGTCATTAATAATGACAATTCTATAGTTGCATATAGGTGCATATGTGTGTATATATATATATATATAAGCAAATAAGAAATAATATATATGTGTTGTACATGCATTGATAAAATACTTATTTAAGCCAAAGTTGAAACTCACCTCTTTAAGATTTGAGGACTAGCAGGAATGTCCCAAGGTAGATGAAAATCCTTTCCAAATGTCCCGTGCAGCTATATGTAGTTATGTACATAGACAAGCTTGCTTTCCTCCAGCAGACTCTTGTGGGAATCACCTACCAAGCCCCAGGGCCCTGGTGCTGGCCAGGAGAGCTCCCTGGGTGTGGTCCTGGCCAGGTTTCCTGTCAGTGCAGGGAAGGGAGGCAGGTCCCCATTGGAGCAGCTGGTGCTGGTTACTACCTCTGAGCAGCTCAGAAATGAGCAACAAACTCATTGCAAAGCTGTGGAAAACCTTGCTTGGAATCCTCCTCTGGGCCTGTTTGAGTTTACTACGGTGAATTTTTGTCATGATTGAGTGATTTGGCCACTTAAACAAACACTATCAAAGGTATTGGCAAAAGCAGGGTTTAATATGAATTTGTGAATTATGACTTACAAATTTTGGTGGCAAGGTTCACTATCTTACTTACTGGACAATTTAAAGCATCCATAGGACGATAAAGTTAGAAGCAATTTGGAATGATTTACGTGGAAACTAGGAATGCAAAAGGGGTAAGAGTGCCAAGGATATGGATGCAATGATAAGGTTGCAATAGGGGTTAGAAGCACTTAATCATTGAGTACTTTAACATTTACAAAGCTATTCAATATGGTTCATTGCAAATATAACAATGACTTAACTATGGATTTGAGATAGTAACATTCATGCCATAATCAATTCATACATACATGGGGTGTTGGTTTGTTAAATAGGGAAAGCACCCAGACCCTAAGTAATAACCAGAATTCTGATTCATTCCCCTCACTTGAAATAGCCTGAATGAAGAGGGTCCAGGGTAGGGCACCAGCCCCACTGGCTGGCCAGCAACATCCCACAGCGGTGGGACAGTGCTCTGCCATGATAGCCCCCTGTTCAGTTTCCAAGCCTCAGTGTTCCACACCCTTGAATCTCCTGACCAGACCTTAACCTTGAGCCTGGCAGTGCCCCGTGAGGGCTTGCAAGGGATTAACAATGGAGAGGGATGGTGTCTGTAGATTCCCTGGCATCCAACCCTGCAGTACCTCTCCAAGCAAGAGCCATCTTGTGCTGGCTCTGACAGTACAGCCTTGCTTTTCTTTCTCCAGAAAGGAGAGATTATCTGCAGGTAGAAGAGAAATCTGTTGGGATCTGGTTTTTCTTTGCTACTGAACTTCAGTGTTTGTGATTCTGAATTTAATGCCAGGTGCTATGGTAACAGGGAACAGAGATTAGTGCATCTGTAAAACCAGTCATCATAACCCAAATAACCCCTCATGGGCATGAGGTGGTGTGAGTTTTTAAAATTCACTGTGCTCATTTGTAATCTAGAGTAAAACATTTGTCTCAGGTCCTGTTTTCAGACCATGTGATGGCTATGACTGAAGTTGGATTGATGTTCCCACAGCTTCTCATTATCAGGCTGGGGCCTACTTATATTTCTCAGTATGAGAATGTATCCTCAGTTACAGATTCATTTTATTAGTTACCTTTAACCCTGTATATTATTGTCCAAATCCATAAATATTTCTAAAAAATATATCCTTTCCTGTTCACCTATACAGTACTAATGTAAATTGAATCTTTCAGTCAAACCCAGGTACTGTTTGGTTTTGGTTTTTTTTTCCCATATGTGTGCAATCTTCATAGCTATTCTAGTAGACTTTTAAAGGTGTCATTTACTAAGAATTCTTCCTAATATTTTGACTGCTAACCACAGATTTTCCCCCTTAGAATAGCTTTTCTAATGGAACAATTCAGAAAAAGCACTATCATCATATCATAATGTACTGTGACAAGAGCTGTTCAGCTTTATGTTTTGGTATTCGATGTATTCTCAGTTCTTCACCGTGTCTGGCAAGATATTATAGAGAAGTAGTTGAGAAAAATCTTCGTAGTAACAAATACTACAAAGTAGTAGGACAAATTGTAGCAGATATCTTGCTGGTTTTCAATTGTTTTTAACGTGTGTGTTTCTGTATGACATCTTCCAGCAGAAGGAGAAGACATCAGCTGAAAACTTCTATGGCCTACAACTGCAAAGTTTCTGTAGACTTCCCAAGATTCAGTAGACCTTGTTTCTGTCCTTGGAAAGAAGGGAGCAACTAACTCACACAGAAACCCCAAATATACAGAAATCATGGCTCACAGTAGAGGGATTCAGTTGTAAATCTAAGTGAGCTTAGATCACCTCCAGAAACTTAACTGAGTTGCTCAAATAAGAATTACTTTGGATATATGTCACAAATCAGGAACTTCTAAAGTTGAAGAATCCTCTGAATTTTCAACTGCTGTTGAGAAGCCTTCTATAGAGGATCAGTAGAAATTGTAAAAACATTCCTCTGACTCTTAAGTCTTAGAAATTATTGAAAATATAAATTTATGCTGTGGAACACTGTTTCTCTTGCTACATATTTTTGTCGCTGCTCCTGTTGAGGGTCTGCTGTAGTGATCTTTATGGGCAGGATTCCCAGGAGGCCTGAAACCTTTCAGATCCTATTGCTTATATGTTTTATTTTCTTGACAGAACAACATGAAATATCTGACCTTGCCCAGAGCAATATCATTAAAGCTAAACAAGATAACACTTGTACTGTGTCTAGGTCAGGAGCTGTCTGAAGCACTTCCTGAGTTCTTGTGGAACAAGAAGAAAAATTCAGGCAGTTGAAACACATGTGGTGACAGAAAACTAATATTTCTTATTTTAACACGAGTAATAATAATAATAATAATAATAATAATAATATATATTAATACACATGTTTAAAACAAAGAAATGGGGTGGTTTATAGTCCAGAAGCTCATCTTGAAATTTTTTTTACCATAGAGTAAATGAAATTCAGACCTAGGTATTTTGAAGGCCTTTTGTTTGAGACCCTACTAATGTGCTTTGGGCTAACATCAGGTGACCAGCAGAGGTCTGTCAGGATGCTTTTTACCTCATATCAAGCATAGGAGAAGATACGGAGCCCAGCTGACTTTATCTACCAACTGACAACTGCATGTCAGTCAAGGTGACTGGGAGCAAGGAAGGGCTAAGGAAGTGAAAGTCAGTGGGTAAAGGGGGTACACAGCAACTTTCTGCACTGAACACAAGAAGACAAAAATTAATTTTTGACATACAGTAAATCTACTCTTCCTTTTTTCCTTTACTTGGGGAGGAACTCAAAACACTTTATATATAGGTCTCATTCATGGAGCCTTTTTGTCCATATACTTAACTGGGCAAATATTTTAAAGTCATCATTCTCTTCTGCTTTTTTTCCCCAGCTTCAGGGGAAATCAGTGCCTCAGGGACACATGCAAGCACTGCCTCTGGTATGATGCTTGTGCCATCCAGTGACCTGGTGAGTGGCAGCTGCCAGTTTAAGGAATGAGATGATGCAGCCTGTTGGTGAAGCCCTGGGGGCATCACAGGCAAGTGCCCTGCTTTGGGCAGAGCTTTTTCCTTGCTTGCCCAGGAGCTACATGCAGCTCTTTTATTTCAGTTCTGCTTTGTGCTTGCACAGGATCAGTAGCACTGAGGAGGGCGAATAGCCTCATGGAGAGGATTATTCTCCTTTCTGGATCACCTTTTTCCCCTGCTATACTGGCTGCTGTGTACTTTTCCCCAGTACAGCAGAGTTTTACTAGGCTGGAGTGCCATTCACAGCACACTTCCCATCCTGGAGATTGTAGTCAGCACAGATGGCTCTTTGTTGCTGAGTATATGTGAGAGCTAAATTGAATGTGAGCTCTTGTCTAATATTTAACAAAGCACATATTGAGTTAATGACTAATGTGTCATTATTGCAGGAAGCTTTTAGTTCCAAAAGGTTAAGTGGTTCATTTGAATATTGCCCAAGTATCTTTGCCCTGTCAGAGTTTTTTTTCCCTAAAGTTAATTTGCTATTGTTGTGATCATGTCTGACAAGTGGTGGGTAAAAGCAAAGGCAGGTTATGGGGGTCTGTTTCCACGACATTATTTTACTGGTTGGATTTATTTAGCCGAGCATCTCATTTGCATGAGCCCTTGTTCAGGGATTGAAAGCCAGTTTTGATCATAGGGCATCTTCCACTGGGAATTATTTGCATCAGAGGCAAAGGACTTGGGGAGAAGTGATAGGAAAGTGGGCAAAGTTAATGGATCCAGAAGACGTAGCCAGAGCTACAAGAAGAGACTTGCTGTGTTTTCACAGGTAGAGGAGTAGGCTCAGGAATTATTGTTAAATATAAAATTGTAGTGGTTGAGTACTAGTAAAGCACCATAAAAACAAGTTTGTGCTACGCCGATATTAATCATATGAACTGTTTATGACATGTGATCTTGAAAATGGAAAAAAATATTTCTCCATGGAAAATAGAAAAAAATATTTCTCCATGTTACTTTGCTTGTGTTGAACTTTCTGTTATTTGAATGATTTTTTCAGTGAAGATCAGATTCCTCTTAAATTGGTTCAGCACATATTTTTCTATTAATTTGTTGAGAAGGGGAACACACATGCACATCGAATGCCTCCAGCACAGGAGCAGTGTGTGAAGCTGGCATCTGAAGCTTGCAGGAAAACCACAGCTGTTGCAGTTTATCAGCCCTTTTTTGCCATGGTCAGTGTAGCAACTTTGCCACCCTACAGCAGCGTGGAACATCAAAGGCTCCTCTTTGGCTTTGTAGCAATGGCATTTTTAGCATAGCTGCTTCACAGGTCTGCATGATCCAGCTGTATTTTGAACAGATTATAGATTTTTTTTTTTTTAATTCTGAATCTTCAATTTAAAATCTTTTTAAACTATTAATTAATGATAACCTCCAATGGCTCCACCTCTCTGGAAAGGAGAACCAGCTTAGGACAGCAATGCTAATACAGAGGAAAAAACAATCTTACTTTCAAGGTAGTGGGCATGATTTTTTTTATTAGTTCATTGTTCATTTATTAGAGTTTCTACATCAACTCCTTGAATTAGGCAAACTTCTTTGTTCTAAATCACCTGAACTATTTTTTTCTAAATCATTTTTCTAATGTCATCTAAATTAAAATGGCTGTTTAATTAAGCCTTGCTTGCAACTGAAGGTGAAATGTAGATAAATTGAGGTACCTCCTGGTTACAAATTGTTTTCTAATTTGTAAGATAAAAATGAAGCTTCTTTTCAGCTTTCAATTCAATAATAAGGTTTGCTTTAAGCATTGGTAGGGAGAATATCCAGGAGCTAGACTGAGAGCGATATAAATTAGCAGTCATCAATTAATTTGATACACTTTCAGGCTTCTTAGTCCAAACACCAAAAAGCTTGGACTTTAAAGTATTTTTTTAAAAGCTTCTTTTAAAAAAATTTAAAGATATTTCTGTGGGCCTTTGAGTAGCCTGGTAGGTGTTCTTGCAGTGGAGTGGTTCTGTCCTGGAGCTTGTCTGTGCCGTTAGAATTACAGGACAACTACTAAATTCCTTCTTCCTCAAGAAACAAACCCATTTCCTCTTTGTTTACTTTATAGTCTAAGCTCAAAATGTTCCTTCAAATGGTTCTCAATGGCTTCCTGTGCACATTTTCAGCCCAATAACTTGCGTGAAACTCAGCTTCACATTTTTCACATTTCAAGAGTTCAGAGAATTTTGATGAAAAAATATTTTATTCTGCAGGAAAAAAGCCCCACATGCCAAAGTGTGCTCTTGTGCCAAAGACCTTTGCTTCCCAAGTCCAGATCTTTACCTCTCTCTGAGAAAAATCTCCATGATGGTTATCAAAACACTGTAAAATCATATTGCTTTTCCATGTAAGTAAGCTTTGCTAAACCAGGGTCCTCTGTGCACCTCAGCATTGCAATTCTATGAAAGGATCAGCCTCCTTACTGTGAGTTTGGACCAAAAATAGGCACAAGGAAGTATTATTTGTAAATGTGCTGTAATTCATCCAAAGGCATTATTCTCTAAGACACCTAAGAGCAAGATCTTACAGGAATGACCTGATTTCACTCCTTGTTCAATATCATCCTTTTTGGTAACATTTTTCCTGCCCTACTGCATCAGTGGGTCCCTGCCTGTGGTGGTATCTCATCCCTTCTGACATCCAAAAGCGAAACACAGGGTCTGCAAACCTCCTCAGAGCAGGGTGTGTCGCAGTCGGTTGGGCTGCCAGGGAAAGCACCCAAGCACAAAGCAAAATGAGCATCACAGCAATTCCATACCTTGGGCCAAAACATGGAGTTATGCAAATGACCAGGGAACAAATGTTCCTTCACAGCCTCAGGACCACTTCAGGAGAGACACCAGGGAAGGGTGGCCAAAAGATACACCCACATTAGAACACCTCCTCTGCTTCAGAGCAGAATAAGATAAAGTGGCTCTCATTTCAACAGACATCTCACATTTCAACAGAGTGCCTCAACAGACACATAACCCCGGAGGTCACCGCTCAGGGATGCAGTAATGTGGGTACCAGGGCAGCAGCTGTTCCCAGATGTGGGAAGTGAGGTGTGTGGGAGCTTTATTTTTGTGCCCGTCCCTGCCTGTGCTGTGGGGCCGGACAATGCTCTGCTGAGGCATGAAGCCACGTGGAGTCTGTTTTCCTTCATGGATCTGAAAAGGTTTGCCCATTGGCACCATTCTGCACAAGGTGTCAGGGGTCATTAATGGGTTTTACAGACCTAAACCCCAAATGTATCCAAAGGAAATGCAGCAAGCTGCCAACCTCAGTGAAAAGACAACACCCCTCTTTTTCATGCATGTCCGAGACCCGAAATTGTTTTTGCAGGAAGGAAGCTGAAGAAGGTGAGTGGCAGAGTGAAGCTGCCATGTCCATGTGCCATGTGGTTAAAGGCTGGCTAACACTCCTTTGCCTACAGCCTTCTCCATTGCATCACTCGTGATTTTCCACAGGCATCTGTCCAGCCTCAGCCTGCTGAGTTTTGCTTCTTACCATATGCTTCTCCCCTGTAAGCGCAGCATTTCCCACAGGAGCCGTTTCTAATGCCTCTCGTGTTTCTCTCCCGCGGGCAGGCGGTGCTCCCGGCTGCTGCGGGAAGGCGCCTCCCGGCGCTGCCGGAGCGGGGCTGGGTGCGCTGCCTGCTGCGGGCACCGCCCCCGCTGCTCCGCAGCCCGAGCGTCCTGCCCCGCAGCTCCTGCATCCTGCTCGCTCAGTCGCTTCAGCAGATGTGCGTGATTAATGGATTATTTACCTTTTGCTGCCTGATTATTATTTTTCTGCCTTCTAACCTTTTCACTTTTACAAATATATTTTGACTTTGAAATTCTGGGGATTCCACTTATAACCTTTATGTTTATTGGTGAAGTAGCTATTATTAGACTGTTTTTCCTGTTCTTTCTAGTTCTGGAGTTTAATTATATTTTTCCTTCTGCCTTTTCAAACAGGTGCAGTAATTAAATGGCATTAAATCTGTTTCACGATCATTAAGTAGGCTCGTTATTGTCCTTTTTGTATATATTTTAAAGTTGTAAATAAGTCACCTTTCTAATGAATCTGCTTGGTATAACTTTGCCATCTCACTGAGACAGTGATGCTGTGGTTGTGCACAAAAACGTCATGAGTCAGGTATGGTCCCTGTCCCTTCCCAGCCTCCAGCACAGAGAGGTCAGAGTGACAAGAGGACCACTGTGTTTGAGAGTGCAGCCCAAGACTTGCAGATGGGATGAGCCAAGGGGAAGAGAGGAGACAAAGAGGGGAGAGATTTCACTTGGCTGTTTGGACCACCATTCTCAATGCCCTGGTGGCATATGTGGGTGCCTCCAGCCCTGAAGGTAGTCCTAAAAGCTGAGTGGGCACCGAGGGAACCTTATTTTTCCCCTGCCTTTTCTTTTCTTTCTCTTGCTCTGTTGTGGCTGTTCTCCTCTATTCTCTTTGTAAAGAACAACTTGAATTGTGCTGAACCTTAAATAATAAATGTAACTACTTAAAGCACTGACAGCTGTTCAGGTACAAGTTCATTTTTAAACTCAGGCTTCTAAGCTCAGAGCACTTGGATGAGACCCCTGACATTTTCAGACATGGGTTTTTTTTTCAGAGTTTCTAAAGTACTTTGATGGGATAATGTGGTGTGACCTTTTTTTTAAACACTATTTAAGGGGTGAAACACTATATTGTTGCAGTGTGCATAATTTCAGAAAGGCTGAATTAATCAGTTTTATGTGTTGGCTGTGCAGGAATGCAACTTGCATTATTACAAGACCACACGCTTTAAAATATGGTAGTGAAGACAGCAAATGGAATAGAAATGCCCAAAAGGTGACTGGGGCAAGGAGCAGGGAGCAAGAAGAGGGGCTTCTTGCTAGCATAACTCCACAGTGTTAGAGCTCTTTTCCAGCTAAGGCTGGAAATTTATTTTCCATGATTATATGAGAGGAAAAATGTGCTCATCTTTTGGGGCATGTATTCAGGTTTTAAAATTTACTGGTACGAATCCACAGAGAGTGACAAGCATGGCCTGAATAAACATTGCCTCTGCATGATACTTGCCTCCTTATGCCATGAAAGATAAAGCTGCCAGTCTTTTTTATTGTGTGGATTTGTTTGGTGACCTTCACTGATGCCATCAGCACATTTTGCTCCTAAGGCCAGGTTGGGTAATTTGATGGAGGAAACAGCTTAAGTGCAAGAGAAGCTGTCTGGGGCATCACCAAGTCAGCTGAATGCTGCGAGTCAACCTTTCTTTTTTGTATAATATTGTTATAGTTCCGCTGTAGGGTGCGTGGCACTAAAGCTGGTACCCATCTTTGATGGATGTCTTTGTCACTGCACTTCAGGAAGAGCAGTGTGGGTACTGCACACTTCTCCTCTTGGGTGCCCAGCCTCCCACCTGCTGCTGGGCCTGGCTCAAAGAAAGCCTCCATTGGAAAAGGATGAGTAAAGGACAGCCTTGGAACCAGCAGGTTTTGCTGCACAGCTGGACATGTTTGCCTCTCATTTTTGTGCCCACCACAGTGCTGGAGCTGCTTCTCTCCCCCCACAACACCCAGCATCTGCTGGGAGCAAAGTTATGCTGGAGAGGACTGGTTGTACTGGCAAGGACTGGTTATACTGGTGAGAACTCACACTTGTGCTGGTGCTGCCTGCTTTCTTTACATTGTGGTTATATCACCTACTGGAAAGTACTATCGGTGAGAGCACAGTTTTAGAACCACCACTATCACTTCACAGGTAAGGCATGACAGTATTCAAGGAGAAATGAGGTAATTTTCTACCTTGGGTACAGTTTTTTTCCTCTTAAATGTTACAAAGAACATGAAAAACCTTTGTATGTCAGAGCATTCCCAGTGCTCTGACAGCAGGAGGACAGTTGTGTAAAACTATGGCAGGTAGTGATGCATAAAATAAGCATATCAAAGCTGCTAGGTTTTTCATGATTTTCATTGCTGAGACGACCTGAACAAGGCATTTTATGAGTTTTCTGGGATGGATCTGACCTGATGCTGCAGGTAGTCCACAACACTTAGGTGCTGGGTTATGCAGCACTCAACCTAGATAAGACATGATGAATAAATATGGATAGGGCTCATCTTTTCCTCCATGACACCAGCTTACCCCCACCAGAGAGACTTGCTATTTATTGTATGATGCAAGTCCACAGGCAGCAGAGCTGTCCCCTTGGCTTCCTCAGACCTGTGCAGAGCGGGACAGAATGTGACAGGAGTGCTTATGAATGCCTTCAGACTCTTTTTGGTATTAAAACAGTAAGTCAATGTATTAGATATTGCTTCCTTAGTAAAATCATTAAAGACAAAATTTCACCATAGAGACTTCATTAAAGTAGTGGGTGTATGAAAACATTTCAACACAAAAGATATTGATACCAAGTTAAGAGACCATGAACTGTCTTAGCGCACAGCTTTGCTTTTATTTAATGCAACATTGTTTAATAAAGTCAGGAATCTCTGTTTAGTTTTCCCTCATTTTTATCTTCTAGTATTTTACTAAAGCCTAATATCAAAGTGTATGAAGTTGATACAAGACTGGAGGGAAAAGTTGTTGAACCCAGGCAGAGGGAGCGCCCAGGCAGGGCCCAGCCTGCACTGTCCCAAAAGCCACACAGCTCTGCAGCTGGGAAGACATGGAAGAACGAGGTGGGGCCAAGTAAGGGAAGATGGCTAGGGACCCACAGAAGCCTGGGGACAGAGCAGCCTGGCAGCCCCTGAGAGCTGGAGGACTGTGGCTAATTCCAAGGCAGTGAGAAGGGGCTGGGTGGAGGGAGCTCTGCAATTTAGGAAGTCATTGATGTTTGTTCTGCTTTGACAGAAGTCAAAACCTGACTTGACAAGACACAAGGTGGGGAATCTGCTTGCAAACTCTAAAGCTTTCTCCCTACTCAACTCCTGAGCTTCTTCCATTTTAAAATTGTTCTGGTTCAAGATTTCATGAAGCCTGGCTGTTGCATTTAGAGCCCACTTGGTGCTTTTAAGGGCACTTGCTTTGAAAAAAGGCCCTGTCAGGTCTTCTTTTTGGTTGCCTTCAAATCTTGTCATGGCATGGCTTCAATCAAGAAAATCTTCCCCTTTTCCCTTCCACAGGGAGGAAAGTTATCAGCACAAGTGATTATTTGTATGAAACACTGCACACTTGTGATTTGATAGCAGGCAGATGGGAAAAGCGAAAGCGTTGGGTATCGAGGCATTGATAATTAACAGGAGCTTAACAAGAGACTCCTCCCTCCTCTGGGATTCTTTGGTTTGTAGTTTTTAGTTTTGACCATCTGTGCTGGGTTTGGATGGGATAGAGTTGATTTTCTTCACAGTGGCTGGTTTGGGGCTGTGTTTTGGATGTGCTGAACACAGGGTTGATAACATAGAGATGTTTTTGCTATAAGTGAGCAGGGCTTACACAGGGTTGTGTGGGGCTTGGCTGCTGGTTGGGGTTAAACCATGACACCTGCACAGTTGTATGGCCATTCACATTACAGAACGAGAAACTGTGAGGAGAAGTACTCCTGACACACTGACTGGAGTATCTGGAGGGCATGTACTGAGTGGCTGCTATCCAGAACAAGAGATTTCAGGAAGGTTTTGAAGCAGGAACACTAAAACTCCTGCTTGACAAATCAGCATGTCACAAAAGGCCACAGAGATGCTTTGAAATGAGATATGACAAGTTAAAACCTAAAGATGGATCAAAAAAAGACAGGAATGAAAATGTTCTTTTGCTTTGCAAATACAAATCCCCAGTGAATGACATCTTTTAAAAAAGCAGATACAAATCCATCCTGTACTCCACCCTCCCCATCTTCAACTGCTTGTGATTCAAGTAGAAAAACCCCTACTTCTGTCACACTCTGGGAGCTTTCTGGCATGACACTGCAGAGTAACCTTGTATGTTAGAGGGACTAAAGGGATTGAAACATCTTTGCATGCTGTCTGTGACTTTCAAACAGATATAAAGAACTTGCATTTTATTTGAATATATTTCTTCAGGTTAAAGAGGCACAAAGTACATAACCTTGAAGCTGTCACCAGTAACTTGCTAATTTTTAGAAATTCCCTGCTTATTTAGTCTTTCTGTAATATTTGCAAACAACAAAAGCAAAACCAAAACAAACAACAAAAAGAAAAAAAAGAAAAAAAAAAAAAAAAACCAAAAAAATCCCCAAAAAAACAAACCAAAAAACCAACCAACCAACCAACCAAAAAGAACATAAAAAACCAAATCACAAAACAAACGAAACAATTTATTCAAGACAAATGTACCTTTTAGCCTTTTACCTTTCTTTAACAGAGAGTATTTTGGATGCTCAAACAATACATGCCTCTGGCAAAGACATGCTAAGAAGACACTTGGACCCTTGCCAATCTGGTTTCAAGCCTGTCAACTGGTTTAAAACAAGACAAGTAACCTGACAGGGGACGACCCTGCATCGAGTTGGGCTTGGACATCAGCATCTCCAAAGAACCCAACCAGCCTAGATTTTTCTAGGATTTAACATGCATTGGGATGGTCAGGCCTCAATCAATGCAAATACCATGTTGACAAGGTGGTTATGGGACAATATCTTCAGGGGTTATTGGCAATTATAGGCATTGGTAATGATGTTCATGACTGCTATTGGATTTTTAGGCACTGTAATCAGCCTTGTTATCTACTGAAAACCTGCCATGTGTTCAGCCATCAGCTTTCTTCTGGCAGCCCTGGCCTCTTTGACCCTATGCTGTCCTGCAGCTACAGTTGTTGCAGTGAACTGGACCTTTGGGACTCATTTCTGCCTAAACTCAGCTATACTCTATTGATTATTTGTCTTGGAAGGAGTTGCCATCTGGATGATTAGCATGGACCATTTTCTAACCACTGTCTAGAGGCAAAACCAGCTGAAATCCCACGGTGCTGGAGTCATGACTGGGTTTGGGGCTTAATGCTTTCTACGTTACAGATGGATGGATGGATGGATGGATGGATGGATGGATGGATGGATGGATGGATGGATGGATGGGGAAATGCAAACCAGAGCTCTCCAGGGTGTATTTCCTGCTGGCTGAGCTAATAAAGTCATGCTTGTTGTGTTAGTTTTTCATTCCTTCCAGCATCATGCTGCACTCAATATTTGCATCCCAAACACCCTCTGTAAGAGCATCCTCAGCACCCACCCATGTTTCCACAGCCTTCAGCTCAGCCAAAGGAACAAACTTTACCTGATAGGGATGTAGAAACCTTGTCGAGTGATCACAGACCTGAACTTCAAAACAAGAGCCCTTCCTTGGAGCTCCGACAGTGTTGGATTTTTGCCCTGCTGGATCCCCAGTTCAGCTGTGCACACAACCTGCCCTCAGCATCCAGGAATTGCCTGCAGCCTTACCAGTGCCTGCATTGCCTGGCAGGGTGGGGCTGGAGAGCAGCTGAATTAGGTCACACCTGCATGCCCTAAACACTCCTTTTCTGCATTTCTCTTTTGCATTCCTCTCTCACTCCTCTCAGAGATCACACCAGTTTCCTTGGCTTACCACACTCTTTACCAGCCCTTACCACCCTTCCTTTCCTGGGGCTTCCTTATCGTGCAGTGCCACTGTGGTGGCTCTGGCCCCTCTTGCTGGAACTGGGGAGCAGCTGGTCCTTTGGCCCTGAAGCCAGGGCCAGTAGTCCTGAGCGGTGAGGAGGAGGATGAGGAACACCAACACCACTGCCTTCTGCAGAGTATGTAAGCACCAGCCTCACTTCCACATGTCAGGGATCTGACCCCTCTATCAATCACCCTGATGAACCCTCTATTCATCAACAGATACTCTTTTTCCTTCACTTGGACATTCACATTCCAGGGTTTATGTATCTATGAATCCATGACAAATGTAATTAAAAGATTTTATTTTATTAAAAATTGACATATTTATACATTTGTACATTCCACATACTGCTGTGTATGTTCACCAATATAACCACTAAGTCCAAAAGCCTTAACGGTACAAACTTCCATCTGAACAAATTTACTGCAGGGGAACTTCAATTTTGAAATCAATCATACATTACAGAACGTTATTAACTTTTCTTCTTTTCCCTTAAAAAGTAGCAGCACATTTAATTACCAGTGTTCACAAGGCGTAAGCCCCAAAGTGTTGTACAGCAAGAGAAAAATTAATTAGCTAATACAGGCAATAGGAAGAGAGCTCACAATGAAAATGTATTAGTTGCTGCCTGTTATGAGCAGCAGGATGTTAATAAAACACTTAGAGCCATGCTGAATAGAGACTGCAGCAAACCGGGAAGAGTTATAAAATAAAAATTTACTTCTTGAAAGAACTGTATAAAACAAAATATTTTTAATGTCATTCAGGACAGAAGTCCCGTGAAGAACAGATGTTGTTATAAAGACTCAGCAGTCGGGATAATGCTTGTGTGTTTAAACATGTAATAAAGTTCTCAGAAAGCATACACATACTCCATCCCTACCATCACCTTTCCACAGCTCACATTAGTAGGGCTTCATGTGGCTGAGTAATAAAGTGACATTTTACTGAAGACAGATCTGCTCAGGAGTTCCCCAGACCTCTCAAGATTTGTACCCATGCCAGTTAAGTGCTAGAAGAGTGACATTAATCAGGTAGCAAAGGCTGGAAAGTTTCTGGAGATTGGGAGCAAGGGGAACAAAGAGAGAAGTTCTCATTGTAACCTGGAATCCTGAGCCACCTCAGTATGGGCAGCCTGAACAAGTCAGTTCATAGGTATCTCTGGTGTGCTCTATGTAGCAACCCCCAAATGCTTATTTTCCCCTGGCTTTGACAATGTTACAAGGATACTGATCTCAGTGTGACAACTTACCCACTTATACAAAAGAAATGAAGATGTAACTGAATTCTTTCTCGTGAATATACAGCCATGAATCTTATTTTGAGCTGAGTGCCAGATTCTGAATAATTTTTTTTAATTAGGATTTTTCCCTCTTATTGACTGAAAGAGAGAAAAACAGCATATGATGACATACACACATCATAGGTAATTTTTACGTGAGGAAGTGTGCAGATATGAAAGTGTTTAACAAGTGCTTTTTGTATGTACCATCATCTGTAGCAGTGAATGACTGAAAAAAAAGGTCAGAGCTGCAATATTTCAGTAACATGTTAGACAAACGTGTCTTGATATCTGCAGAGGCATCAGTGTGAGAGACTAATCTCATGTATTATGTCCTGAATCAGAGACACAATGTCACATTAAAAAAAAAATCTGCACTACTGTTTTGGTTTTGACACATATAAAGTTGGAGGAGACTCATTGGAAAAAGCAAGGGAGATGAATTTCAAATAATTTAGCAACAGCTAAATTAAGGATAAATATTCTGGCAGAACCTCCACTCTCCAAGGGCAGGTCTTAGACACTACATTCCCTAACTGGAGATAAAAAGATCACATCAAGCTTTAACTCCCAGAAAGCATTTGTTTCCAAACTAGAAGAATGGTCAGAGAAATATTCCCCTTTCCTGCCTCTCCTCCTTCACATATGCAGTCAGCAATTAGTACCCAAATCTGGTTCCTTCCTGTTCACTCCCTCTGTGCTGCTGCAGCCATAACTTACCACAGTAGCAATGCTGGCCCAGGATTTCAGGTACATAAACCAAGAATTACCAAACTGACAGTGCCAAAACAAAAGGATTGAACTCAGGTTCCCCAGAATGAGGCTGTCTTACCCAAGGGGTGTTTAGTTGTTCCACCTAAGGAAATTTAAATGCAGACCTTTCATAAATTTCCTGGTGACAAAGCCCAGAACACCACACAGCACCCTGACGTGGGCTGACATCTCCTCTAGTTGGGAATATTCCCAGTTGCTCACATGCTGGACACACACAGGAAGAGCATCATCCACCTGCCACCTCCCTGCTGAGCTCTTGCTCTGCCTCAGCCTCACTTTGGCTTTCTTTGCTTTTTCCTTTAGTTACAGTGGGATTTCCATATTAATTAATTCAAATGAGTTCTAGTATAAAACTTGACAAAGCAACAGGTAACAATGTATCCATTTTTCCAGTCCACATGTTCAGGGGACTTGGCTTCAAAGAACTAGATGCCCTCAACTTAAATATCAATCACATTTTTGATTGCAAAAATGCTGGCTTGCATTATTCTGATTTCTATATTTGTTCTGTATGTACAATTATTGGTTTTGCTGCATTTTAGCCAAAGTACATATCTGCAAAAAGATACTGACTATTAATAAATAATTATTTAATCCTTTATAGACACACTTTTTCTTGCAATAGCAACTGAGAACTTTCCTGAGGTCTGGAATGACATGATTTTTATTCCATTGCAGCAGTAGCTCATCACTACTAAGTGGCTAAAATCACTAAATCATGGAGAGGGGTCTGTTTTAGTACCCCCTTACTAAATAGAAAAAAAAAGCATACTTAGAATGCTGGCAGCAAAAGAAAGTATTTTTTAAGAAATGCATGCTAGTGTATACAAAACGTTTATAGGGTCTTTGTAAAAATCACTTCCACTCTTACCAGCAACTATTTGAGGACAGGGAACTACAAATTTTTCTATACCATTACTGCCAGTTGTATACACAATATTCAAAACCCATGACTCTGCTTATACCAGTGCCACAGCAGAATCACTCATGCCAGAACTGAGTCAGAAATGCCCACACTTGACTTCTTTTGAAGTGCCTCTCACTAAATGTGACTTGCATGTCTTAGTACAAAGCACTACAAAATTCCTTATTCAGGCTTTCAAAAATAAGTAAAATTCAGCACAACAGTTATACTTTCCTAATTTCAAAATCAGCAAGGAGAAAGATTCAAAGGTCTTTTGCTTTAAAGCAAAGTACTCCACATCTCAAGTACAGCTCTGGGACCCACAATACAAGAAAGATGTTGAACTGTTGGAACGAGTCGAGAGTAAGGCCTCAGTGATGATCACAGGCTGGAGCACCTCTCCTGTGAACACAGGTTGAGAGCTGGGGCTGCTCAGCCTGGAGAGAGCCTCTTGGAAGACCTTATAGCACCTTCCAGAACCTGAAGGGAGACAGCAAGGGAGCTGAAGAGGGACTTTGTACAGATGTGTGTAGTGATAGGGCAAAGGGAAATGGCCTTAAGCTGAAGGAAGGCAAATTTAGATCAGGTATCAGGAAGAAATTCTTTACTCTGAGGGTCGTGAGGCACTGGCACAGGTTGCTCAGGGAAGTTGCAGACAACCCATCTTTGGCAGAGTTCAAGGCCAGGTTGGATGAGGCTTTGAAGAACCTGGTCTAGTGGAAGGTATCCCTGCCTATGGCAGGGGGGTTGGAATAGATGATCTTTAAGGTCCCTTTCACCCCAAACCAGTGTATGTTTCTGTGAGAAGAGATGGATATCTTTTTCCCCTGGATGAGGGCTGGCTGCCCCTTCTTGGAGGCAGCATTGTACGTAGAAGGCAGCTTCCTAAGCCAGCCCTTCTGTGCAAGGAGGCTGCATCAGGACAACACTGAGGCCCCATGGTGTGACTCTGGGGTGTCCTGTGTGGGGCCAGGACTTGGACTCCATGATCCTGATGCATCCCTTCCAACTCAGCTTATTCTGTGATTCTAGAAAGGACCAAGCAGATACTCCATTTTGCTGAAAGCCTCCACTGATTTGGAATTCTGAAAGAGGGAGCAGCCTTACTAACTCAACTGCATGTGGGTCAGTAAGCCTGGTATTTATTAGAGCTTTACAGAATTCAAAGAAATGCTTTCACTTTGCAGTACTTAAGTTTATTTAAAGTTGTCATTTTTTAACCTCTCTTAGGGGAAGCTACATCTTTTAAATCAACTTCTTTAAAATGGTTAAATAGCAATGTGAATACATACGAGGGCAGTTAAGTAAGGGGTTTGTGTTATTTGAAAAATTTTAGTTCACAGAATATTTAGCAGAATATAAAAAACCCAGTACCCTTGTAGTGCACTTTTGCAGAATTCTTACAATTTTATACCTTCTCTCTGTGGTTTTGATTGCACAAAGTCATCCATAAGCACTAAAACCTATTTTTGTGGAGTTCCAACCTGCCTAAGTTATGTTAAAGCAAACATTTAGTACATCAGCTGTACACTTATGTATCAGCTACATCTTAATCCTCCAAAGAAATGCTAGAATGATAAGATCAATTTATTCAACTGTATGTACAGCGTATTTGCATATTAATAAATAAATCAGTATTAAAGTCAGGGCCTCTTCCCCCATATAAAAGTGACTACAGTCTGACCAGATAAACTTTCCTTTTTCTTCCAAGCTCACCTGTGTGATTGAGGTTATTGGCTTCCACTCAGTACATTACAGTAACTGCAGGAGCAGAAACCTAACAGAGCAGTGCTTACATTTAAATTCCATATAGCAGGTGGATGGGAGGGAGGTACTAAAAAGTGCATCAAAAGCCAACATTTTGTAGAGCAAAAAAATTGAAGTTGATAATGTGATCCTTTGGAAGATAATCCAGCCCAAAAGAAGACATGCTGCAGCAAGCACTAAAATTGATGCACATCTCTGTCTTCATAGTAAGCTGCACGATGCCAATCTTGTCCCATCTCTCTTCAAGAATTCCAACTTCAATAAATGCCATCTTCCCCTCCACAAATTTATCAACACCACAGTCAGTGCAAAGTGACAATTCTTAAAATGACTGTTTGCCTTCACTCTGTAACATTCATCCTCACTGTGAAGAAAAGGCTCCTTTTCTCTTAAGTGTTTACTCCTATTCACAGAAGAGCCCATATTTGCACCTCTCCATGTGTGGTAGTGAATTTTCTTTTCTATCTACATTCATTAGAAATCAAAAAGATAAGTAGCAGTATTTTATATTTACTGGAAGTCTTCCCATTAACCCAAAAACTAGCTGTCCATCTTGATTTATACTTAAAGTAGCTGCACTTTTTTCTTTCCAGCCCACTTTCAATGGGGTATAAGTCATGGGAACTGTGGGAATATTTCAAGTCTGATTGCTGGAGCTGGGAGAGTGATGAGTCACATTGGAATTGAGATGTCTGTTTGCAGCACAGTGCGTGTGGGCCATACTCCCATTCGGGTATCTTACAAACACAGGCTCGCAGAAAGGATTTTGGCACACCTGACACATCTTTTTGTCTGAAAGAAGAATCGGGGCTCCTTTTTGTTTAACCTAAAAGAGAGGAGGGAAAAATTCCAAATGTGAATCTAACAAGAAAGGAAGGGAAATGATGGAGCATAATTGCAACTATACCAAATGGATAAAACAAAAATAATTTTAAGAATCTGCTGTGAACTCTAAGCAACACTGTCCTAGCTAGGAATAGAAGAAAGCTTCACAACTGAATTTACCATTAACAAAATCTACTAACAAGCTTCAATTAATACTAAATGATGGATAACTTCTTAAACAAATTTTGACAGGTGACACTGTAAAAAGAATTGAATTGGAAATTCTGACACTTCCTCCTAGTGAAAGAAATGCTGACACTTGTTAAAGTTTCTGCAAGAACTTTTTAAATCTGCAAATCCCAGATTCACTTCATAGTCAGCCCAGCAGCTCACCAAGGTTATTCCTATTTCAAGGCCCCTACTTTCCCTTTTGTTTTACAGAGAAAACATACAATTAATTTTGAATCTAGTAGTCATGGCAAAAAAAAAACCCAAATAAAAGCCAAAGACATGAAGACAGCTTTTGTACTAATTCTTTAAACTTCTTTTGATTACTGTATATCAAAGGACTCAACTGTAAAGCTTCCAAGCGCTTTTATTTAAAAACACCCCAGTAACCTACCTTCTCGTGCTTGTAGATTAAGTTTTCAGCTTGTGCTAACCCAAGTGCCACCTGAGTCATTCTTTCTGTGTGAATGCTTTGTCTCACTGCTCCAGCCAGGAATGGGGAGAGGAGCTGCACGGACCAGCTGTCAGGCACCACCTGCAAAACCAGACCTGCATCAAATTCCGCAGCGTGGTTATTCAAGAGATCCACAGCAGCCATGACGAGCGCACAGTCCGAAGTGCCTGGAGTCAAATACACTGACAGCAGCATATGGAAAAGCCTCTGCCTGTACTGCAAGTCTCTGTTCTCAGAGTTCCACACACAGTACTCTTCAGCAGCATGGAAGTCCTTCAACTCATGGACAAGGATATGCAAAGCCTTCTCGTGTTCTTCTAGTTTCCCATATAAAATTGCACTTTCCATATGAAGGTCTGTGCCCTGGATTTTGTCTGTTAAATGAGAAACAAGGCAATATTTGCTCAGTGGAGGAGACAACTGCTACCCCTCCCAGCCAGTGCAACTATAGAGAAGGCAGATGCTTGTAAGTACAGGAATGCTCAGATGTATGGAAACACATCTCTAACAAAAGAGCACCATAAAATATGGGACAAAGAAATTACTAAATAATAGGTAATTCTAGCAGACACTGCTACCATGTACAATAAACAGTAAGATGAAGCTGCAATATCTTTAACCTCTGCTTTTCCCAATGTTATAAATAAACTCCATAAAAGACAATAAAAATCAATAATACTTCCCATTAAGTAAAGGACATTACAAACCCTTAATCTGGCTTAAAGTTTAAGTGTCAGCAATAGGCAGGAAGAATGGCAAGTTCATCTGGCATTTCAAAATAAAGTAGAAAATAATCTAATTACTGTAAAGGTGATAAAGATTTGGCATAGGCCTACGTAAAATGCATGGAAATACAATGTTTTCCTCACTAAAATGTTTTGGTTATCAGGAAGGAACACACTAGCTTGACTTGATCTCATTTTCATGTAATGTAAGAACTGTCATGTAAGAAACCCTTTATTTTGGAGCACATGGATTTCAAGAGAATAATCCATTTTGTAACTCTTGGCTGGAAAATTTGTTTAAAAACTGACTAAAAGATGAAAAAGAACAAGAGTTTCAATGACTGTGCTGTATTTGTACAGTATCCATCACATAACATTTTGCTGCCTGAAAAGGCAAGGAAACATTAAACTTTGGTAAATTATTTTAGTTGCTACTCAGCAATTTTTATTTCCACTTACACTGGATTTTTTTCCCACTGAATTTCAAAAAAATCATTCCACATCTTTCAGTTCAATAACAAGTCACTTCCCTTTCATCCACTATTCCATCATTCTTCAGCCATAATCCTCCATACCAGAGAAGATTTAAACACTTGGCTTGCTTAATTGCACTGTATGTTTGCATTCCAGTGGATGAAACATTAAAAATTAACCATTATAAGCACTGACCAAGGAAAATATTTAGCTCAACTGTTGCTTGCCTAATACCAACAGTAACATGTACGTTGCACTTTTCACTTTTTTTACTCATTTTTTTACTTAACATGAACCACAGAGTGAGTTTCAGGGTTATGGGTAACAAGTCCTTGGCAATTAGATTCCTCAAAGTTTCACTTCTGTTCACTAGAAGCAGGCTGCTTAAAAAATAAAGTTGCAGGTCTTTCATTTGCAAAAGAATGTCATGTCATGTCATGCACAAGTTCCATGCTCATCATTAAAAAGAAGGTGACTATTAAGAAAATTGTATGCAGATATTTGTACTGGCCAATTGATATTTTGTCTCTGGTGCAGTGGCAAACATGCCATTCGAGCTATGGAGACCAAGGACAACACCAACACATATGCTTTCTAAATTAACCCGTGTTTGTTAGAATAACAGCCTATCAAACAAACACACACAGAGACCTTAGATCTTTTCGTTTTCTGTCCTCGAGAGGACTATGATTTTGTGTCCAGCTGGAAATCACACACAGCATTTATAACAGACAACATGCAACCTACCTAAAATAAAGCGAATTCTATAAAGATCAGATTTCTGAAGCAGACTGCGAAGTTTCAACAGCAGTTCAGTCGTTTCTGCACAATTATCTGTGGTCACAGATTTTAGCTGAAGTATTGCCTCCAAGTACAAGACAGCTAGATGAGTATGGTACTTTTCTTTCTACAGATGAATAGAACAATGTTAGCTCAGTTTACAAATCTCTCGGCCCCAGCAATAACAGTGATGAATATTTACTTAATTACATAGAAATGTGTTTTAACTTATTTAATTTGAATTAATCACAAAGTTTTTTGTCCATACAGATAGATAACTTAATTCAGAGCAGCTTCACAAATTACATTGTAAATACAGGATTCCTCATATTCAGGTATGTTCTTTGACCTTTCCTATTTCTGCAATAAAATCTGACAAAGCCACCAGAGGTAGAAAACCACTCTGAAGGCACAGTGCTTTTTTTGTTATCCACTATCCAACATTTATGAAAATAAGCTGATGATTTGACTGTTTTAAACATTCTCACTAAATCGTTCACAATAATCTAGTAATTTTAAAAGACCAAACTGATTTATAACCCAGCTTTTACTAGCAGGTAGATTTAATTGTAAAATATTTTCACAAATATTTTACAAGGTGCTGTGTTTAACTCAAAAAGTTTGGAAATATCCATGACATTAGAGACAAGTACATTCATCAGTCATAGTGTAACACACCTGCAACACCGACAAGGGAAAACCACTGATCTGAGGTGCATTTGAAGAATGTGAATTAGTGCACTGACCATCAGCTCTGCACTGTTCATTTCCTTGCTTTATTTCTGGGTTAAAGAACTTCTCCAGTGCCTAAAATGTTTCATATCCAAATACAACATTGGGCTGCTTTTGCAGTGAGCTAAAACCCCCAAAAGTGTAATACACTGTCACTTAGGACTTGCAAATGCATCTTTTGGGCATTTAACATCAAGAGTGGTTTGGAATTCTAGCGAGGGATGCATGGTTTAATTTGATTGTTAATTGTTCAAATCTCTCTAGAAAGAATAAAACGTTTTTAATTGTAAAACACTGAATCAGCAATTTAATATATTGCTGCTACAGTGCAATACGAGCTCCAGTTGCTCAGCCTCTTGTTGATCATTTTCTATGATCTTACCAGAAGAAGATTTGAGCCTCATCAGTGAAATAGAAAAGTATGAAATAACCAGATGTAAAAAAACCACCTCAAGTCTGAGGGGACATAAGCAATTGTTTTGCTATCATAGGCACTGAAAAATTCAAAATAATGAAGGTATCCAATCCTCATCTTTTACTTTAATCTTAAAAACACTCCTACCCTACTCTGAGTACATTTGAAAGACTTCATATTATGCCTATTTTTTCCAGACATTGCCTATTTTCAGCCCTGTTGATCATAATCTGCATTCTGAATCCTATGCCTACTTTTAGCATTCTCACAGAACTCACCTGTATTTTTCTTTCCAGTACTAGATGTTCTAGATATTTGACACGTGCTTTAGGATATTTGTTAAGGCAACTGATGATATCATCTGGATTAATGTTGTTTTTCTCCTGTTCTTCCAAAGGCCTTTTAGTGAAAATCTGTACACCAACCTAGAAAGAGTTTATTGCATTTAGGAACTCAATGGCAACTATTTTATTAAATAAATATTTAAAATGAAAAAAGAATAGCACTATTTTTAATACGTTATTCAGGAAGATAAACACAAAACCCTGCTCAACACCACAGGATTACACTACCCTGTGCTTATCTTGATCTCACTCACTCCTATCTGCACTACCTCAATTTGTAGTGTATGCATTGTCCAGCCTATAAATCTTGGCTTGGGCACAACTTCCACAAGAAATATTGAATAGATTTGCACAACAGAACAAGTGACTTCAGCCTTTGCAGCAGGAAAGCTCAAATTAGAGACCAGAATGTTCTAAGCCTTTTCACATGTGATGATATAGACAGAGCAAGAGACTTCTGTAATTACCAAACCAAAGCTCAGAAATCTGCCACTGCACAAAATAGCTATGCTTAAATTAATATAAATCAGGCAGTGACAAGTTCCAACAGCACAGACTATCTGATACAGCATCAAACATCACACTTTTTTTTTTAATTTTGGCAGATTAAGTTAATTTTTCTAGCAATGAAATTTTGTCTTGAATGGAGGCTATTTATTCCATGTCTTGGTGTACACAGATACCACCCATCGTCTTTAAAATAAGAAGCAGCAGCAACAGCTAACCTGCCACGTGATTATTTATTTTAAGATTTGAAAATTATCTTACTCAATATGAAGAAAACAGAAGACATGCTGTATTTTTAAGACTCTAAACTTTGTTTTCAGAATAAAAAGAGGCAATTATCACTAGCACTTGCTAATAGAGGGACTTGGATGAATTGAGAAACCTCCAAGTTTTCTTCTGCTGATCACTATTTAACTGGCTTTAAATATTCTGCAAAAGGTCCAATTAGCTATCAAGAAAAACCAACATTAAGGAAAACCCAAACACCGCTGCAGGGAAATACTGATATTCTGTTCAAAGTGTATCAACCACAAACCTCTTCATTTTTTTGTAAAATCCATTCAGAGTACTTCCACACTAGCTCTTGGTCTGAGCAGAATGTAAGGAAGTCTACTATGTAGTCATAGAGATCTGAACGTGTAGAATCTTGAATGTCTCCATCAACTATTTTCACCCATAACTGCAACAAAACCACACAGATTAAAGTGCTTAAAACATGTACTAGCTCTTCCAGCTCAAAATTTATGTCAGCTACTAAAAGACTTAGTGTGGAATTAGAAAGAGTTGACAAGAGCACCAATTGCAAGGAACATTGCTGGTCACTCACTTTTGCCATCACACCCTTCTCTTGCATCTGCCATATTCACCCAGTTCAGACCCCATATCATGTGGGCTCTCATTCTGAGAGTGACTAAAGGGGGTACACTAATCACAAAGAAAGCTTTTATCAAAAGTCCTTTTCTCCAATGCATGGAATATTTTTCATGTGTTCTGTGTGTGCAAGATTAAAAGTGAATTATGCAAGCAAATTAGAAGAAAAACTGGTTTTCTGCTTTTCTTTAGTTTGACTGAATAATTACAAGTACCATGTGACATTATTTTTATACACATTATAATTGGAATTAAATATACATTATAATTGGAATTAAAACATGCCACACCTAGTAGCAGTTTAGCAATAAACCTTGTTTTCTGCAGCATCAAAATTCTTCCAAGATTTCTTGCACATGACAAATGTGTTTTTGTTGCCCTTACCTGTTTTCTTCTCAGGCCATTATTACTATTTATATAACTGACCTGAATGCATCTGATTGGGTTACTGTGACTAATGTGTTCAAAAAGCACACAATAAGGCAAACTTAAGATACTGGATATGGTCTGAGACACATCAAGAACATTCTAATTTCTCTAGATGAAGTTTTGGAGACATGAAGAACAGAATTATTTAGTCTGCAGTGTACAGGCCACCACTGCTAGAATTAGTGACATGAGATGGAAGGTCCCCAAAGGGATTACTAACCCATTTGAAACCCACAGATCTTGCATAATGTGTTCACTCTTCATCACCAGGTAAGCAAATAAACTCTCAGTTGCTGTCAGTGTCTACCATGAGAATACAATGCTGTTTTGCTGTGTGTATACAGATCAATCAGCACAGGGCATGCTGCTTGAGTCCCATAAATATCTTTTAAAGTGATTGCTTGATTATTTTAGCGCTTTTGTCCATCTTTGAGGAGTATAAACATATGTTCTGGTATGTACAGTTTTGCTTTAAAAGGATCATACAAGCATCTAAATAGCTGTCAACCTCAGTTGGCTCTTCAGACTTTTCACATCTAGCATATTAATTTATTCAAGGAAATCTTAGCATAAGTTTCAAGTTTCTTATAAACACACACATACATACACGCACACATCACAACTTTCAAACAGATAAATTAAGACCTCAAATTTTTATCTCAGAGCTAAAATGGTATTTTGGAATGGTTTTCAGGTGACACTAAAAGCTTTATTCTAACCTGAAGTGCTGCAGCATCCTGACCATTGTAGTGATACAGGAGACCAAGTGCAAAATACCTGTAAAGAAAGAGAAGATAATATTAAAATGCTAGAACTTTCCCGCTAATTTCATTATGGACTGATTAACACAGAGTACAACAAATTATGGCTTACAACGGCTTACAATGACATGTACATGGCCATGTCTACACTTCAACAAGTCTCTCTAGGCAGTTTTTATGAATTAAAGGAGAGAAGTTCTGCCCTGAAAAGTGTGTCTCCATCACTCCTGTCCCTGAGACAGTTTGTAGTTACCAGATCCAACTTACACCAAGTATGTGCCCAATTAGAGATGTTTCCCATGCTGTTCTGTCAATTTTATGTACAGACATTACAAACACCTCCAAGAACTATTCCTCCAATAGCTCATCAGCTGTCATTAAATCATATTTTATTATGTGTTTATTTAAAACTCTGTTTTACTGTCAGAAACTTTTTTCTTTACTGTGGCATGGCGTCAGGTCAGCTTTGTACAGTGCAGCTTCAGAGTGGTTTTTGTGTACTCTAAGAAAAATACAGCCAAGTTCTGTAATGGCTGTCCTCGTGGAACAATGTTCTAACATTCATTCAATTCACACTTGCAAAAGTATGCCATGCAAACCACACTTACCAAAAGGTTTTAACAAAACACCTGAAATAAATGAAATCACCCCAAATATAACCACGATTAAAGAGTCTTCCTCACCACTATAGTTGCTACTACTGCACCAGACAGTTTAAAGCTAAAGAAATGAAAACCAAAACAGACATACTACCTAAGGCTGGAGTTTGTATTTTACACATTTACTATCTAATGTTTCCTGCTTAATGATTAATTCTCTGCCTGCTGGCATTTCTGGTTTGAAGTCATATGCAGTCATCTTAAGGAACCTCTTTTTGGTCAATCAGTGGAATATAGAAAGCTTGCAATTCAGAAGTAAGAGCTCTTTCCCTCAACAACCAACTACAATTTTAAGGCCACTAACTGGTTAATAGCTTTTACCTAAGGTAGTGCATGCTTTAAGGCATCTTTTCATTCTGTCTGTGTACAGCTACTGCTGCCATTCCACTCTCCCATTATCTCAAGGGCAAACGTTTAACTTTTTTCTCCCAAACTTGCACCAGTTGTTTATTTTTGTGTTGGCTATAGAAACTTTCTTGTAGAATTCTGCATTTACCAGGATAAGAGAATGCATTTCCTTTACCTTACACTGTCAAGTAATAGCTTTTCACCAACATTTTTAAATACTAACAATGTTAATTCAGACTGAGTTGTCTTTTGGACAAGCGTAAGCACAGGAACTACAAGTACTCCAACACATTGTTTGATAAGCCAAGAGCATCTAAGGCAATTTTCCCTTTGGTCTAGAAGGTGCAATAATAAAATAATCCACTTACTTTTTGTGTTTTTCCAGCCAGGCAGCACTATCTGTTAAAAGACAGAAGTTCTCTGAAACTAGGAGATCCAGCAGGCTTTCATGATTTGCCTCTGCATACAGTTTGAGTAAAGCTGTGTCGATATCCTCCTTGTAGCCATTTGCAACCTCAGTGCTGCGGACTTCATTCAAGTAACTCATGAGGAATCGTTTGCATTTTGTCATCTTCTCCTGGTCCCCTTGGGTCAGCTGGTTCAGGTCCGCGTACTCGTGCAGAGGGGGATGGGACCGGATAAATGAAGAGGAAGTAGGCAACAGGAAGGGGTACAGAGAGATCAGCTCCCGGACATCAAGCTGGCCGCTTCTGCAATTACAGTGTCAAACTAGATGAAGCAAAAAGAAAGAAAAAGTATACATAGGCACAAAAAAAATGTGTGCTCACATATGCTTAGAGTCAGGACACTAACATGTAGGCAGTTTCTGGAATATTTTTTGCTACATCTTTATTTATCATTCTTCTTCCTCCTCTAGACATTGAAAGCTCTGAGAATTCAGAGACTGGCCAACCTTTTGCTTTTGAGCTTCCACAGCTGTTCTCTGTCATATACAAAAATCAGCTCAACAGTCCTACAGCAGTTCTAGGACTGACCTAGACTTCAAGACTTCACCCATACATTATGGGAGCTAGTCTTCTGATGGCAGGAAAAAAAAAAAAAAAAAAAAAAAAGAAAGGCAAAAGTGAACACCTTCAGCCAAGCCACAAAGTCTGTGTCAGTGTAATTCCGGAGAAAACAGCAACTTCCTGTACAAAACTAAAGCTTTCAGAAGATGTGCATGCATAATGAAAACATTTTCCCCAACCCTGAAAAGCACCAGATTCCTCACTTGGCTCTCTTCTTACAGAGGTTCTGTAAGCAAACCACAGATACTGATTATGCATCCATTTAACCAATAAGTCTGTTGTACAGGCAGAGGCCATGGGTGCACATCTATGGAGGCTCCTCTGGAGTGGCTTTTCCACTTCAGGTGTGAAGGACACCCCATACTTTCATTCAGCATCAAGTTGTAACATAAGATATGCCACACAAAACAGTTTTCTTTCAGCCTAGATTGAAATTCCTCAAGCTCTTAAAGAACACATGTTGTGACAGAAGAATTTTTTTCCCCCACACATGGCAAACAATCCCTAATTTTCACAGCTAGAGTGAACCCTCTTTCCAGGCCTTGCTTTAGCAGAACAGCAAGACATCCAGGTATTTTATAATATTTTATTTCACTGTCAAAGTTTTTATTCAGAATTCACATTTAAAAATTAACATTACTGAAGTGCAAGAAATAGTGTTGCCGAAAAAAATATCAAAATGAACTTGACAGTTCTCTAAAAGAAGCCCTGTTTAGTTCTTTTGTTGCAAATAGAACTTTTATAAAAATAATTGTTATCTACCTGGTGATCAGCAAACTCAAAGACTTTCTCTTCACAACTTTCATTGGAATGAATTCCAAAAAGAAACAAATTATAAGACAGAACTAGAAAAGCAGCAGATCTCTATAGGAGATAAAGTGTGAAAGATCATCATAAACAGGCTCATCCCTTCACTACAGGCATGCCCTGCATCGTTCACTTCTTGCCAGAGACACAATTCCAAAACCATCCAGGAAATACGAACTAGTAGAAGCCATCACCACAACAATCCCCATTTAGAACTTTGCTTTCAAGTTAATATAGTCCCTTGGCTACAAAAATCTATACCAGAAGAAGGAAATTAGGAGAGAAAGCAGCAACAGCAAATTTAAAAGCAGCATCCTCTCTTCTAGAACCTAGCGACTGCAAAGCACAGGGGTAGCAACACAGACAATAGAGAAGAACCACAACAGACAAAATTGGGAAGCCTTCCCTTGAAGAGAGGTTTGAACAGCAGGCTTTCCCAATTTGTACAGAGAACTCCTACTGCCTAAAGCCTACCTCTACACTAGAAAGACCCACCTCTAATAGAGGGTAAAGCATTCAGGTCTACTTCACAGATTTCTGCAGTAGAAATTTCTTTTAATCCTTCTTTTGGGATTTGGCTTTGAAATTCTTAGATCTACATTACGATAAGAGGCAGAATAACCCAGAAGTAGGAAGTTCTGTCAGTGGCATGACCTGATGGTTCCAAGAATATTTGAGTTTTCAGTATGAACTTACCACAGTAACCTAACTGCAGTTCTAGCTACTACAACTACTCTGAAATTTCGAGTCCTGAGATTAAATATATTATATGAGATGCATTACACTAGAAAATTAATCCTATTTGAAGAAAGAGGTTTTTTTCCCCTCCAATCCAAACAAATCTTCCCTGATTTGTTTTAGAACAAAAGCCAACACATAATTTGAATAATATCCACAGGCTGCTCAAAATTTGTGCAGAAAAAAGGGGTCTTAATAAATCTGGAGAAACTCAAATATAAACATCGATTCCCTTGCTAGCTATGCTGACAAGTATTTGGAGATGGCCCTAAGCTTGAGTTGGAGACTATGACCATTGAAATAGATGATGTTAAAAAATGTTATATTTAATATGCCACTTTTAATAAGTTTCAAAACATTTTCCAACTTTTACAGTAGCTTCTGACTCCTTTCATCTTACCACCTAAGTTTTCCTAGGTAAGGAAGTAGTCAGCTACCTTACCTCTGACTTCACAGATTCTAGCCTCAATGATGATCTGTTTCCAAAAGAAGAATTCACTTTAAACTTTGGCTTGCCCAGAGCCTGGGCTGTGAATCACCTGTGGTTCTCTCAGCACATCTGACTCAAACTCAGCTGAACAGTTTTCTTCTCCCCACAGCAGCGGTAAGCAGCAATCAAGAAGCCTCCTTAAAAGCACTACATCATCCACGAGCTTCTTCAGAAAAATACCAAACACTAAACAACGACCACACCTGCACAAATGGCTAACATTCAGCTCAAGGCTTATGGCTCCTGGGATTTGTGGATGTCTAGTGGATCTTTCCATCACATCTGGACAAAACTCTTTTAGAGCAGCTACAAAGGATCTCATCTCTTCTGAAAAACATGTCTGAGCCTCCAGCTTCTAGCATCTCAAGCTCAGCAAAATACAGATAGGAACTTAGCACACAGTAGAAAACAAACTCTTGAGACATCAGTGTTGTGAGGCAACTTCCCTTTGAGCAACTCTGCATTAATTCTCTTTGGGCTTCAAATATATAAACAATGTAACAGGCAGAATCTACAAGTTCTAAGGAAACTTAGACCTAAATTCAGACCCTTGTATCTACAGGTATCAGAGATGCCAAAGGAGCCTACAGTGTTAACTGTTTTGCCTAAATCCCACTGGCTGTATTGGAAGCTTATATTCCTGAATCACATTTAAGATGCAAAACCTACATCATTCCTATTTTTTATTTCTCCAGGTACAAGTACTAGCAATTTTTTCTAACCTTTTCAGTGTAGGAGAGACTTATACCTAAATTCTCTCTATAGGCTTTCCAAGGTGAGAAATATACTGTGTAAAGAGTTAACATTTTTATTTGTTAAAAAGAGCAAAGTTTAGAAAAGTTCCAGTAACCAGTCGGTCAGAAGGCAAGCAATATCTAACCAGTAAACACTGAAGAGAACTGGTTTCCCTATGACAGCTGCCAAACATCACAGTGAGGCATGGAAAATTCAGCAAATGACCTCCTAAAAAGCACTGATTGGTACAACCCCAATGATAGCAATGAGAAATAGCATAACTATAAATCACAACTACGTAACACAATCACAATTCTGTTATTACTTGTAACAGAATTTGTCAGACCAAAGAAGCCCTGCTGTTACTTCTCACTCAGTTTTAAGGTTAATGGATCTAGCTGAAGAAAATTATCCTCCTTTTGTTGAACTACATGAGTTTCAATAAAGCTACCACATTCTTCCTCTTTGTCAACCTTCTTCAGTATTCAGAAGCATCAACAATAACCACAAGGAACCTGGCAAATTATTCCTCTTAAAAGTTCCAGTCTTTAAGAACTAGGAATTTAAGCATAAGATAGAACTGTTTCTTGACAAGGTTATGCAAGAAGGGTAATAATGCAAGGAAATGAAGACCTTTAATCCAATATAATTCCCCTTGATAAGCTGTAACTGTCAGATATTTTCCAAGTAGTGAGACAATCCCACTTCATATTTAGCCAGAAGCAGGCCCACATATCACACCAAGATCTCTGAGGTACTGCTGCTACCCTGTTTCACTGCTTAAATCCCTCTTTCCTCAGATAGGTACCAAGTCTCCATTTGACATTAAGATTGAAGTGATTTCTAAGATAAGGTTGAAACAACTGCAGAGTAACACACTAGGATGGGAGGAAATGTTTTCATAGACTGCCACTATCTTTCCCATTTTGCCTATGAGCATCAGTAAGTTTAAAATGAACGAGATTAATTGAGACTGTATTGGGGCACACACAGCTGTTACGCTAACTCAGTGTGCCCACCAGGGCTGAAAATCAAGGAACCTGATTACCATAACAAGTTTTTTCAGAGTCACCAAAATACTCTGCTTAGCTTATGTATGGCTGGACAGAAGAAAAGCACAGAAACTTACTCTGGCTTTCTTCCTTGAGCAAACATCAGCAATTCATTCATCAGCAGAACTGTTGTTCTGCTTTGGAGTTGCAGCTTTTAGAGGAAGGGAACACCCTGGGATGCTGCCTGAGCTGCAAAATTTGTGGCTGGACAGCACATTTTCTCATGGAGCATGTTTGTTTCTACAGAGGATCTCCCACAATTCTATTCATTAAAGCTTATTTGTCAGATGGACTGATAGCTGGACGGAGGATGCATAAGCAATCCTGGCTCCTTCCACAAGGTGGTAGAATCCCTCACAGGATACATTTCCCTCTTTTCACTGCTCCTAAAATATTCTTAACTATGCACCACTTGTACTTCTGCTTCAGATACACAACCCAGAGGTCAGATACACAAGTGTCTGAAAGATTACAAGGGTGGAGAAAGACTGCAAGTTGTTCACTAATGACAACAATTACTAGGTGATAGGATAGAGGAAGTGGCTGTGGCCAGAACAAATTGTCTCTAAATGCTGTTCAGGTCTCATCTTCACTCACCGTACACTGCTCGTCCAAGCCCAGTGTCTCTCATTATACTGGTGAGCAGGAAGCAAAATGGCAAAGTCCCTCACTAACAGCAACATTCCTCAAAGCTTTATTTTCCTCAGTGCATTTCCATAAATCCAAGGACAACTTTTTTCTTACACTGTAAATATGCTTACGGTGTACTGAAAATTGTCTAACCTTAATCCTATTCCATAGACTCTAAACTGATTTAAAGTGAATTTCAGCAGATAACAAGGAGAGTTATTTTATGTGGTCAGCATGCATTCCACTAACTACAGACAGTGCTGCATCACAGAATGAGACATGGCTAGCAGAAATAAAATTATCAAGTAGAATAAAGATAACAAGCAGCATTTGCTGAATGGAAGTGGAATATCAAGGTCAATTTATAAACAAGTGACTTCTGAAATGGCTAAATCGGCAAGGTTAGTACAGACTTCAAGAACAAATCTGTCTTCTGGAAAAGGTCTAGCAGAACAAGTGTTACAGCAAATTCAGTATCAATAGCCTCATAAAAAATGGTGCAATTGTGTCAATAATATTTAAATTGTAACTGTAACTATTGTTTAAGTTATACCTTTTGTTAGAAGTATTAAAAAAAAAAGAACAAAGCAATGTTCATGCTGCAAATCACAGCACAGACTCAGTGATAAAGCCTTGACCTTCATGAGCATAAAGTAAAAAAATCTCCATACACACAACACTCAAATTCTTAATGCTATTATGTGTTTGCATCCCCCAAAAAAATCAGTTGCATTAACTCTTCAGCAAAAAAGTTGTTTCAACGTTACTCTGTTCTTAAACCCAACAAAACCATTTTATTACAGTGAACTCACATCTACACCAAAAAACATTCAAGCAACTAAGTTTTTCAAACCAAGAACACTAACTCCTTATTTAAAGAAGGTAAATGATTAAATTTCTTTTCACACAATTACCTGAAGAGCTCTTTTGCTTCAAGGAACTGAAGCTGTGCAAACTGTATAAAACCTGCTTGCTGCAGGATTCGTTTGTACATTACCTATAAAAAAGAAGGAGGGGGAAAAAAAGGTTTATTATATTTGTATTTATGTAGTGCTAATTACTACTGCAATAGCTACCTGCCAATAATAGTAAACAAATGATCTTCAGCCACACCTGACAAGTCACAAGCAAAATAAACCTTGATCCTCTACGTTTTAAATTCTGTACCTGAATATACTGAATCTGCTGCCCAGACTCATTTCTTACACAAATGTGTGTGAACACAACACTGCTCATGAGGACTTACTAAAAGCAAAGTCAAAAAACCAGCAAGTTTAAGTTTTCTTGTTCAAATAATGACTTATCTGACATCACACTGACTTGCTTCAAGTTTTTTGAGTTATTTGCAAACATAAAAGCCAATGGTTATCTTTGAAGTTCCCCACGATTCAGTAAGCACAAAAAATAAAGATGGTCCCACTTGACCACACACAGCCACTTCCTTCCTGTCTCATCTCTCTGGGGCAAAACTGCTGGCAATTCTCATAGCGTCATCCTCAGCTGATGGCCATATTTTTTGACTTTTTGCCAGTTTTGCTACTTTTATTATTTTTTTTTTAAATAAAAAATTCTTCCAAAACAACTCAACTTATCTAATATGCAGTACATTATGCAATGTACCATAAAAATACGTTAAAGACCAAGAAAATCATAATATGGAAAGTTATTTGCTATCAAACTTTACTGTTAAGGTCACATCTAGACAAAAAAATGTTTCACTGAAGCTCAGTAGAAAGAGAACACAAAAACTACTTTAAATGCTAGGTAGTTATTAAATCTGAATGGTCAACCAACTACCAATTACAAGATTAAATTAAATCCTTGTGCTCAGAATATTTCCAACAGCAAAAGAGAAGTACTAAAAGCAAGGAACCTAAACTGTGCTCTGCAGAGCATTCCCATTGGTGACAACACTGGTATTTTGGCAAACACACCCAGCTACCTTCTCATGTCCTCAGCTTTTCCCTTCAATTTGCTCATGAATACACAACTTTCTGATGTTTCACACTGTACATGAAGGCTGTCACTAATATCAGACTTAAAAAAACATTTTCAATAAAAAATTCCCAGAGAAACTACAATACAATAGGAATGTATTCCAGGAAGGAATTGCTGAAGAGCACCAGGCTTCAAGTACAGTATACTGATACTCTGACTGATGATTTTTCACCTTGATTAAAGGTTATGGATTTACCAACAGAAAAGCTTGGCTTCAGTCCACTTAGTCTGTGCATAGTTTACTAATGGTTTTTCTAATGGAAATACTTAATCTCTGTTGTTAGCAAGTCTCTAAAATGCTTTTTAAGGTTGTGGGCCTTTTCTTGCCTCCCCAGTGTATAGGGGAAAAAGGGAAACAGAGAGTAATGTTATCAGGCACAGTTTTTCAGACAACTATAACAATATAAAATTAAACAAACAATACTTCATGACATCTTTATATTAACTAATGCTTTACATTCAATGTAATGATTAGAGTTAACTAAAGCTAAAAGAGAATTTAATTAGACTTACGAAATAAAACTTCTTTAGGGGATTGACTCACAAAATATCCAGAATATTTTGGATTTCTGACAGTGTTATTACACCAATACACAGTAATCTGTGAACCAATGAATACCTACCTGGTTACCTTCTTAATGACACTGCTGAAGGATTAAATTCGGCAAATATTTGCATCTCATGGCCGCAGAAAAATGTTAAAATCCAGCCTGACTTTCCAGAGAAAGACTTCTTAGCCCACTGACTAGTATCAAAAGTAGATAGGCTGGCGTTTTCCCCCCACAAAGACTGTTTTCAATTTCTGCAATAGAGTGATCACTAAAATTTACATATTTAGTCAATTATGATTTTGCAATAAAGTTGGACTTAATTTCACTGAAAGCACTGCTTTAGTTGCAGAGCTTAGTCTGTACAGCATCTTTTTAACAAAAAGTGGAAAAGAGTTTATTGATAGTGTAACTATAGGTTGAAGGAACCAGATTTATATTTGAACTGATAAAGTGGTATCCACTTTCATTTAAATGTTGTCATATCTTCAATTCTCCCTTAAAGACATGCAACAAAAAATTATAGAATATCTACAGACATACTCTTTAAGAGGCCATGATGAGATAGGCAGTACCCCGGTAGATTTTTAGCTGACAATATAAACACTAGATATTAAAATGTCCTAGGGTAAAGATTATGGAGGAAAACAGAGCAGATTACAGAAAATCCAATATTCCCTTTTTCACAAATTTTTAAGTATGGGCTAGACCTACATGTCAAACATACACAGTTAAATTCTGCTTATGACGGGAAAAAAACTTCAGTTCTTCCAGATCTGTTTGTCAGATCTGGAACAGGCTTCTTTTAAAAAGGTACTAAGCTACACCCAGTCAAAATGCAATACATTGTTTAGTCCTTTATAATTTCTGAAGAACCACCACAGGACCTGCAATTTGTTAGGCAAATTCTGCACTGTTGACTGAATTCACGTACGAAAACAGTAGCTACAAAATCATGACATAAGTTTTGTATTAATTCACATCTGAAAAAGCAGTAGGAAAAAGAAAGATGACTGCTGTGAAAAAGAAGCTGTGATTGCTGTAGTGAAGTCTTAATTCACTCAACTGCTAAAAAAATCCTTTCTAAAATGGTCAGAATTAACAACTACATTGTCCAAAGGAATTTTTCTAGAAAGCTACTGTCTTTTGGTCAGATTTGGGTGCAGTTAATGTTTTTTGAAACTAAAAAGAATTAGGAAGGAAAACAAAAAAAAAAGAGATACCTATGCAAGATGTGTGTCAATCTAACCAAGGTCTTCACTACCATCAACCATGATTTCTGCAAACGTCAGCTGTCCTGAAAAATTAATAAGTAGTATTCAGTCATTTCATGGTAGCATGGTAGAAAGGCCTCTGTATTCTATCAAAAATTATATCCAGCAGAGCCATCTCCTTGGAGCACTTTTGCATAGCATTTTTTACCTAGCAGGAATTCCTGATGCTCAAAAACAAAGAAATTTTCATCTATTATGGCAGAGCTAAATTTGCAGTCTGCAGGGACCACAAGTTAAATAACAGGTTAGAGCTTCTAAGGCATGACCTGTTACTTTTCAATAACTAAATATTGACTGTACAAATCATTCTAAGAGTACAGTACTTCATTGCTGCTATTCCACCATAATTCTGCATTACCAGCATATATACATACATATTTATGCTGTTATACAGAGGGAGAGCATGCACCCATGTATGCATGGAGTGACAAAGTACTGAACTGCAGGGAAAAACTCCCATGTCCTCAAATCTGCCCTGCAGCACCCTGAGCTCAAGTAACCCATAAGGTGGCATCAGCCACTGCAAACTGCAGAACTAAAGCATCATCTGACAAAGGGAACACTATACTTCATGAATCACACAATAATAACCACTATCATGTATGGATAGATTGTAGTGGCTGGATTAAGTGCCTTAATGCCAACCCTATGCGCTCCATCCTACTGCATGTACAAAATGGCAAAATAAGGCCTCTGAAGCGTGAGCTGCTCAGGATTCAGTAATGCTTGCAAAGAGACACCAGAAGATACCTATTTGAAAATACCAATTTTCTAATCGATATGTATGATCTGAGGATAGCTCTCAGAAGGGAGTAAGAAATGAGTGACTGTGTGGTCAGTTAAAGTATGTCAAAGAAATGTTGCAAAAACACACGTAAGGCATGCAATTTGGTTGAGGTCCATCAGACTTATATTACACAAGACTACAGCAAAGAAAGACTGATGTGCCTGTAACAAATCTGTAATGACAACACCAGGTATTACAGTCCCCTCAGAAAGTAAACTCAACATGTTACCATTTCCAGCTACAGACAAGCTCTGAAAAACTGGAGTAATGTCTCAACAACTAGGCCAAGCTGAGTCATTTTAGTAGGAGTCAGTGGGAAACTCCATCAATTCAAGAATTAGATAATTGGTTAATATCAGTTTGCAAATACACTCCAGAAGTAAAACAGGCTATTTTGCTTGCAAGTAGTATGTTTTCTGGTTTTCAGCTGTAGCATTGAGTTAAAGCAACTGAACACCCTTAAAAGCACACTAAGTTAGAAAGAACTTCCAATATTCTAGAAAATTAATTTCAGGAAGACCAACCCTGCACACTTAAGATATTTGTGAAAAGAAAGTAACATATTTTAATGGCTGAAAAATTCTTACTGCAAGAAAACTGAGGAGGAATGAGATTCTACATCATGTATTTTAGATACTGAATTGTGGTTCATCCTGTGGCAAAACACAGAAAGTCATTCCCACACTAAATCTACATGAACTGTAAAGAAATAATTGGAAAATTATAGGTCATCACACATAGAAGACATAGATTAGATCATGCATCCTGCCCTCACAGCAAGATTTTTGTTTGCTTCTTTAAACAGATTGGAAGGGAAAAGTAGGAAGATGCAAAGCAAAACATGCTGGAAACTGAACTCTGTATTTGCCTAAATACTTTTCAGCTTCAAGTACTTTCAGGTAGCTGGACCTTCACAAAAGGATGGGAATGCTTTTCTCAACAAGCTTTTTAGTTCCAGCAGTCTCCCAGTTGCTCATTTAAGAGAGGAGTTAAGGATCAAAATGAAAGCTGATAGAAGTTTCACTTAATGATTGCCTTTTGGGCCTTGACCGAAACTGAAATGAAAAGGAATTAGAAGTTTCTTGAAATTTGAAAAAAAAAAAAAAAAAAAAGATCCTGACAAAATAATTTTGAACCATTGCAGTCCTGTAACTTCCAGAGTCACATACACCTTTTTAAACAAACCAAAAGTAACACAACCGTTTTAATGGCAACAAAATGCTCCAAAGCATATTAAAAAAAGGAAAGCCATAAATTTTCTGCAGGTTACAGATCAAATTTTTACAATAGGAAAGAAACTAAGTGAAATATTCATTCACCTACTCCATGAGTAGAGATGTCATGCTGCTTTTTACAAGTCCCTAAATAGGAGCAAATACAGTAGAATATGTATGGCAATATAAATCAGGGGGAGAAGGCAATGAGTAAAAATCTTTAATCAACACTGTAATCAAAGAGTTTGTAAGACACTTTGCCACACAAAAACCTTTAAATCTGAGTTACGCAGCAGTACAAGCACTACTTGTAAGAGCTTGGAAGTAAGATGCATTTGCTTAAGATTTCCCATCACTTAACTTTGAAGTTAAGTGCTACCTGTGGAGTTTAGGACACAGTGAGAATCTTCGATAAAAAAAGTAAAATTTCAAAATTCTAATTTGAAATAAAGTATCCATTTTTAAACAGCAATAGCAAATAATAACTGAATCTAGTACCAAAGAAGCATTCATTGGATTTTCTGCCACTAGGTTTCTGGTTTTGCTTTGTTTTCAATTCTCTCAAGTTACACAATTGAAAAAATTCAACAAAATCCCAGAAGAACAACAGCATTCAACCCTGCCAATGTCACAGCTTCTGCAAGTACAAAACAATTTAGCAGAATACCTATTTCATCAGGCTGAAATCATAAAAGGTATTACAACTTCTCTGCAATGTAAATTCCTCCCCCACATTCTCCAATCACTTGACCAACAGAATACATGACCCCACTGTGAAATTTACGTTTTCATGAAAATTAAAGGAAGGACAAACCTGAAATTTCTCTTTTGGAATATTCCTTCGAGCTCCTTTTGCTAGAACAAGGGCTTCTTCCACTCTGTGGCTAGCTAGAAGATCCTGAATCTGTTTTTCCAAAGGTAGTGGCACCAAGATATATACACCCTTGTTAGTAGCAACAATCACCTTTCCTGGACAGAGCAAACAGATACATTCAATTAACAGCCTCTACAGAAAAAAACCAAATTCAGAAATAAGCCTTAAGATACACAATTTAAGATACAAGAACTTAAATAGGGTTAAAGTCTCAAAAGTGACATTTGCTGCTGCCACATTTACTCGATAGTACAGCTTATCTATGAATTCCACCTCAGAAATACAGAGATAATGGTAAATTTATTCAGTTACAGCAGATTTTTTTCCACTCAAAATAAGAGAAATTGGCTAGACTCACTCATGATGAACTAAGCTGGTAAGGACACTGAAATTATTGTCCAGATTCCAGAGAGCAGGAACTTTTAACTAAAACGTATTTCCCTGGGCTTATATTTGAAAATTTTAAGCCATACATCAAATCTAGCAAGAATTACACACTTGACAGTGCTAGAGTTTGTAGCTTCTCTGGAAAAAAAAAAAAAGTAGTGGCATAGTATAGTCCACACTTCAGAGCTCTCAATTGAAGAACAGATCAATAGAAATTCTTGCATTTTTTTGGTTAATAATTCTATGTGAAAGATCCAATTTTAAACCTCTTACACAGATATTTTAAAAAATAGTTTTCTTTCATATTGCTTTCTAATATGTAAGAATTTTGTCAGGATAGTCAATGGACAATTACTGAGTTGTAGATTAAATTAACATTGCTCCTTTGAAAGAAATAATCAAGTTACAAGAAAAAGCTCTAACTCCATTGACTCCTACCCAACAATTAACTTGACAATTACAGCTCATTTAATAAGCATACATTTTGTTAGAAGCGTGGAATTTTGAATTACTGAAGTCTGCAAAGAATCTAATGAGGAAAGCACTTGCAACAAAAGTTTCAACAGTCAACATACTTGTTAGATACTTTGTTTAAAAAATAAACCCAAGTGATTTCAGTGGTTGTTCCAAAATTACTGAAGCAACAAAGTGTCCTTTTTAATACCTTCAAAGTCCTGTAGAATGTGACCTTCTTTGAAAGGCAGGGTTTGCTTTTGCTGCTGGTCCAGCATGCTGTGCACCGTAATGAACTCATTATCGAGAGCAACCACGTAAGGAAAGCACAAAGCTGCCCCAATCACATTCTCTGACCAGTGCACTGGGGCTCGCTGTGAAATCCCATCTACAGTAGCAAACATGCCTAGAAAAAGGGAAAAACAAAGCCTGAGGCTCGTGCTAGTTGAAGATCAAAGACTGTTGTTTTCCCAACACAAAGCAGGGTACCAAGGTACAGCAATGGAAAGTCTCAGAGCAGGTAGAGCAGGTGCAGTATCAAGGCAGCATGATGACAACACATCACACCTCCCTGGACCTGACAGATATGTTGGTTAATTCAGTTCCTTTTTTTTTTTTTCATTCTCCTTCAGCACAGGAACAGACAATGCCAAAAATGGAGAACAGATGACTACTGAAACAAACTAGCAAGAATTATTCAAGTTTAGTAAGTTTAAGAGCTTTCTTAAAGGAATTATGCCATGTAGTTTGAATTCATTCCAGAACAGTAACACTTGTTGAGACCCAGCTTTCAAACAATCTTGCCTTAGTAGGAGCTGCAGACCTGCACCACTTGACCTATCTGGCAATGCAGACGTGTTTGTTCTTGTAGTGTCCAATGTCTGCAGAGCATTTTAATGGACACAATTGTTTACTTACACTTTTTCACTTTTGCTACAGCCAACCTTTTCAGAGAACAAGGGCCCAGCTCCTTGGGGTGAGTCACTTCCTGTGAAGCATCTGCATTTCCAATCAGTTGAAAAAATGCAGAGGCTGTGTATAAAACAGCACAGAGTAAAGACTTTCTATTACTACAGTGATAACACCTATGCTGTCTTCAGAATAACCAGATTAAAGCTTCAGTTAATTTGCAGGGTGTTTTTTATCATTACCTTTCCTCATGTCTATTCTGTCCTCCATTCTTCTCCTAGCTTAATAAACTTCTAAATTGTTTTAGGACCACGTGCCACTGGTTCTATTCATATAGGTATTTCCCAGTTCTGAGACATCAGTTGAAGAGAAATTTCGGTCACAATTTTCAGGCCTAGTTCCATAAATATTTACCAGCACAGTGTAAACTTCTGTTCTAAATATAAATTCATACCCCTGAAACCAAGTATTCTCATGCCACTAAAAAGACATGCCCATGAAAATTGATCTTTGGCAGCAGTGAGCCACTTGACAGCTGGCAGAATAAGTCTGAGCTCTAATGAACAGAAGAGATTAAAAGATTATGTTATTCAATTTACAAAATCTCTTCCAAACAGAGGATAATGAGGCAAGGCGAGCTGGGTACAAGGACCTCCTACGAACAAAAAAAAAAAAAAAAAAGGAAAACAGAAAAAACGAAACAGA